>JAHRHZ010000035.1:31735698-31755553 GCA_024137785.1 Ginglymostoma cirratum
GGAAAGCTTGACATTTCGGGTCTAGGCCCGAAACGTCAAGCTTTCCTGCTCCTATGATGCTGCTTGACCTGCTGTGTTCATCCAGCTCCACACCTTGTTATCTCGGATTCTCCAGCATCTGCAGTACCTATTATCTTTAACAAAGTTTTCAGTTTTCTTTCTTAATATCTGCTTCAACGGAATGAAAGAAAGGCAAGTTATAATTTTTATTTGTTCACTCGTAGGGCATGGGCATCACTGCCTGGGCCATCATTTATTGTCCATCCCTAGCTGTCCTTGTGGAGGTGGTGGTGAGCTGCCTTTCTGAGCCGCTTTGGTTCACTTTTTGCTGTAGGTTATTCCACAATGCCCTGAGCAAGGGAATTCCAGGATTTTGACCCAGCAACAATGAGGAAATGGCGATATATTTCTAAGTCAGGATTGTGAGGAGACTTGGAGGGGAACTTGCAGGTTGTGGCATTCCCACGTACTGGCTATCCTTGTCCTTCTAGATGGAAGTGGTTGGGTTTCGAAGGTGTTGTCTAAGGATCTTTGGTGAATTTCTGCAGTGCATCTTGCAAATAGTAATCACTGCTGCTACTGAGCATTGGTGTTGGAGAGAGTGGATACTTGTGGATGTGGTGTCAATCAAGTGTTTGCTTAACCCGAGATGGTGTGAAGCTTCTTCAGTGTTGTTGGTGCTAAACTCATTCAGGATACACTCATTCAGGCAAGTGAGGAGTAATCCATCACTTGTAGATAGTGGACAGGCTTTGGGGAGTCAGGAGGTGAGTTAGTCATGCAGAATTCCTACCCTGTGACCTATTCTTGTAGCCATTGTGTTTATGTGGTGAGTCTGGTTGAGTTTCTGGTTAATGGTAACCCCCGGGATGTTGAAAATGGGGGATTCATTGATGGTAACACCATTGAACGTCAAGGGGTGGTGGTTAGATTGTCTCTTATTGGAGATAGTCATTGTCTGGCATTTATGTAGCGCGAATGTTATTTATACAATGGGCAAACAAACTCCACTTGCAGGTTGCCACCGAAGAAAATAAACTGTTACAGCTCATCGTAGGGATTCAAATTGACATGGAAATAGTAATAACCTCACGACCGTTTGGAGGTGATCCATTCTGAACTTGCGTTTGCCATCAGGACAAATTTTGGGAATATTTTATAAAAATAAACAAGGCCGTCCATTTGAGCATCACCTTACAACAAGGTAATTACATAGTTTTTGAAGAAGTCCATCACTTTTACAATTAGGAAACACAGCCATAAATTTGCATTGGGAAGGTTTTAAAAATGCAATGAGTTAATGCCTGGTTAGTTTGGATTTTTAGCAATGTTGGTTGAAACCATAAACATTGGGCAGGATGGAAGAGAGAATTCTCTGTCCTGAACCACAAACACAGATTTAAAACGGGTCATCTCAAAAGATTGTGGGGCTATTGCTTCTCCATACCAAATTCTTCTTCAAAATAGTCCCCAAGATCTTTTGCGTCCATCAGAATGGTCATTCCTGAAAGCCGGCAATGCTCCCTCAGTAATGCATTACAATTCCAGCCTAGAATTTGTGCTCATGTCCTTCCAAACTATGGCCTCCCGATCCAAAGTCCAAGAAGGGCACCAACTGAGCCAAACACAATATCTATGAATGGATGATGATTAGGTGTTATAGTATATTAGAATTTTGCACCGCTCACAGTGACCATTTGGTCTGTCGCACTTGAACCAGATATCTGACAAAACAATTCACTTAATTCCACAGTCTAGTCTTTACGTTTTAGGCTTTTTCTTTCAAATATTTATCTACTTTTAAAACTGTCTTATGGATTATTGCTCTGCACTGTTTTTGGTGAGGAGATTCATATCCTTCCAATCCCAATTAGCCTCTACTCTTGAGATGAAGTGGGGGGTGATGAGAAAAGGAGAGAAAACATTTTGGGAACTAATAGCTGGGAAAATTACTCATGGATTAAAGAAACCTGAAAAGTGTGCAAACTGAACTGAATTAAATCCTTATACCAGGAGTTTAACTGCCAACATTAATTGACCTCAGATAATGTTCACATTTCCCAATGACTTTTCTCTACAGAGAGTTTTAATCTTCTAATCTAACCCTATCTCAGTTAAATAGTAACTTATTTCAATCAGTATACAATGATATAGTCAGCAGTTAGATAACAAAGTACATTTTTTTAAAAAAATCAAACTTTGCCTTGCAAATTTCAGCAATGTGCTGGAAAAATATAATTCCTGAATGAAAAAAATACAAAGTAGCCCATTTCTGCGCTTAATTAACCAATTTTTCTCCTTAAGAAAAGAGCTGATCCAGCCTACCCAAAGGCAAATGTAGTCATGCCAACATTTCTCTTTGAAATCAATGTTCTATTAAAGATCTGTTATTTCTGTGGTGGGTGATTTAGGTGAAAGACTGTGGCTGTATAAAAGAAGTAAAGTCGTCATAGTCCCATTCTGTCATTTGAGAGCAAGAGCGAGCTAACTTGTGGTGGCTTAAGCTAAGGGTTACACTGCAGGCAAGAGAGACATTGGGAAGGAGAGTACTTCAAACTCACATTCTACACTGTAAGCTAGCTGTGTAGCCAACTGAGCCGACTAAACTACAGCCAATGTCAATTTATCTGATACCCTATGTCTTAATGCAGACCCAGTCAAGTAGTCCTAATTTTTTCCAAGACAACCATTTGACACAATTTACATTTTATGGCAGTCATTCGGAATCATCTAAGGAACCCAATTTCAATGGATAAAAGCACATGAATTAGTAACAGAAAGTTGTACAGATAGGGAGTTTTCCAGCTTTGGTCCCTGAACCACAACTGGAGTTGGAGTCATAAGGCTATCAAAGTGAGGGATGAAATCATCAATTCAGTCTGGATTTCACTCCAGTTTCTGTCCGATTATTCTTGGAGACTGGACTGAGATAACCAGGAGTGAACTTGTCTATGAATCTCCATCCTTGTCAAGTATCATGCCAATGTTAACATTGCAGGCTCCAACCAAAGAGTCTGCGCTTGGGTGAGGTGCAGTGGAGCTGCTGGAAGTGATATCTTACACAAATTGGGTTTCTGGTAAGGACAGAAGAAAACTGGGAAATAAATATTAATGGTTAAATACTCAGACTAGAGTTCAGAGATAAACCACAGCTCAACATCATTGAGACATACCAGCAAGAACAGGCAGAACTGGAACACCCTTAATTGAGGAACAAAGAAAGGAATTTAGGTAACAGCTTATTTAAGTTCAATATACAATAAGTTATTTTGAACAGCAGTGAAAGCTGTTAGTGCGCATTTGACTCATTGAATGAGACTCAGATATAAAATGTTACTGATTGAATTTGGAGCAAAGCAGATGACAGAAGTAGTAAAAGGAAATGGAGCAACAATGGACTTAGGGAAGTAGGTTGATGTGTTAATAAAATCCATTCAATTTACTGTGTAGCTGCAGGTTTGTTATCAAAAGCTTAAAAGACATATTGTCAAAATATGAAATATACTTTTCTCCATTGGTTACCTGGAGGCATCATTACTATTAGCAGTTGCAATATGTTTTTGGAATGATTCATTCCTGTGTACAAGTAATGAAACTGGGCTTTCTCAGCCAGTGTCAATGTTAGAGTAGTATCTGGTCATGGAATAGGTAGCAAACAAGCTCAAAACATGTCTTTACTTGATATCCACATGCACAAACCTCCAGCCATGATCATGTGACAGTGCTTAAAACTTGATTTTCCCACAAAATACCCCACCCATACATTCTACCTTAACTGGGGAAATCAGAGAAAGGTGGAGAATTGATTGCTACTCCACTGGAAATCATCTGAAATATATGCAGATATTTACTTCATCCAACTTTATATCAAATTTATCCTATTTGATCCTTTAGAATCCATTAGATCTTTGACTTCGAGATTCTGAACAGCACCTTCCAAGCTCACAACATCTACATCCCGATGGTCAGTGGCAGGCAGTCCATGGGTACAGTGCCATCTGCAAGTTCCCACCAAGAAAGTTCCCATCCTGACTTGGAACTATGTCGCTGATGCTTCAATGTCATTGGGTCAAAATCCTGAGATTTTGACAGCACAGTGTGTGTGCCCTTACAACACATCGACTGCTGTGATTCAAGAAAGCAGCTCACCTTCACCTCCTCAAAAGCAAATTATCAATGGATAAGTGACCCAATATCCTGTAGAAGAATTACAAATTTTTTGCATGCCCATGGCTGGTAGTAACGTAAACTCATGTGTGCAGCCCTGAAGAACCTTTCAGGCATTTCAGCCTTCAGATCTTGCAAACATGTAATTGCGGGACCCTAGTGTGCAGGCAGAAGGTTTTCTGTACTGAAGAATTTCTGGCTTTAAGAAACCTGTGTACAAAATTTACTTGCTACCAGCACCCGAAGGAACACTTGTAGTTTAATCATCATCCTCATTCCCAGTTTTGGGCCTCATCTAATTTTTGCCCCAGTGCAATGCCCTTTTGCTTTAATCAAAAATGGCAAAGCAGTATTCCAATTTGCAGTTGGATTTCACTGTGTACAGCAGATGGTAGCAAACAGAATAATGCTTGGACTAGGAGGAAAACTCACGTTAAAAAAAAATAATCATTAAGCTTTATTGTCTATAGAAACTTGTAATCTCTGGTTTTCATCATACTAACTGTTCAAGATTCTTCTATCTGCATTTATCGAGATCTAAATCTGATTTATTATTGAAATTGAATGACTTGGATCCTTTGAAGGCTTCTTTCTGGGTAAACTGTTCTTCCTCATGGATTAAAGCCACAAATTGACTGTGTTTATCCAGCAGATTCCAGCCACAGTGTATCAGTGTTCTGATTTCAGAATGTCAGGGTTATTTGTTTCTTGAAACTTGAATGAAAATTTCTTAGTTTGCAATGTGCAATTGAGGTGTAGTCAATTATTTTTGGTTCATGTTTTTGATTCCATTCTTGTCCAGTGAGGCCATATGAAGTGAAAAGGCTAATAGCTGTATTTTGAGTTTAATGACAATTGAAGCTGAAGTAGATCTAGGGTCTTGTGGTATTCACCTGTGTAAATATATACTTTACACATCCACTTTTGGCTCAGTTATATGTAAGATCATGTGTCATTTAAAAATGTGATTAGGCAGTTCAATGGATAAACAGCTATGAGGTTATATTTCGGTATTTTACTTTAGCTGAAAGAGTAAGGAAAAGACCTAAACCTAGGGCCATTATTAGTGAACTGTGCAGTGTCATTGAGAAGGGTATAGAGAATGAGTCTGTAACCTTTCAGCATGTCGTCATGTTTCATTACGATGCTTGGCAGTTGACTCTGTTCCACACATTTTTGGCAAATTTTTTTGTTCTCCTTCTCCTTCACTTGGACATTTCCAATTTCTTGATATGGGTCTGTAATTACTTTGGGTCCCTGGACAAGTGTCCCCCCTTGATTAGTGAATTCATGTTGTAAGTGTTGTGGTTTCGCTGTCTACAAATTGATTTCTCACTTTGATCTCATTATCACAGTGAAGCTGGAATCAACATGATAAATACAATCAATCATAGGATGATTGGATTTCAGTCCAATAGAATGTACACATAAACATTAAAGGCTCCAAAACATTGGATTATTTACTTCAGAGATAATTCAGATTAAGTGTCCATTGTGTTACAGGAGACAGAAGAACCAACAAACACATTCTTACTAGAGGACAATGAGCAAAGCCAAAAATTCCTTTTCAACCTTGTGTGGACACATACATTTGATGGTTTTGTTTTAACTCCACATAATTTAAGTCCTTACATCTGTTGTTGTGCATTCCTTGCTTTTCTTTTTCCCACTCACAGTATTATGGGTGTCATAGGCAAATCCAGCATTGCTGCCCTTCCCTATTTGCTCTTGAGAAGAGGATGGTGAGTTATCACCTTGATCAATGCATCCTGGAACAGAGTCAACTGCCTGGAAAATATTCCACTGTGATCAAACATGACTACATTTTGAGAGGTTACAGACTCGTTCTCTACACCCTTCTCGATGACACTGCACAGTTCACCAACATTGGCCCTAAGTTTAGATCTTCTCCATACTCTTCCAGCTAAAGTAAAATGCTGAAACAGAATCTCATAGCTGTTTTTCCATTGATGTCAGTGTTCTCTTGGTGCTATTAGGGAGGGAGTTCCACAATTTTGACACAACAGCAGTGAATGAACTGTGGTTATAGCTACAAATCAGGATGGTAAGTGATTTGGAAATGAGCTAGCAGGCACAGGTATTCTCACTCCCATGCTGCCCAAGTTGTTTAACTTGGCAGAGGTCATGTGTTTAGAAGATGCTATGAAACAGCCATGGAGTTCTGCAGTGCATTCATTCATTAGCGGTCCCTCACAGATGAGGATGACTCTCTTCTACTCTCAGGTGAGTCTGTAGGTGGCTGTACAGACCAATGCGGCTACTGCAGGTTCTGTTATACTTAGGGCAAAAGGTGGTAGCAGATAGGGGTGGGTGAGGCAGAACGGTTCTTTTGCTGTTTCCGTCTGGCTTCTGCTTTTTCCTGAAAATCTTGAGGTGCTTGACACCTTCCCGGATGCTCGTCCTCCACTTTAGATCGTCTTGGGCCAGTGATTCCCGGGTGTCTGTAGGACTTCCGTACTTTACCAGTGACGGCTTGAGAGTATCACTGAAGCACTTCCTCTGTCCACCTGGGGCTTACCTGTCATTTTGGAGCTGGAAGTAGAATGCCTGCTTGGGGAATATTGTGTCGATCCTGAGGAAAACGTGCCCAGCCTATTGTAGCCGAACGAGGGTG
The DNA here is from genome assembly GCA_024137785.1 of Ginglymostoma cirratum. Taxonomy (NCBI): domain Eukaryota; kingdom Metazoa; phylum Chordata; class Chondrichthyes; order Orectolobiformes; family Ginglymostomatidae; genus Ginglymostoma; species Ginglymostoma cirratum. The sequence continues at coordinate 31,742,501 of JAHRHZ010000035.1, forward strand.
GTCAGTACCTCAATCCTGGGGATGATGGCCTGGTTGAGGACGCTGGTGCGGGTGCATTTTTCTTCTCAGTGGATTTGAAGGGTCTTGTGCAGGCAGCACATCTTGTATATGGCACACACTACTGTTACTGTGTGCTAGTGGTGGACGGACTGAATATTTAACATGGTGGATGGGGTGCCAATAGAGTGGGTTGATTTGTTCTTGGATGATGTTGAGCTTACTGGATGTTGTTAGAGGTTCATAAATCCAGACAAATGGAGAGTATTCCTCACTTGTACACTGTAGCCGGCAGAATTGGGAAGTTCGGAGGTAAACTGCTCACTACACCATTCCCAGCCTCTGATCTGCATTGTAATCACAGGAATTGTGTGGTGGGTCTAGTTCAGTTTCTGGTCAATGCTGACCTATTGGATATTGATTGTGAGGGATTCAGTAATGTTGGTAAATGTCAAGGGGAGGAAATTATCTCTTTTGGAGATAGTTATTGCCTTGCACTTGTGTGGCACAAATTTGCCACTAATCATTCCACATCTGATTGTTGTCCAGCTCTCAAGGGACAATTAAGGGTCTTAACTCTTTTCCTACTGACTTCTCAAATTTAAACTGGTAAGGAATTAGCATATAACAACTACAATTTGGAGTTATATAGCACCAATGGCAAAGTAAGACATCCCAAATTGCTTCATGGGAATGATTATCAAGCAAAATTCGGCAATAAACCCCCTAAGGAAATATTAGGACAGGTGACCGAAAGCTTTGTCTAATAGAGATAAAAGGTACTGCAGATGCTGGAGAATCCGAGATAACAAGCATGGGGCTGGATGAACACAGCAGGTCAAGCAGCATCATAGGAGCAGGAAAACTTGACGTTTCGGGCCTAAACCCTTCATCAGAAATGATTCAAGAAACGTCAAGTTTTCCTGCTCCTATGATGCTGCTTGACCTGCTGTGTTCATCCAGCCCCATGCTTGTTAGCTTTGTCTAATAGGTAGTTTTTAAAAAATGCCTTAAAGGAGAACACAGAGGTAAAGAAGTTGAGATCAATGTCTAAGGAAGGGAAGGTATATTGCAGAAGGTCCTAGGTAGAAGACATGGGCCATCGATGATAAAGGGAAGGGAATTGAGGATACACAGTGAAAGGTTAAAGCAAGTTAATGGCAAGGATAACACAGTGTGGAACTGGAGGAACATAGCAGGCCAGGCAGCATCAGAGGAGCAGGAAAGCTGACGTTTCGGGTCGGGGCCCTTTTTCAAATTTCCCGAAACGTCAACTTTCCTGCTCCTCTGATGCTGCCTGGCCTGCTGCGTTCCTCCAGCTCCACACCGTATTATCTCTGACTCCAACATCTGCAGTTCTTAATGTCTCTTAATGGCAAGGATCCCTTGTGTAGCAATCAGACTCTAAAATGGGGAGCTGGTACGCAAAGAAAAGAGAAGAGAAAGCATGTTCCTCAAGGTTTTCTCACATAATTCCTGGCAGCCATTTATTTGCTGATGTAGGTCAGTCCTGAGATATTTTGAGAGTACTGGCAGGTTCGTGGGATGTAGCCAAGAAATTAGGAAAACCAGAGAATAGTTTGGTATTTCTTTTAGCTCACTCTTGGCTTTGTCTTTTTATAAAGTTGCAACTGGTTTTGAGGAACTGGATGGATAATGTTACAAATCTGATATATCCATACTGAATTTCACTTCCTCTTCAGATTCTTGTAAGATTGCCTACATCTTTTGTCATTTCTTGTAAGTAATGTTAAGCCACAAAGACAAAAGCTTTGTATGACACACAGGGGTGTTGTTGTGTGTTCACTAAGTACATACAATTTTCTGCGGTCAAATCACTATCATGAGTATTCCCAGCTCTGGCTCTAAAGTTCTGAGGAAGGGTCACCAGACCAGAAATGTTACCTCTGATTTTTTTCTTCACAGATTCTGCCAGACCTGCTGAGATTTTCCAGCAACTTCTGTTTTTGTTCCTGATTTACAGCATCCGCAGTTCTTTTGGTTTGTATTCCCAGCTCTGGCTTTGAAGGTGTGCAGTGGGGAAGCCATGTTTTAGAGCCAAAGCCTTCAGGAATTCCGAGAGAAATATTAGCAATTTCCAGAAACTTCTGCAGTTCCTTCCCCAGATTTCAGCGAGCTGCCAAGTGTTTTTCAACTAAAAGGTTACAGCCAAATGATTTACTGTAGTGTTTACAGGATCATCCACCTTGTAAAAGAAGCTTTTGCTCAGAAATTTGCACAACCCATTGACCCGATCACATGTCAGAAAACCATTGCTGCCATCTTTCTCCTCAGCTGAGCATTTTTCAGTGCTGGGGTTGGCAAGTGGGAAGGGGTTGCTGCCACATGGGGTGTGAACCAGGGCAACTGAGGTGACCATGGGGCAGGCTCTGAGGTTGGAGGGGCACCTTGTTTTGGAAATTCTTTAGCCCACAGAGGGCTGCCCCACCATGGCAACAATTACCACAACCTCTCCCATGACATGGTGCCATCTTCCCCTCACTTCCCCCTTGCTTAACAGGCTCCAGCACCCACATAGCCTTACCTTGTGAGGCCAGACGAATATTACTGCACCCATACTCTTGGGTGCAGCCCCAGCAATTGGCCACTGCTCCTAGTAGTGCTGCTAGTGCTCTGATTGGAGACAGCAATCCTGGCAGCAGATGCCTTATTGATTTCCACCAGCAAGATGTGTCGATCCTTTAGCCCAAGTGTTCGAGAGGTTGACGATTTTCAGATCACCCATGATCTTATTAAATGATGAAATAGATCCAATGAGATGAATGGACAACATTTGCACCTATGATCTTACAATCTCAGCGTGTTTATTCCTGTTCTTTGGCTGCCTACTTTCAGCCATGCACAGGGACCCGTAACGCCACCGTTACACCCAGCCCATTGTCTCGCACAATGTTATGATTCCAGAGATACCAGTCATCTTCTTTTATCTTGCCAGAAATGACAGTCTTCAGTTTCAGATAAGGCAATGAGTGTTGGTCAGTCATATCAACATGACAAGATTCACAACCAGACTCAATCCTTGCCCCAGATTTAAACATTAAACATGACACCTTATCATCAGACTATCTGATGTATTTGGAAACATATGAGGCTGCAGTTTCATAGAACATAGAACATAGAACATTACAGAGCAGTACAGGCCCTTTGGCCCTCGATGTTGCACCGACCTGTGAAACCAATCTGAAGCCCATCTAACCTACACTATTCCATTATCATCCATATGTTTATCCAATGACCATTTAAATGTCCTTAAAGTTGGCAAGTCTACTACTGTTGCAGGCAGGGCATTCCATGCCTTTACCACTCTCTGAGTAAAGAACCTACCTCTGACATCTGTCCTTTATCTATCACCCCTCAATTTAAAGCTATGTCCCCTCGTGCTAGCCGTCACCATCTGAGGAATAAGGCTCTCACTGTTCACCCTATCTAATCCTCTGATCATCTTATATGTCTCTATTAAGTCACCTCTTAACCTTCTTCTCTCTAAAGAAAACAGCCCCAAGTCCCTCAGCCTTTCCTCATAAGACCTACCCTCCATACCAGGCAACATCCTGGTAAATCTCCTCTGCACCCTTTCCAATGCTTCCACATCCTTCCCATAATGCGGCAACCAGAACTGCACGTAATACTCCAAGTGCGGCCGCACCAGAGTTTGGTACAGCTGCAACATGACCTCACGGCTCCGAAACTCAATCCCTCTATCAATAAAACCTAACACACCGTACGTCTTCCTAACAACCCTATCAAGCTGGGTGGCAACTTTCAGGGATCTATGCACATGGACACCGAGATCTCTCTGCTCATCCACACTACCAAGAATCTTACCATTAGCCCTGTACTCTGTATTCCTGTTACTCCTTCCAAAATGGATCACCTCACACTTTTCCGCATTAAACTCCATTTGCCACCTCTCAGCCCAGCTCTGCAGCTTACCTATGTCCCTCTGTAACCCGCAACATCCTTCTGCACTGACTTTAGTTTCCTGATATGTTTCCAAATAGCACTGTAAACAGAAGGAGAGTTTCTGATTTTGTTGTCCACCTTTTTTCTGTGTGGGAAAACCTCATTGCTTATTATAGAAGGATTAGGAACAGGTTGTCACAAGTTAGAGTTTATGGATTCCCCATGTTTCAGTGTGAGGCTGCAATTTAACCAGCTAAATTCGACCAACGCAACACTACAGACCAATAGTAAATGTTTAGCCAGGATCACTCATTTGTTTGGGTTGTAGGATGGCGTTAAGTAGGCGAGATCTCAGTTCCTGGTAATGAACCTACTTCCAGATCTCATTGATGAGTCAGTGGCTCGTAATGGATGAATCACCATCAATTCCCTACAGCACTGCCAGCCTGCATGTTTCAAACATCACTGAACTGAGCAGAGGAGGAAAAGACCTGATATTTATATATCACCTTTCACAATCTCAGAAGTCCCAGAGTCTAGTCACGGTAGGCTAGCTGGCAGCTTGGGAGGTTGAAAGGGAGGGTAGGGCGGAGGAAGTTTCTAACCATCATGCATGAGGCATCATTGACCAGTATTACAATGTTGGGAATCCAACATCCCAATGAATTCCAGGTGCTGACTCTGTGCCTCAATTGCATTGCCCTCTCTGAGCTAGTTTTAAATTTAAATACCCCAATGAGTGGCATGAAGTTCTGCCAGGAGGTGGAAGCTGCCTGCCTGGTGCCAGCAGCAGGGCTATGCTTCCTACTTGCTGTTGCCCAGCTGGATTGAGCAAGCAGCTCCTTAGAAGACCAGGAGCTCACAGGCACAGAGAAGTGGATGTCAAGTCAAGCAACAGCACTTAACACGGTACTAGATGCTCCATGAAAATTAATTTTGACGTGTAAAGAAAAATAAACATTCTTTCATCCCGTGAATTAGCTGTGAACTGACATATACTTGACTGTCAGCATTGACTGCAAAGATTCCCTGTTGCACAGGCCCAGTAATGGGCTGTTCGCTGATGGTAAATATGCTCTCCCCTCCTCCTATCTGCCCCTTTCAGAATTTCAAATTGTCTGAGGGCCGCCATGACCTACAACATTGCAATTACTCTCATGCAGAATCCTGACCCCTGAAAAATATATGAAATTATGTGAAAATTTGCATGTGGTGCAGACCTGCTGGACTGGGGTTGTTGTAGGAAAATTACACTCAAGGCCCCCAGATACAGCAATGTGATAGATGACCAGAAAATCTGATTAGTCACATTGGCCATGAGATAAAAATTGTCCAGGACAATAACAATTTCATTTTATTTATTTATTCACTCGTGGGATGGGGACATGGCTGCCTAACCACCATTTTATTGCCTGTCCCTAGTTGCCCTTAAGAAGGTGGTGATGCAATGCCTTCTTGAACTGCTGCAGTCCATGGACTGTGGGTTGATCTACAATGCCCTTAAGGAGGCAATTCCAGGATTTTGACCCAGCGACAGCGAAGGAACAGAGATGTATTTCCAAGTCAAGCAGTGTTACAAGTTATATAGTGCCTTAGTGCCATTATCCCCTCCAGACTGATCTCAAAACTGGGTGACCTTGGTTTTGGCTCCGCCCTCTGCAACTGGATCCTCAGCTTTCCGACCCATTGGCTGCAATCAGTGAGGATAGGTAACCGCACCTCCTCCACAATAACACTCACCACTGGAACCCCCCCACCCCGCCATCAAGGAAGTGTCCTCGGTCCCCTACTGTACTCCCTGTACACCTATGTCTGTGTTGTCAAATTCCAAATGAATGCCATCTACAAGTTCGCTGATAACACCACTATAGTGGGACGGATATCTAACAATGAAGAGTCAAAATACAGAAGAGAGGTAGAGGGCTTGGTGATGTGATGCAATGAAAACAATCTGTCTCTCAACGTCGGCAAAACTAAAGAACTGATTATTGACTTCAGAGAGAAAGGAGGAGAATACGGTCCCATCTACACCAACGGAACTAAGGTTGAGAGGGTAAAGAGCATCAAGCTCCTCAGAGTGTCGATGACTGATGACCTGTCCTGGACTTCCCACGTAAATGCGGCAGTCAAGAAGGCACAACAACGCCCCTTCTTCCTCAGGCAGCTCAGGAAATTTGGCATGTTCATAAGGTCCCTCACCAACTTCTACAGATGTACCATTGAAAGCATGGGTACATAACGGCCTGGTATGGCAACTGCTGTGCCCAGGGCCATAAGAAACTACAGAAGATGGTGTGCACAGCCCAGACCATCACGGAAGCCAATCTTCCATCCATGGACTCTATTAAAACAGCTAGCTGCTGTGGAAAGGCGGCCAACATCATCAAAGACCCATCGCACCCTGGTAATGAATCCTACAAACTCTTCTGTCAGGCAGAAGATACAGAAGCCTGAACACACACACAAGTAGGTTCAGGAACAGCTTCTTTCCGGCCATTATCAGACTGTTTCATGGACTCTAGCCTCAAATATTGTAACCTGCAACGTAACCTGTATGCCTCTGTGTCTTTTTGGTCTGTACATCCCTTGCTTGCTGTGATCTGCCTGTACCATTCGTAAACAAAACTTTTCACTGTATTTTGGTACACGTGACAAAATCAATCAATCAATTAACAACACAAACCAAGGAATTCAACAGGAGTGTTACAAAGTAATATTTGATATCAAGGAACATGAAAAGAAATTAGGGCAGAAAACAAAAGATATTTTAAGGAGCGTCTGAAAGGAGGATATAAAGGCAGAATGGTGAAATATATCAAGAGAATAAATTTCAGAGCTTAAGAGGCTTAGCAACCGAAGGCATGGCCACTAACAGTGGAGTGATTAAGATTTGGGGTTCCCAGGAGGCCAGAATGAAAGGAACACAGACCTTGGAGGCAAAAACAGAAATTGCTGGAAAAGCTCAGCAGATCTGGCAGCATCTGTGAAGAGAAATCACAGTTAATGTTTTAAGTCCGGTGACTCTTCCTTGGAACTCAGATCTCAGAGGGCTGCAATGCTGAACGAGATTGCAGAGATGAGAAGGGGTGAGATCACAAAGAGACTTTATCTCCTCAAGTGGCACAATGTCAAACCTTGCTTTCAATTGCTTCCGTGAAACACTTTGGGATCTGTTATGACTTTAACAATGCTCCACGCAATAAATATAAGTTGTTGTTTGGGAACTTATATCAAAATGATTTGGAAGCACTGAAAATATTAAATAATTCAGTTGAAGGTTCTTCTTTAATGCATTGATCACACATTAAGCTCCCCTGTGTAATCTTTTGTTTGGTCTTGAAGCTTGTCTCTAATTTGTTGATCATTTCTTACTAATTTGTTCCCAGAGCAGCAGTGAACCTTGAGGGGAAATTGATGAGCAGTGTGTGGCTTTTAAAGCTGAGCTTAATTTGACAGCTGGAAATGGTACATGCCGAACAATTAGTCAAAACTACCATCCACAAGAGAAAAATAGTAGCCCGGTCAGTTTGATCAGTTAGAGTTATACAAGATCCTTCGAGATGGAAAAGCAAGTGACTAGGTGCAGTACAGATGTTGTCAAATCTATGCCCACACCATCTTCAATGTAATTGTGTAAGAAGGAATTTAGAAGAAATTCCTTTATCCAGAGAATGGTTAGAATTTAGAACTTACTGTCTAGCAGAGAGGGTTAAACAAACAACATAAATGCATTTAGAGGGAAGCTTCATAATTACAAGGAGAAAAGATTAGAAGAACATAGAGTCATAGAACGGTATGGCATGGAAACAGACCCTTCGGTTCAACTCGTCCATGCCGACCAGATATCCTAAATTAATCTAATCCCCTTTGCCAGCATTTGGACCATATCCCTTTAAACCTTTACTATTCACGTACCCATTCAGATGCCTTCCAAATGTTCTAACTGTACCAGCCTCCACCACTTCCTCTGGCAGCTCAATCCATACATGCACCACCCTCTGTGTGAAACCATTGTCCCTTAGGTCCCTATTACATCTTTTCTCTTTCACCTTAAACCTATGCCCTCTAGTTTTGGACTCCCCTACCCTGGGGAAATGACCTTGGCTATTCACCCTCTCCATGCCCCTTTTATGATGTTATAAAAACCTCTATAACCTCAGCCTTTGATGCTCCAGGGAAAATAACCCCCATCTATTCAGCCTCTCCCTATAGATCAATCCCTGACAATATCCTTGTAAATCTTTTCTGAACTCTTTCAAGTTTCACAACATCCTTCCTACAGCAGGGAGGCCAGAATTGAATGCAGTATTCTAAAAGTGGCCTAACCAATATCCTGTACAGCAGCAACACAACATCCCAACTCCTAGACTCAATGCACTGACCAATAAAGGCAAGCGTACCGAACACCTTCTTCACTTTCTTAACTACCTACCACTCCAGTTTCAAGGAACTATGAACGTGCACTCCAAGGTCTCTTTGTTTGGCAACTGCCACCAGGACCAGGTGGTGGTGTGGTGGTAATATCACTAGCCTAGTAATCCAGGACCCCAGGCTAATGTTCTAAGGACATGAGTTCAAATCCTTTTGTGGCAAATGGGAAAAGTTTGAAATTTTGGGCAGCACGGTGGCACTGTGGTTAGCACTGCTGCCTCACAGCACCAAGGATACGGGTTCGATTCTACCCTTGGGTGACTGTCTGTGTGGAGTTTGTATATTTTCCCCGTGTCTGCGTGGGTTTCCTCTGGGTGCTCTGGTTTCCTCCCACAGTCCAAAGATGTGCAGGTTAGGGTGGATTGGCCATGGTAAATTGCCCGTAGTGTCCAGGGATGTGCAGCTTCAATGGGTTATAGGGGGATGGGCCTGGGTGGGATGCTCTGAGGATTGGTGTAGACTTGTTGGGCTGAAGGGCCTGTTTCCACACTGTAGGGATTCTATAAGTGTATAAGTCTTGCCCTTTTGCCTGGTTTGCCTTTCCAAAATGCAGCACCTTACATTTATCTAAATTAAACTCCATCTGCCACTCTTCAGCGCATTGGTCCATCTGATCAAGGTCTCTTTGAATTCTGAGGTAAGCTTCTTGGCCGTCCACTACATTGCCAATTTTGGTGGCATCTGAAAACTTACTAACCATACCTCCTATGTTCACATCCAATTCATTTATATAAATGACAAAAAGGGTAGATCCAGCACTGATCCCTGTGGCACACCATTGGTCACAAGCCTCCAGTCTGAAAAGCAACTGACCACCACCCTCTGTCTCCTATCTTCGAACCAGTTTTGTATTCAAATGTTCTCCCTGTATTCCATGTGATCTAACCTCGCTAACCAGTATACCATTCGGAACCTTGTCGAACACCTTACTAAAGTCCATCTCGATCAGGTCTACCATTCGGCCTTCATCAATTCTCTTTGTTACTTCTTCGAAAAATACAATCAAGTGAGTGAGACATGATTTCCCACACACAAAGCCACGTTGACAATCCCTAATCAGTCCTTGCCTTTCCAAATACATGTAAATCCTGACCCTCAGAATCCCCTTCAACAACTTGCCCACCACTGGTGTCAGGCTCACTGGTCTATAGTTCCCTGGATTTTCCTTGCCAGCGTTCTCAAATAGTTGGCACCACATTAACCAACATTCAGTCTTCCGGCACCTCACCCATGGCTATCGATGATACAAATATCTCAGCAAGGGGCTCAGCAATCACTTCTCTAGCTTCCCACAAAGTTCTGGGGTACACCTAAATAGGTCCCAGGAATTTGTCTACCTGTATGTGTTTTAAGATGTCCAGCACCACCTTCTCAGTAATATGGACATTTTTCAAGATGCCACTATTTATTTCCCCAAGCTCTTCAGCTGCCACATCCTTCTCCACTGCTGCAAAGTACTCATTTAGTATCTACCCCATCTCCTGCAGCTCCACATATAGGCACCCTCGCTAATCTTTAAGGGGCCTTATTCTCTCCCTCATTACTGTTTTGTCCTAATGTATTTGTAGAATCTCTTTAGGTTCTCCTTAACTCTATTTGCCAAAGCTGTCTCATGTTCCCATTTTGCCCGCCTGCTTTCCCTCTTAAGGATACTTCTGCTGCCTTTATACTGTTCTACTGTTCACTCGATCTCTGCTGTCTGTAACTGACATATGCTTTTTTCTTTTTCTTAACCAAAACCTCAATTTCCCTGGTTATCGAGCACTACCTACACCCACAAGACTTGCTCTTCACCCTAACAGGAACACAGTGTCTCTGGGCTCTTGTTATCTCATTAAGGTTTCCCATTTTCCAGCTATCCCTTTACCTGTGAATATCCACCCCCAATCACTTTTGAAAGTTCTTGCCTAACACCGTCAAAATTGACCTTCCTTCAATTTCGAACTTTAACTTTTAGATCCAGTCCATCCTTTGCCATCACTATTTTCAAACTAACAGAACTATGGTACTGGCCGTAAAGTACTTCCCCACTGACACCTCAGTCACCTGCCCTGCCTTATTTCCCAAGAGTAGATTAAGTTTTGCTCCTTCTCTACTAGGTACATCTATCTACAAAATAGGAAAAATTTCCTGTACACTGTTAACAAATTCCTCTCCATCCAAGCCCTTAACACTATGGCGGTCCCAGTCTACGTTTGGAAAGGTAAAATCCCCTAACATTACCACCCTATTATTCTTACAGATAACTGAGATTGCCTTACAAATTAGCTTCTCAATTTCCCACTGACTACCCGGATGGGGGTCTATAGTGCAATCCCAATAAGATGATCGCCCCTTTCTTATTTCTCAGTTTTACCCAAATAACTTCCCTGGATATACTCCCAGGAATATCCTCCTTAAGTATAGCTGTAATGTTGTCCCTAATCAAAAATGCCACTCCCCCTCATCTCTTGCCGGCCCCTCCCCCGCATCCGCCGATTTCTATCCTTCCCAAAGCATCTAATATGTTGACATGTTGAGAAGAAGCTTGTGATCATCAATGCTGGTTCAAATTAGTTCTAATGAATAACATATTTCTATGCTGCAAATTCAATGTGCAAGACAAATTGTAGCTTTAATTTTTATTTTGTTTACAAGGCACCCAGTAGAGGCAGTTCAGGTGTCAAGTGGACTATTTACCAAGTCAACAAAAGTATTTTTTTGTCCATTTTTGGGACATGAGCATTGTTGACTGGGCCAGCATTTATTACCCATCCCCAGTTGCCCTTGAGAAAATGGAAATGGGCTGAGTATGACATCAATCAGTCACCCTGGGTCAATTGCTTTGCTAGTCTTGACTCTCGAAACATGAATAACACAGAGGACAAGTTATTTTCCTGATGAACTTTCAGTGACAGTCATTAACCTTTGATTGTGGACGTCATTGTACATCTTTGTGAAAGCACTGTAAAACCTATTTAGGCATGTCAAAAGAATACCTTTGACCTAGTTCCTGAAAAGAACATTTGTTCTTTCCCTATCATTTCCAGTAGTGCCTTGAGCGGCTGAGTGATTTACTCCTGCTCCTAATTCCTGTGTTTGTGTGGGGCTTGGTTAGTTTGTTTGGCTGGACAGTTGGGTTGTGATGCAGAGTAATGCTAATAGCATGGGTTCAATTTGATTGCGGTTACCATGAAGGTAACGCAAACTCTCCTTTCTCCTGAGGCCTCTCAGGTTAATTCACCACCAGTTATCCCTTGCTCATGAGAGAGCAGTCCTGTGATCTTATAAGACTATGGTGACTTTAATTCCTGATGTGAGGCATGATAGCCTGTGTTTCTGCTTTGGTTATAATCAGCTTGCTTGTGACGAATGTGGATTAAGCTTGAATCTTGCAGAACTATGGCTCAAAGGCACACAGTGCAATTATATTGTCCCTTAATAGATCAACAGTATCGTTGCTTCATTTATACACCAAGTATTGAATATGCATTCATGTACTATATTGTCCCACTTTACAATTTCTAGTCCTCCTCTGTGACTTTCCCCCAGCTTGTTGCAATACCTTTGAAATGCTTCACTCAATCCAAGGCACTTTCTTGAATATTGTAACGAATGCAAGTGGCAGTTCCAGTTTGTCTGGTAGGGAAGGCTTGAAGTAAGCTGCTACCATGACAACCAGAATCAATGCAATCCAGAAACATGTATCAGAGAGGGAAAAATGTCTTTGGTGGTGGGGTCTGATTGCAGATGGCGGAAGTGTCGGAGGATGATGCGTTGGATCCGGAGGTTGGTGGGGTGGTATGTGAGGACGAGGGGGATTCTTTTTTGATTATTGTTGCGGGGACGGGGCGTGAGGGATGTGTTCCGGGAAATGCGGGAGACACGGTCGAGGGCGTTCTCGACCACTGTGGGGGGGAAGTTGCGGTCCTTGAAGAATGAGGACATTTGAGATGTGCGGGATTGGAATGTCTCATCCTGGGAGCAGATGCGGTGGAGGTGAAGGAATTGGGAATAGGGGATGGCATTTTTGCAGGAGGGTGGGTGGGAGGAGGTGTATTCCAGGTAGCTGTGGGAGTCAGTGGGCTTGAAATGGACATCTGTCTCTAGGTGGTTGCCCGAGATGGAGACAGAGAGGTCCAGGAAGGAGAGAGATGTGTTGGAGATGGTCCAGGTGAACTTCAGGTTGGGGTGGAAGGTGTTGGTGAATTGGATGAACTGTTCGAGCTCCTCGTGGGAGCACGAGGCGACACCGATGCAGTCATCAATGTAACGGAGGAAGAGGTGGGGTTCAGGGCCAGTGTAGGTACGGAAGAGGGATTGTTCCACATAACCTACAAAGAGGCAGGCATAGCTTGGGCCCATGCGGGTACACATGGCCACCCCCTTTGTCTGTAGGAAGTGGGAGGAATTGAAAGAAAAGTTGTTGAGGGTGAGGACGAGTTCGGCTAGGCGGATGAGGGTGTCGGTGGAGGGGGATTGGTCCGTTCTGCGGGACAGGAAGAAGCGGAGGGCCTTTAGGCCATCAGCATGGGGAATACAGGTATATAGGGACTGGACGTCCATAGTAAAAATGAGGTGTTGGGGACTTGGGAATTGGAAGTTCTGGAGGAGGTGGAGGGCGTGGGTGGTGTCACGGACGTAGGTAGGGAGTTCCTGGACCAAGGGGGTGAAAATGGAGTCTAGGTAGGTGGAGATGAGTTCGGTGGGGCAGGAGCAGGC
>JAHRHZ010000035.1:31760553-31775555 GCA_024137785.1 Ginglymostoma cirratum
CAGAAATGAAGGGTCTAGGCCCGAAACGTCAAGTTTTCCTGCTCCTATGATGCTGCTTGGCCTGCTGTGTTCATCCAGCCCCACGCCTTGTTATCTCGGATTCTCCAGCATCTGCAGTACCTTTTAACTCTGGCAAACCATTTTGTTTTGAATCCAAAAGCCAAAGGAGTAAGGCTTTCACTGGAAGATGCAGAATCTTCAGACAAATTACTGAAGTCATGAGGGGAGAGGTCAAAGGTTGAGTTCGGTTTTGATTTTAAGAAGAGGGTGTATTTACTGCTGTTTCACACTTTGTGGGGTTGTATTCCTGCCACTACCTTTTATGGAGTTAAGGGAAGTTAAGAACCATTTAGATTAGATTGAGATTTTATTGTCACATGTACTCAAGTACAGAAGTAGAAGAGTACAGTCGGAAGTGTATAATGTCACCACACATGGTACAAAAAACACTTCGGTACAAAGTAGTTAGAGAAACAAGAGCTTAAGACGTTAAGCATTACTTCATAGAATAAGTAGAAAAAATAAGGTAATAGTTAACATTAATGTATTTTGTAGTTTAAACTAGGAAAATAAAGGAACAAGTTAAGCGTTCAACAGTCTTTGATGAGTCCTCCCTCGGTTTCCAGTAGACCTCAGCTGCCTATTCTTGATGGCACTGCTGGAACACCATTGCAGCTTCTGAAACTGCCACCTCTCTGACCTCCCCCAGTGCCTTGGGAACACACCTGGGCAGGATCCACTCGTACTCTGAGCCAAGACACCATCATGAGCCGCCGAGAGACAGGTTGACATAGCACTGAGAGACCAGGCTGAGAGCCTCCGAGAGACCAGACCTTTTGTATTAAAGTAGCGGGAAATGTAAGAGATGTACCAGGAGAAGATCCATTAAAAAACCCACACAGAAACTTAGAACATTTATGGCAGAGAAGAAAGCCATTTGGGCCTGTTATGTCTTTTCTTGCTGAAATAAAGCGTAATTCTAGTTTCTGGCTCTTTTAATAGCCGACTAGGTTATGGCACATTGAGGTGTTTAAAATGTCCCTCTATACAACTGAACCTCCAATGACTCTCTGAACTTGGCTCTGGTAGTACTGTTCAGAGGGTACAGCTCCCTCTCAAGTGTTCAGAAATGCATGCTGGTAAGACAGCAAGTGGCATTGAAGGGATTTCTCCATCCCTGCCTGATCCTTGTTGTTTGGATGTCAGTTACCCATCCCTCACTGCCCCCTCCCTCACTTGGAGTCAATTTGGGACTGTTTTACCATTTTGCGGAGCTGTCTTGAACAGACCAATTTATTGTCCAGTTTGTGTTATTATAAAGTTGTCTTTATTTCCATTAATGTATATATTTCAAATTATTTTCTAACAAAGTTATCCTTTTTTATTGTTACTGTATGAATGATAAAAGATGCTTTTACACTTTATATGGAACTGAGCCAGTCACTGTGGAGGGCACTAGGGTGGTAATGTCAGAGAATGCTGGAGAAGCTCAGCAAGTCTGGCAGGATCTGTGAAGAGAAAAAGACAGGGTTAATGTTTGAAGCCCAGTATGACTCTTCTGAATGCATATTTTGGGAATACGGGTTTGAATCACACCATGGCATATTTGAATCCAATGATATCCAGAATTAAAAACTAGTCTAATGACAAGGTCGTAACTGCATTGTCAGTAAAAAAAAATCTGGTTTGCTGATGCACTTAGGGAAAGAAATCTGTCATCTTCATATTCTCGTCCATTGCTAGGACCCTGAAGCCTTCAGCACTCAATATCAAATTCAGTAATTTCAATTCCTCAGTTCTGAGGAAGGGTCACCGGACCTGAAAAGTTAACTCTGTTTTCTGCTCCACAGATGCTGCAGACCTGCTGAGCTTTTCCAGCAACTTTGTTTTTGTCAATAATTTTAAGGCACGCACACTTCCTTCTATGTCCTTTCCCCACCCCCACAGCCCAGGCCTTGTCATCACAGGTGCTCCTTTCACCACAGCCAGTTCATTTTCACCTACTTACGGTGCCCATTAGCAGCTTTACTTTCTCTCTGGCTTACCATTGTCTATCTTTTTGTCTGCCTAACTGTCTTCCTCTCCATCTGGGCTCCATCTCCACCTATCATTTAGTCCCTTACACTGCCCCCTCCACCCCCTGACGCAGCATACACACCACATTTTCCTAGTTACTATCAGTTCTGCAGAAATCTCATTGGACCCAAACCATTCATTTTGCTTTCTCTCCACAGATGCTGCCAGACCTGCTGTAGTTTCCAGCAATTTCTGGTTTTATTTCAGATTCCCAGCATCTGCAATTCTTGATTTTACATTAATCTGCCACCTTTACCCAGTCTGGCTAATACGTGACTTCTGACCCACAGCAATGTGATTGACTCTTGCCTGAACTCACAAATGGCCCTAGTAATATATACAGTTTCAGAGACAATTAGGGATGGATAACGAATGCTGGCCCAACCAGTGACACCCATGTATCACGAATGAATAACTAATAATCCTGTTACATACAAAGTATGGATCCGAACCTAAGTGCCACTCCCATGCCCGATGTACTCTGTGGCTTCTGAGTGACCGCCTTTAGAAACATGGCTACCACGTAACTCATTTCTTCATGGATTGACTTGGACAATGTCAGAATGGAGAGTTTATCACTATCCAGGAAGACTGAACAGGCTCAAGCTTCTTTTTTGAGAAAGTGGGTGTCTTAGGAGTGACCTTGTGTAGATCTTTAAGCTTACAAATAGGGTCTGATACGGCAGAGGTAGAGAAAATGTTTTCAGTGTTGGAGGAATCCTTAACTAGGGGATACCAGTTTAAGAAAGTCACAAAAAGTCCTATTGATTTGGGGAGAAAAATATCTGCAGAGAATACTCAGTATGGAACTCGCTGCTGTGTTTTAAGACAGTGGTACAAATACATTTAATGAAATCTCGACAAACAAATGAAGGAGAATGGAATTGGAGTTTATGCTGATAGGATGAGACGACACTGACTCGGAAGAGGTTCATGTTGAGGATAAACACTGATAAAAACAAATTGAGCCAAATGGCCAGATTATGTGCTGTACGTTCAGTATATTTTATCTGCTGGGGGAGGGGTAATTCCCTTTCTCCAATTTTTTTTTATCATTCCTCTCTTCTCTCTGACAAAACATTTGGATTTTGTCCGTGATGTTCATATGCTGGGATGACGGAGGTCAGTAACTCCATGCTTGAAGATTCAGTGGTACAAACCAACGACACCAAACTAACCATGTAGCACAACGGAAGGAAGGATTTCAATTCAGGATTGATGTTTTAGGGATGTTTGGGAAGATAAAAATTGTCATCAAACTCAGCCTGAAAGTTTCAATCTCTGGTTCTAACAGAGTGGGTTTGTCAGGAAGGAGCAATCCATCAACCATCGGTTGGTGTGCCTGTGACTAAAATCTTTATGGAGTTTGCATGCCTCCATTACAACTACATTATTTTGACACATAACACATTTGGTCATGTATCTTGGGAATCCCAGTAGGTTGAAGGAAGCAAGAAAAGCAAGCATCATTGTTAATTGCATATGAATTGTGTGTAACTGTATGCCAGGGTAAGGGATTCCATTGGGCTCTTATCAGTGAGAACAGACTCAAACTTTGGCTGTTGGAAGATGAGGTACATGCTTATAATGTGTATCTCTTCTTAATAAATCTTTATAAATGTGTGGAAAGATTGGCTTCAGTTCCATCTTTCGCAACTTGGCTTTCTAAAACAAAATACCATTAAGTAAATCCAAAATCAACATTATTCAAAATGGGCCTGATAATGTGAGCAAGCGAAATTTACACCATCAGAGCTGATACAACATTAGTTAATGGTCATGCATGACTAACCCAGGAATGACTATGTTAAAAATTTCAGTCACATTAGGTCAGCTCATTTTAAATCCACTGACCCTCATCAAGACAATTCCATTGATGAAATGCATTAATCATTTTTTATTACATTGATCGTTAGGTCACAAAAGGAATTTGCTTATTATCACTAAAGGCAGTTCAAATGAAGATTTTCCAGTCGGTCAGAGGGAATATAGACTTCTTACATAATCCAATATTGTTTTTCAAATGACTAAGGACAATGCTAATATCTTTCATGAAATCAGCCTTCAACAGCTTCCCACATTTTCATTTCCCAGTTTGTAGTACTAATTATTGTAAAGGAATTGGAAGAATAGGCTTGAATTTGATAGTGTTCCTGTTATTCTCTCCTCAGCCCATGGGAAATTGGAGTGGGCCTGCTTGTGATCCTGAGAGTGGTACAGTGGAACTGTCACTGGACGAGTAATCCAGAAGGACAGGCAAATACTCAAGAATAATGCAGGTTCAAGTCCCGCTATAATTCAATCATCACATGATGAACATCAAATTAGTCTCATTAATAGTGACCATGAAACTTGTCTCTTGCCTGTAATGATCCTAACAAACTGCTTTGTTCTGGGAGAATTAGGGATGAGCACTAAATGCTGGCCTTTCCAGTGAAAGAAATTTAAGAACCATTCTGAGTTTGGAGTGTGTAATTAGTCAAATGAGAAGCTGCCACACTCAATCCTCAAGATTGAAGATTGTCAAGGTATCTGCTGAGTGGCGTTATGCCAAAGGGAATTATGTGACTCGATTATCCCAACGTTAACCTAATTGTCAACCGTGGATCAGTTGGCAACAAATGTGGCTCAAAGTCCAAGGCTTGTGGTTGCATGTCCCCCTCCAGAGATTTGATCACATATTCCACATATCACATTCCCAACCCCCAAGGGAGTGCTGCACTGCCAGAGGTATTGCATTTTGGATGAGATGGTAAGCTGAGGTCCTATCGGCCCTCTCTAGTGGATGTAAAATATCCCCCTGGCATACTTTTGAAGAGGCAAAAGGAAGATCTTCTTCATGTCCTGACCAATACTTTCTCCTTCAACCAATATCACTGGAAAGGAAGTTATAATCAACTGTAAAAAATGCTGGTTCAGCTCCACTGGACTATTTCATCTATATCCACTTTGGGTGGGATGTGCACAAATGGATTCAGGAGAATAGTTCCAGAGGTGAGGAATTTCAACTATGTGGATATATTTGAGAAGATGAGACGGCTGTCCTTGAAGCAGAGAACAATTGAGATTTGATGAAGTTATTTAACATTCTGAGGAGTTTCAACACAGTGGATAGGAAGAAGCTAGACTATTGGTAGAAAGAACAAGGGAGAACAAATTTAAGGCAATTAGCAAAAGAAGCAATGATGACGACATGAGGAAAATTTTTTACTTTGATGCAGTAAGTAGTTAGGATGTGGAATGCACCGCCTTAGAATGTTGTGCAGATAGATTCAATTGTGTTCAAAAGCAAATCATATCATTATTGGAAGAGAGAAAATTTCCAGTATTTTGGGAGAAAGGTGGGCAAGTGACCCTAAGTCTTGCAAAGAGGGTGAGGATGGATAAGCTGGCCCTAATGACCTCCTTCTGCACTGGAACCATTCTGTAATTCTATGATAAAATACAGATTATCGGTCATAATAACATTTCTGCATTGCTGCATATGGAAGCTCACTGTGTGTAAATTGAGTACCTGACTTCCTACTGCACTTGCAAAGTGCTTTCTTGCTTCAGGATAATCTTAGCACAGTGAAGGCACTACATAATCACCAGCCTTTCTTCATTTCTCATGGTCTGAAACAACACGACAGCTGGAAATAATGTAACGAGTTAAATGACTGCAATTAAGTAAGATCAAGCTTGATAACTACAAAACTGTCAAATGTAGCGAGAAGGATAATTACGAGAAGGAAGGTGTCCTCTGTGAAGAAATAATGAAGTAACAGCCTGTGCAATGAGCCATGATTACAACATGCCGGAATAGATGTAGCACATTGTATCATGCAGGATGATGGAACAAAAGAAGGAATCAAAATAGCAAAGGAACACAGTTCTAACAAGATGGGAAAGCTGGGCAAGAAAGATCAAAGTAAAGGGAGGAAAACGTGAAGAGGTCGCAGAAGGATTCCTTTGCACACATTAAGGTTTTCCAATCAATGTCCAGGAGAACAATGGAAGAACAAGAGGTTACTGAGTATATCATATCCACTCCTTTCACATACCTCCAGTACAATTCTCTCTAACTGATGGCAACCTTTCACTTTCAAACATGTACTTGAAGAATCATACTGTTTTTAACCAATCAGTTATCAAGTGTTCAACTAAACAGGGAGAAACATCAGAGTACCTCAGTACAAGCATGGGGCTGGATGAACACAGCAGGTCAAGCAGCATCATAGGAGCAGGAAAACTTGACGTTTCGGGCCTAAACCCTTCATCAGAAATGGGGGAGGGGAAGAGGGTTCTGAAATAAATAGGGAGAGAGGGGGAGGCGGATAGAGGATGTATAGAGGAGAGGATAGGTGGAGAGGAGGCAGACAAGTCGAAGAGGCGGGGATGGAGCCAGTAAAGGTGAGTGTAGGTAGGGGGGTAGGGAGGAGATAGGTCAGTCCAGGGAGGACGGACAGGTCAAGGGGGCGGGATGATGTTAGTAGATAGGAGATGGGGGTGGGGCTTGAGGCATTGGGTGTCCTTGTACATGAATGTTTCAGAAAAAGGGCTGGCAGATTTAAAACAGACGTGAAGAGAAATTACTTCTCTCAAAGGGTTGTGAATCTGTGGAATTCATTACCTTAGAATGTGGTGAATGCTGGGACACTGAGTAAATTTAAGGAGGAGATAAATATAGCGTTAATTAATAATGGGTTGAAGTCTTATGGAGAGTGGGCAGGAAAGTGGAATTGAGGCTGAGATGAGGTCAGCCATGATCATATCAAATGGCAGAGCAAGCTCAAGGGACTGAATAGACTACTCCTGTTCTGAATTCTTAAGTTCATTTTGTGTCTACATGTCGCTATTCTGTTGTACTGTACTGGCAACTTCTAAACTATTTTTGTGACGGACCCAGTGAACTATCGCTGCCAGCCTGTAGAAGTAGCTGGCAGAGGGAATGCAGGTTGGGATTCTAACAGATGACTGTAACACTTCAGGCAAACAGCTGATGGTCAATGGGTTATTTGGCGTCAAAATATGTAGACATTGTTGCAGGTTTCTCTCTTCTTCACCCAAGATTCGTATTGGAACATACTCCATGGATTGTTGGCATGGCCGTAAGCCAATATTCATTGGGGGAATTTTAGGTCGTGGGAGAAGCAGACACTGACAGGAGTCTGGCCTGACTGTATTCTGGATCATATGACATTCAACTTCCTAAGGACTCGCAGACTGTGGACGGAATTTTAACACACCTTGCTATAGTGGGATTCATGACAAGTTGGACCATAGAACCACCCATCAGTGGGTGAATTGGAAACCTGGTGGTAAAGACTGATGGCAGAAGAAATCAAATGTTGTGGAACTAGTGAAGTGGCGAACCCACAATGTTGAAGCTATGAGTTGAGGAGCACAACTTGACAAAAGGAAGAGTAAACAGAGAAAGGCCTAGAATCAGAACTAGAGAGATCATGTACCCAATACTATTGGACACACAAGCAATGGAGAAGCATTGCTGTGGGCTGTGAATGCAGGTACTGGAGTCTTCAAGGCTGGGGAGATGGGAGAAACATTTAGCCTCAATTATGGGTGTTATGGGCAAAGGGAAAGTCTGGGAAGGCGGGTCAATGGTCCCTGTCCACTGGATTCATTGAGATGATTGTTTTGTTGAACAGAATATTCCTTCCTAATTTTCCTTCTTTATGTACTTTCACTTGTTTGTAGGAGGTACAAGGTGACTGGTGCACATTTATAAAAGTCTCTGATTTATTAATTAAAAGTTCAATGCACTCCTGGATGGTGTCTTGCACTCCACCATCTAAAAGCACTGCCCATATCTTAACTCACAGCGGATCTGTTTCCCTATTACTTGCTTGTGCTCACTGACCTATATTGACTACTGGTCAAGCAATATCTTTATTTTAAAATTCTCATCTTTGTTCTCAAATCTTTTCATGGCCTATCCCTTCCCAATGTGTCTAACAACATCCAACTCCAGATCCCCTGGATTTTAGCTAGCGCAGTTGAATCCAGAACTCATGTAAAACCATTCAGAGCATTTGACACAACAATCTGGGCTTTGCCTTGGAGGAGTGGGGTGACGGGGAAAAGGGTTGTTGGTTTGAGCTCAGGAAAACCCAGAAGACTGGGTTCATCCAACGTCCTGCAGAAGTTGACCACACGTTCTTGGTGGGTGGAGCAGTCCGATTGATAGGCTGGGAATCCAAGAGAGAGTCACAATGCAGTCATTGTACGTGCAGTCATTAAAAAGAGTGCAAAGAAGATTTGACAGAATGGTACCAGAGACATCAGTTCTGTGCAGAAATTAGAGGAACTGAAATTTTATTCTTTACAAAAGGATTTTTAAGGGGCGTGTTCACAGAGGTGTTCAAAATGATGGGTGTTTTGATACAGTAACTAAGAGAAACTTGTTTCCATTGGTGGGATGGTCAGTATCCAGAGGACACAGATTTCTGCTAAAGAACCAGAGAAGGCAAGGGGAGGAGATTTTTTTCAATGGCAAGTGGTCATGATCTGGAATATGCTGACTGAAAGGGAACAGGGGAAAAAATGGGAAGCATTTTGATAATAACTTTCAAAATGGACAATTAGATAAGCACTTGAAAGAGATTTTTTTTAAAAAATGTAGAGCTATGGGGAAAGAATGGAATAATCGGTTGAATAGATAGTTCATTCAAAGGTCCAGCACAGGCACCATGGCCCAAATGGCCTCCCTCTGGGCTGTCCAATTCCATGATGATTCAATGCACATTGGGTGATATCTGGGAACAGTAGATCTGATACTCCAAGGTAGTGATGGGATGGCATATAGTTTGGTGTATGCAGCAGCAAGATGGTTTCCATGACTTTAGAGTCCAACCATCTTCAGTTGTTTGCATCAATGACTTTCCCTCTATCATGGAGATATCTACTGATGATTGTATAATGTTCAGCACCATTCACGATTCCTCAGGCATTGAATCAGTCTATATCTAAATGCAGCAAGTCCTGGACAATAACCAGTTGTCGACTGACAAGTGGCAAATAGTATTCCTGCCGATATGTGCCAGCACTCAAATAAAAGAGAATCAAATCATTGTCCCTTGACGTTCAATTGCATTACCATTGCTGAATCCCCACTATCAATATCCTGAGGATTACCATTGAGCAGAAACGCCACTGAACTCACCATATAAACATAATGGCAACAACAGCAAGTCAGTAACTCAACTCCTGACTTCCCAAGAATTGTTCGTCATCTGCAAGGCACAAGTCGGGACTGTGATGGAATACTCCCATTTGACTAGATTGCTGTAGCTCCATCAATCCTAAAGAAGCTCCATGCCATCCAGGAGAACACAGCCCGCTTGACTGGCTCCACATCCGCAAACGTCCACTCCCTCCACCATTGACGCTCAGTAGCAGCAGTGTGTATCATCTACAAGAGGCACTGCAGAAATTCACCAAAGGTCCTTAGGCAGCTCCTTCCAAACCCATGACCATTTCCATCTAGAAGGACAAGGGCAGCAGATACATGGGAACACCACCATTTGCAAATTCCCCTCGGAGCCACTCACCATCCTGACTTGGAAATATATTGCCATTACTTCACTGTTGCCAGTAAAAATCCTAGAATTGTCTCCCTAGGGGCATTGTGGGTTTACCTTCAGCACATGGATCTCATTGGTTTTAGATGGCAGCTCACCAGCACATTCTCAAAGGCAACTCAGGATGGGCAAAAAATGGTGTCCCAGCCAGCACTGCCCACACCCCACAAGGTGTCAATAATGCAAAGGTGCCCCATGGTAAATAGAACACTATGTTTTCCACTACTAAACAAGTGACAAGGGCACATCTCTGATCACCATGGAGACACTTCACAACATATTGGCGAGGTCAGTTCTGTTTTATTAAATTTACATTCAATCACCTCCTCCAGTCCAATGATGAGTTGAGGCTCCAATAAATACTGGTACATATTTGGCTTTGTTTGTAACAGTATTAAGGAAAATAAAAAGAATTACTGGTCTGGTTGACAACATGGGAAGACAAAAATGTTGCACATCTACAACTGGTTCGAATATTTCTACAAATTACTAATGCTTTGAACTCACTATGTGTGATATTGGTGTTGAACACATCAAGAGGACTGTTTGAAATTCTTTGCTGTTATAACAAAGGCATTAATCATTAACAGTTGAATTAAGAACACCAAAGAAAATTCATACAAGCGCAATTTAATGTTCTTTTTACCAATAATCCACAGTAAGATTTATTAGAAGATGGTCACTCTGGATTCTGTTTCACACAATGACATTGTGGCTTCTCCATTGTCCCCACCCAACTCCAGCCCAAACTGGCTCGTCCATCTAAACACCATACAAGGCTTTAAAGAATTGTGGTGTGTTGTTTACAAAAGGAAAATAGAAAGAATTAAATGTTATTTAAGAATTAGGGGTATAGATTGCCCTTGTTAAGATTTTCTGTGGAGAGAAAGACACATTTCATCTGTAAATAGTTTCTTGCTTTGATCTATGACCATGCACAGTAATGCAGAGCCCTGTAAAGGACTGCACTCACAACTTCGCCTCAAAATAAAAATATGTAACTGTCAGGCTGCTTAAAATTTATTCTGAGAATATGATACACAGATACTCTGTAACTGGATTGATATTAGCACAGAAAGGTCTCTGCTTCACATGTTAGATTGTATATAGTGGAAAATTACTGGCTTCTTTTAAATGGAAAATTAGCTTAGAGTCTCCAATGAGTCTCCTTAAAAAAGAGAAAGGAGTTCCAAGGAATATGAAATGGAATATATAAATACAGGCCTAGGTCAGGAAAAAAAATGTAGCCATTTACAGAATGCCAAACTTCGCATTCCCATCTGCTTCTGACATCCGTCCTGTTGAAGAAGCTCAAGGTTTTCGAGAATAGGCAGGAATGTGGATCTGAGGCAGAAATCAAATCAGCCATGATCTTATTAAATGACAGAACTGGCTCATTGAGCTGAATGGCCTATCCCTGCTCCTAATTCATAAGCTTAACTTCAGTTACTATCTCAACAAAAACTGGAGAAAGCAAACTTTGATTAGGGTACAAAGGTTTCGTTTCTCCGTGAATACAGTGCTTTGCTCGATAATGACTGTTTGCAACTTCATTAACAAGTCACAAGGACACAGAAGGATATGGAGCCAAGGCGGCTGGATAGTGATAGGATACAGACCAGAGATCACACGACACCAGGTTATAATCCAATGGGTTTATTTGAAAACACAAGCTTTCGGAGTCTTACCCTTTCTTCAGGTGTTAGTGAGTCAGGTAGTGTCAGGCACAGAACTTTTAAGTAAAAGTTCATCAGTGGTGTGACCCTTTGAGAATGTATTAAACAAACCTAAGATGCTGTTAAATCTTTAATCAGTTAGAATGCTTTAATTGATTAGAATGTATATGTAAATCCTCAAATTCCTTTGAAGTCACTGTCCTGAGAGAAGTTAAGGTTTTATCAGTGTAAAGAAGAGGTGATATATCAGGTCAGACAATGCATGTTAGGTGTGAGGCCTTGTTTAGAATCTGCTTGCGTCTTGGTTTGGAGTCAGACTAGTTTTATTTCTGAAGTACATCCGCATCAGTGGTGTGACCCTTTGATCCTTTATTTATAAATTCCGTGTCTGATACTACCTCTCTCACTAACATCTGAAGAAGGAGTAAGACTCCAAAAGCTTGTGTTTTCTAATAAACCTGTTGGACTATAACCCAGTGTCGTGTGATTTCTGACCTTGTCCATCCCAGTCCAACACCGGCACCTCCACATCAAAGATACAGACCAGCCAAGATTGCACTGAATGGCAGAACAGATATGATTGGCTGAATGGTCTCCTCCAATTTCTGATTTGTCTGGCTGGTTTTGGGCTCTGAGACAAGTGCCTTCAGCAAAGCCCCACCCACAATTCTGTCACACCAATGATTGGCCTGATCCAATATCAATCATCGAGTTAGGTATTTGGATTGGCTGGATGATGCTTCCAATGAGAAGCCAGTTGTTTTTCTTATTAAAGATTGGAGGGGCTGATGAGGGGCACAATCTCCCTCACATTAAAATAAAATGGGAAAAGCACAGTGGGAAGTGACCTATCTTAATAATGATCTCTGAAGCTCATTAAAAGAAAAGGGTACCAATAGATTAAACAGGCAAAAACAAACATTTTAAAATATGGAAAAAGAAGAAGAGGTGACAATAAGACTAGCTGTACAAGAGTAGCTAAAATGTTGTTGGAGTTTGGATTTGACATGCAATAATGACTATTTCAGATGTTTGGATAGATGGAGCATTGTACAATTTGGGGTTAAATTTAATGGCATCATCTACAAACTGGAACACCCTCCATGTCCCTGCCACCCACCAACCCCTTAAAAAGAGACTGGTTAGCACAGGAAAAGATTCAATCCCAGCTGCCCACTCCAGACAGCAGGTCAAAAACTGATGTGTGGCAAGATATTGTTCACTCAGAACAATCTTCACACAAAATAGGGCAGTTTAACACTCTCTGTGACATGTTTGACAGTTTCAGACTAAATTACTGGCTTGACCATGACTGGGAAATCAGAAGCTCCATAAAGTGGCAGAAACTGTCAAATACAGAAACTAGCCATAAGTGATTGCAATCTCCAGCAAAGCAAAATGTCTTGCAGGGAGTTTTAATACTTCACTGTGATTGATTCTCCTCGACAGATAATCAATTGAGACCACAAAAAGGGCAATGGCATATCTGCGCCCATTTCCCTCTTGGTACTAGGTAGGTACTGGGGGTGCAAAGCAATGAGAGCCAGGGTCAAGCAACTGCTTGTTGCAGAGGGTTGTATTGATCTCCAGTGCCACTGAATCCCGTTCTCTTCAGTGAGGGATGGTGTTCAGTGGTCCATGATTGAAGACGTAAATTTATGGTTCAGTTGTGTGTCGCCCAATCACTTGCAATGCCACCACAATATGCAAAAATGGACCCAATCAAATTTTCAGATGTGAAGCCTTTGGATTCCCAGTTTAACCAATGAAGCTGCTTTCTTTGTAACAATGTCCAGGATTGACTGAAAGTGAGCCCAGGAGGATAAAGGCTTCTCCAGAGGCCAAAGGGAGAGGAGGGACATTGTTAAGACACTTCAGTGCCCCGTTCAGTTCAACGCATCGAGAGCAGCACAAACTTGAGCGAAGACCTCATCCACTGTACCCTCTGCATTTATCTAATGATTGGAAAGAAAAACACAGACAACAGCTGAGTGACTCAAATTGTCCTTCTTACATTTGATTTGTTTCAAAACTTTTTCTTCCAGTTCCATCCATCCCCCACCCATCCTGCCCCTCTCTCCGGGTGACTGTAATGTTTAGATGTTCGAATTCACAGAAGGCTATTTGACAACATGGGGCACCACAGTCAAGTTCCACCCCTGACACAACACCCACAAACACTCCCTTCCCAACATGTTAACATTTGATATACGATGTGGGTCTGGTTGATCTGTTCTCTTCAAAGGCCCGAGAACCAAGGTCAATTTTAGAAGCCCTGACTTACTGTGATAGCTATACCACTATCAGATAACTCAGTGAACAGGCAACAAGTTTTATTGACACTTCCATTGTCTCTAATGACAGAGTGTATAATGTATTTACCATTGAAGGTGCTAGGCCATGCTTTGACCTATAGGCCTCTGTGGGTAGAACAGCACTGAAGCCGAATATTGAAGCCTCTCCAACTGATGATATGGAACCACAGTCTGCAAAGGACTACAGGCAGCTCTCTCAATTATGGAGAGGCAATTAGATATGTGTAGCTCGAGGGCAACCAGTCTATAAACATGGGGTAAGGTGAGGGGGGCTAGTCCTCCATGAACCCCTCCAGTCGATACAGGGATTGAAACCATGCAGTTGGCATTAGTCTGCACGACCCTCTTGTTTTTTTAGCCAACTGAGCTAACCAACTCCCCTGTCAACTGATAAACAGCGTCAATTCATCATGCTTCTGTGCGATTCACACCAGGGCGTGAACGCATTGGGCAGCACCATCCTGGGCAATCACGTATTCTTGTTTTGGATTACCAATGACAGCATCTGTGCTTAAAAGGGCTTTCCCTGACTCTGCTGCCACTGCACAGCTCAGCTCAAACTTAATCCAAAATTCAGATGCTCACGGATTACCCACAAATCCCCTGTATGTGGCTCTCAAGCTTATTTCATCCCCTGCTTCATGCACTTTACTGATTTTCAGCGTCATCTTAGAATTGAACACATGGAGTTGGGATTTGACAAGAATGCTCCCATCGAGCTTCTGTTTGCTTTTGTAACTTTAACAAGCATTGTCACATTCTTGCTGTTCCAGGCCTCACCTTCCTAATGATGCCCCGGGGCTGGTAGAAGTTGATGACTGGTTCAGTTGCTTTGTAATAGGTCTCCAGGCGCTTTGTGATGGTCTCTTCATTGTCATCAGCACGCCCACTAGTCTTTCCTCGCCCCAGGAGCCGTTTGATCATTGTTTCCTTTCCAGCATCGATGTACAAGAGCAGGGTGGGAGGCCCAATCTATGGGAGTGAACAACGTGCATTGTCATCTGGAGGAGATTTGCCAAAATCCAGCTCACAATTCTCATTGCTCCTCTCATTTTCTCTCTCACAATGTCTGAAATCAGAACCCTGGCTTGGTTTTCTTCTTTAGTCACTTGTATATCCTTTAGCTTTGGGGTGGAAACATTTCCAATTTGGGCAAACAGAGTCAAGAGTCAAATACTCCCAGATCAGACACGGAACAGGTAATTTACAAAGTAAACCCCTCACTACACTGTTCCCTCAAACACTCCCAGATCAGACACAGAACAGGTGATTTACACAGTAAACCCCTTAGCACACTGTCCCTCAAACACTCCCAGATCAGACACAGAACAGGTGATTTACACAGTAAACCCCCC
>JAHRHZ010000035.1:31780264-31825289 GCA_024137785.1 Ginglymostoma cirratum
GAAGGAATTGGGAATAGGGGATGGCATTTTTGCAGGAGGGTGGGTGGGAGGAGGTGTATTCCAGGTAGCTGTGGGAGTCAGTGGGCTTGAAATGGACATCTGTTTCTAGGTGGTTTCTAGCTGTTTCTGTTCATCCAGCCCCATGCTTGTTATCTCGGATTCTCCAGCATCTGCAGTACCTTTTATCTCTGATACAATGATTTACAAAGTTCAAGCACAATCTCTTTGCTTTATATTCCATTCCTCTATTTCAAAACGCAAGCAGATTGTGCGCTTGATAAACCACTTTGTCAATCTGCTCTGCTATCCTCAAGGATTTGGTACGTCAGAACTGCTGCATTGCTGAAAATAGAGACACTTTGTCAAAATTCTTTTGTCTTGCGCACATCAGGGCCATTCACAAGAAATGTATAGGGGCAACAACAGTCTGTTCTATCAGTGGACAGATCTGATTGGTTGCCAAGTGAACTCTGTTTAGTACAGGCATTGTCACAGAAAATACATAAGTAAATGATGACTGACTTAACTGCCAAATCTTGTTTAAATTTTAAGCCAGGCAAGTTGACTCTGATTGGTCAAGATATTGCCCTACATTGAAAAATGTGCAGTGTGTGTACATGTTCTTTCTGTCTGCAAAGCAGTATGAGGTAGCCAGATGAGTAGTACGGCAGTAACAGGATGCTTCTATCAAGTCAAAAAGCCATTCTGTCAATCACATCGATGCACAATGTAGCATATGAATTTTCAGTGCTGGCGTAACGCTACATTTGTAGGCCATATGCCCATATACATTGTTTCAAACATCTGTTCACGACAGGCAAGTTACTGTGCACAACCAGTCCATCCTTGCAAAATTCAAAGCGCAATGCCAAACATTAGATGTGATTTCATGTTTGGATGATATTTGCTACGCAATCCTGAGTTGCCAAGAAATTACACTGACAACCAGTTTACGATTATCAGTTGAGCTCACAGTACAGGAGGTTATATGTATTAATATACAGGGCCACTGTGCTAGCAGACTGAAAGAATGTAGACACACACCATGCCTTTAGCAACTCAACTAAATAGATGGCAGCCCTCAGGGCAATGACTTAATCAATTTTAGTCAACCTTTCTGATTTAAAACTTAAACAAAGCTTGGCAATAACAGTCAGTCATCAAACTGGTGCATTTTCCTTGATCTCTACAACTTGCTAACCAATCAGCACTCTCTTCTTATACAGTATAGATGTTAATCTCCCTCTACTTTTTTTTGTGGACTGTCCTGATGAGTACAAGACAAAAAGCTTTGACAAAATGGTCTTTTTATCTCTGGCTATTGCAGTCTTTCTAGTTATCTACATTCTCAATTTGTGTAATTTAAAGAATGCTGGCTTGTCATTTTAATTTCCCAAAGTCCATTTATCATTTTATACCCCATCACCGTGAACTCCAATTGCCAATGTCTCTGCCCTGTTCACCATCCTGTTGCCAATAACTCCCATCAGTCTCTGCAGGGTTGTCACATTTCACACCATCTACTGACCTTATACCACTGTCCCCTACAGGCAAATATAGGACATTTTAAAGACTGAAGAGAGTTTGGATCCAAAGATGGTCCTGGGGGAAGTGCAGACCACCTTTCAGTTGTATGAGCTTGATATTAGATCACTATTTCTCATCTCTTAATCCAAATTCTTAGCAACTCCTTCTGCCTCAGTGAGCTACTTTCTCCTTTAAAGAAGCAGTGATTTCTACATGAGCCACATAGCACGAGTCTGCATGTGTCCCTCATACCATTTTGAGCTGTGCCTCACATGGAGAAGGGTACAAAGTCTCCCACACCCTATTTATGGGTACCTGCCTGAACTTGTTATTGCAATCACTTGAGATAACCCATAGCTGGCCATTCTTCAATTACTGACTCCACTGTAAAAAAAAGTCCACATTCTTCAATGGCCTTTATTCTAAATCCATCCTTCAGCAATCTTTTCTTCGCTGCTGCACCATGAAAGTCACAGTCTGGCTTAAATAGAAGGCAAGCTTTCCACAGAATGTTGGCACAGTATCGCACCCCTTTCAAAGAAATGATTTTTAGAGTAAATTAATGGACAGGAGACAGCAGCTAATGAATTGTTGGAGCTCAGCCTCTGCATATTTGACCCGGGAATCCCAGATCAATTATATCAGAGTTGGCAGCATTCACAAAGCCATTACTGGATCCACACTGTTGATTTGCTGCACATACAGATACAAGAGAGACAGAATCACATGCTCTGAGGCATCTGACCTCAACGGGGTTTGCATAGAAACTCCTATTTCAAGTGGTGTGGTCTAACACTGCACACAACTCGACAGTTTTCATGACAGAAGAACTCACACCATAAGAAGAATGTGCACTTCTTGACCCAGGTTCTGCATGTTTTATTAAAAGGCTTTGCCTATCCACATTTTCCACTTTAAAAATATGAAGGAGGGGGTTCTTTCTTCTCAGAAGATCTGCTATATCTTAAATTATAACTGACCGTTCTAGAAATACGTGCTTGATCAGCCAGGAAGAGAAAAGGAGGGGAAATAATCCAAGTTAAACCTTCAACTGTCTGAGGTTACTACGGAGGACTCCCCTTCTCAACCTCTTCCCTCGCCTGAGGTGTGGTGACTCTCAGGCTAAACCACCACCAGTCATCTCTCTCTCTCTGAGAGACCAACCGTTTGGTCTGGTAAGACTAGCAATTTTATGTTTTTTTTAAAAGCCAAAAACACTAAATTCTGCCTTATGATTCTTTTTCAGGAGAGCTGTTTAATAGACTGGCATATCATGCAGCGAGCTCCCAAAGTCAAAGTGATTTGCAATGTTTGTGACTGAGTAGTTAATTTGTTTCACAAGAGTTGACATACCTTTGGTCATTGTCTTTGCAGGATTAAGCCAGGCGCCGTGCATCTATGTTAAACTTTCTATAAATTTTAAGTCAGCTCCCTCACACTTTCGAATCTACTGACCCTTATCAAGAACTTGTTACTGATAAATACACGTAGACAGACAACTGCATAAACGGCCTGAGTGTTCACAATTTTTTGCGATTTTGATGAATAAGTGCAAAAGGAATTCACTTGGAAAGGCTGCAGACAAGTCTAAAAGACTCCCCCTGACTCCAGTTGCCATATTGGCAAAGTTGGACAAGGATGTCTTTTGTGAAAGTTTGAAAGATTTTTGTTTCCCAGCTAGTGTAGTGCCTCTTATAGCTCCACAAACAAGAGTGGAGTTAGTCTCCAGGCTGTGGGATTGGGATTTTCAGCAAAGTCCCCTTGCGTTTTGACCTTGTCATTGATTGACAGGAACACAACATGGAGCAAAGTCAACACCGCACATATTATACTGACATTAAAACTCCAAATCACCTCCCCCCGTGTTTCTGAATTTGCAATCCTCAATGGGTTCTCGAGGATAAAGGAAAACTCTTAGGTCTCTCCTGAGTACAGATTGGGATTTTAGTTGATAATCAGGAACCTGCACAATTCCATCAGAACCAATGTCTCAGTCCTTCCTGCCAATCCCGTTTGGACACAGTGAGACACGTAGGGATTCCATTATGCAAGCTGTTAACTCTTAGCCCAGACATTGAGTGTCATCAGACTATTCAGACAAGGCAGGCATCACAGTAGAGCCTGATCCTTACCTCAGACAATATCAATGACAGAGATAGATTAACTCTGGGAGGGGGCACTGAATTTTTATGACTAATCTACTCTGACATTGCAAAACACTGTCAACACAGCCTCAAGCCTAACTGAGAGGAGAAAATTATTTGCGTTTATGCAGCACTTTTCATAAGCTGAAGTTACTGAAAGTACCATCAATTAAGTACTTCTGAGACATGGGTACTGGTGAATTGTAGGAAACACAGCATCCAATTTGACCACAGGAAGCTCCTGCAAACAGCAATGAGATAATGGCCTGGAGTTTATAGTTCTAATGATGGTGAAACTGTCAGCAATCATCACAGTCACAACTGGGGTACTGACAGCAAAGCCTGGAATTCACACCCGCACAGCTAAATGTGCAAGCTCAGGAGTAACTCCCTGCTTTTTCAAAGGGCGGGCTGTTGAACTTCCCATTTTCCGTACAGAAATCTCATGAAAGCACTTGAATTACCATGAACATCCACTTTTAAGATGATTAGGTTTGCTGTAAAACCTTTGAGAAATTTACATTTTGTTTAATAAGATATAATATAGCTTTTAACAATCACACTTAATCATAATTAATCATAATAACTGCTGACCAGTCTGGGGGCTGGCCCTGAAAAAACATTTCTGTATTTTTGGAGTGTCAAATTTCTTCATTTTTACAGGATTGTACTGTGAGTTTTCAGTATAATCACAGGTATATATTTTTAGAAAGTTATGATATTTCAGACTCTACCCTTCATTCTATGTCTTGGCCAAAATAAATACTTCACTCTCTATAAAAAGATTAAAAAGTGAAGGATAATCAGTGCATTTTATATCCTGGGTTGCTGTCTATGAGAATACTTGAATGTGATTGGTTTAATGACAAAATCCCTCCATCAGATTAATGTGGGGTAAGAAGAAATCTTAAACGTCTCTAGAGCTTTTCAGGCAGCTTCCTATGTGGACAGTGGTGAGCGCAGTTACTTCTTCACCAACTGCAAAATCTGGATCAAACGGCCAAATAATCTGTTTATTTCAGTGGTTTTGATAAAGGGATAAACATTGACCAGAACCCCAGGGAGAACATCCCTGTTCTAACTTGAATCATGCTGTGGGATCATTTTAAAAACCAAAGGGAACAGTGGTCCAAGTGGTCTGACCCTAATCCCCATACCCCATAAATCACGTACCCGCTTCTCAAATTCTTCGCCTTGCTTCACTTCCCGAGGGTAGCCATCGATCAAGAAGCCCTTTGAGACATCAGCTTTTGCAATCATAGCGTCCTTCAGCATTTCCAGGATAGTTTCCTGAAGAAAGAAGATACACAGGATGTCAAATATGTAGTAACAGGGGATACAAAAATGCACACTATTCACACCATAATCTGTGCAAATGAGATGAAAAGCTAGGGGAACTATATACCAGGCAGCCTCTTGTCAGTGGTGGGTAAATTGTTGGGGATTCTGAGAGACAGGATTTACATGCATTTGGAAAGGCAAGGACTGATTACGAATGGTCAGTATGGCTTTGTGCGTGGGAAACATTGTCTCACTAACTTGATTGAGTTTTTTGAAGAGGTGACAAAGAAGATCGATGGAGGCAGGGCATTGTCTATCTGGACTTCAGCAAAGCGTTCCACAAGGTTCTGCATGCTAGATTGGTTAGTAAGGTTAGATCATATGGGATCCAAGGGGAGCTAGTCAATTGAATACAAAATTAGCTTGAAGGTAGGAGGCAGAGGATGATGGTGGAGGATTGTTTCTCAGACTGGAAACCTCTGACCAGTGGTGTTCCACAAGAATCAGCGCTGGGTCCATGGATTTTTCACCATCTACATAAATTATTTGGGTGTGAATATAGGAAGAATGGTTAGTAAGTTTGCAGATCACATCAAAATTGGTGGTGCAATGGACAGTGAAGAAGATCATTTCAGAGTACAATGGGACCTTGATCATTGGGCCAATGGCCCAAGGGATAGGAGATGAGGTTTGATTTAGATAAATGGGAGGTGCTGCATTTTGGTAAGGCAAACCGGGGCAGGACTTATACAATTAATGGTGGGGCCCCAGGGAGCGTTGCCGAACAAAGAGACCTAGAGGAGCAGGTTCCTTGGTAGTGCAGTCGCTGGTAGACGTGGTGGTCAAGAGGCCATACCTTCATTTGGTTAGTACATTGAGTACAGGAGTTGGGATGTCATGTTGCAGCTGTACAGAACATTGGTGAGACCAATTCTAGAATCCTGCATACAATTCTGGTAGCCCTTTTATAGAAAGTTGTTAAACTTGAGGGTGCAGAAATGCTTTACAAGAATGTTGTTGGGACTGGAGGGTTTGAGTTATAGGGAGAGGACAAATAGACTGGGATTTTAGAGGTTTGTAAAATCATGAGGCGAATGGATAGGGTGGATAGCCAAGGTCTTTTTCCCAAGGTGGGAGATTCCAAAACTAGAGGGCATAAGTTTAAGGTGAGAGGGGAAAGATTTAAATGGGACCTAATGGGCAACTTTTTCACACAAAGGGTGGTGCGTGTATGGAATGAGCTGCCAGAGAAAATGGTGGAGGCTGGTACAATTACAATATTTAAAAGGCATCTGGTTGGGTATATGAATGGGAAGGGTTTAGAGGGATATGGGCCAAATGCTGACAAATGGGACTAGGTCAGATTGGGATGTCTGGTCAGTGTGGATGAGTAGGATCGTAGGGTCCATTTCCATGCTGTACATCTCTATGACTGTATGACAGACCAAATACATGGGGTTAATAGTGCCAAAGATCATAGTTCATGTAGAAATGAAGCTACAGTCAGGATAACTTACAGCCTGAAAGTGTGTGATATTGGTGACTGAAGCTCATTTTTTAGTTGCTGTTTAAAGTCCTTGTTTTGAAGTTTTGAGGACGGAGTTCTGTGTGATTATACTGAAATGTGTTCTGTTGTGGCCCAGCTATCACAGGCATTTTGAACACAGTCCTGCATTGCGAAAACAAAGACAAAGCTGGGATATGGAGCAAGAACATTGACAGGTCACTTGGTACCTGCCCAGAGCAATTATTCACAAAATATGAATGTGGCAGCAACAACAACAATGTGCATTCTTATAGCACCTTTAATGTAAACGGGGAAATGCTGCTTCCTTTGATAGGAGGGTCAGGAACAAAAGGACACAGATTTGAGATAATTGCTAAAAATGAATAAAAACCAGGAGGGAACTGTTGGGCAAACCCTTTTTGGGTATTTTCCATGCAGCAAGTTGTGGCCTGATTGGCTGATGGAAGTAGACTCAATAGCAATTTTCACAAGAGAATTGGATAAAAACGTGAAAGGAAGAAAATTACAGACCGGGAAAGGAGAAAGGTACAGGCTGGGTGTGGCAACTTGGGCAGCTGTTTACATGAGCAGGGTAGCATGATGGGCTGAATAATCTCCTGATCTGTATGATTCTGGGAAAAGAATTCAAGGCATTTTGCTGGAGGCCAATCAGACAGAAAAAAAAAGAGAAAAACAGACGCTACGGTTTCTACACCAGATGCAAAAACGAAGACAAAATGCACTTCGGGTCACAGGGATTTTGGATCAAAGCATTTGCAGCTTGGCAAAATATCAAAGGTAACATAGAGAACATTACAGAGGAAGGTTCATGCAGAAATGCATTCAGGTGAAGGGAAAATCTGCTTAGCAGCTATTGTTAACATTTTGGCATGTAGAAATTGTGTGAATCACAAAAGAGTATTCTCAGAGCCAATGCAGATAGGGTTGTTTTCACTGATTGGGGGAGATGCATACTTTTACTGAGGGATTCTCACTGTGATTGGACTTACCAGAGGCACAAGTCCTCCTCCCTCCATAATTTTGTGGAAATTCTTCCCTCTCTCCGAGCCAGAACTGACCTCTGCCCTCAGCAGGTCCCCAGTGGATAGGTGGGTATAGCCATATTTATGTACAATCTTCTCACACTGAGTTCCCTTGCCAGATCCCGGGCCACCTAGTTATGGAGCAAACAGGAGACTGTATCACCAAAACAATGCCAGGTCACAGCTGGGTGGACCCCAAATCTAATGCAGTGTGTGAACAGAAACATTTCAAGATAATTGCAAACACACCGCATTTTTTTTTGGAAATGTATCTTCCCTGCGCAATTGTTTGCAGACCCGCCCTATGACCTTCTTTCGTTTGTAGGTCCAGATCGACTCAGAGTCATAGGCGCTGAAGCAGATCCTTCGTCAAACCAGTCCATGGCAAATATAATCCGAAACTAATCCCACCTAATCCCACCTGCCTGATCCTGGCCCATATCCACCCAAACCTTTCCTATTCACGTACTTATCCAAACATCTTTTACATGTTGTAATTGTCCCACATCCACCACTTCCTCTGGCAGTTCATTCCACACACAAACCACGCTCTGTGTAAAATAGTTGCCCCTCATGTCCTTTTTAAATCTTTCTCCTCTCGCTTTAAAAATATGCCTTCTAGTTTTGAACTCCCCCACCCTAGGGAAAACGCCTTTGCTATTCACCTTATTTATTCCCCTCATGATTTTATAAACCTCTATAACGTCATCCCTCAACTTCCTTCGCTCCACTGAAAGAAGTCCGGCCTATCCAGCTTATTTTTATAACTCAAACCCTCTATTCCTGGAAACACCTTGGTAAGTCTTTTCTGAGCCCTCTCCAGTTTAATAATATCTGTCTTATAACAGGGCGACTAAAACTGCACACAGTACTCCAGAAGAGGCCTCACCAATGTCCTGTACAACCTCAACATGGTGTCTCAACTCCTACACTCCAAGGTCTGAGCAATGAAAGTCAGCGTATTAAACACCTTCTAAACCATCCTGTCTACTTGCGATGCAAATTTCAAAGAATTATGTACTTGAACTCCCGGGTCTCGCATTATCCAGGGCCCTACCATGAATTGTATTAACCCCACCCTTACTTGCAATACCTTGCATTTATCCAAATTAAACTCCATCTGCCACTCCTCAGCCCAGCGATTGTTAACAGCCTGTAACACGCACATACATACAATTCTTAAAGATAAGGCAAACCACAGCAATGATGACAGCATCAGGCCTGAATGTGATGCACTCTATGAGGGAACAGCCTCACAACATGCTCTCTTAAAGTACACAGACAAGATTACTGACCTCCATTACCAACTAGGACGACAAAGCATCAGATGCGTGACGGAGAAATTCTAACCTGAATGTAAAGTAAAATCCCACCATTTGTGGAGGGAAATGTTCCCAGAGACCGGCTCAAAGGGTGAAACTGAGAATGGTAGGCGCATTTAATATTCGGAGTCAATGGGATAGGTTACCTCCGCACAAAATTTTGAAAACTATTACATTCCGAGCAAGAGAGAATTCGATTAAAACTGGAGAAATAGTGCAATAAACCAGGAAATAAATAACATTTGTTAAACTGACAAATTATGTACTACTCTCTGGATGTGGTCAGTGCAGAATAGTGTATTGTTGTGTATTATTCGCGACAAACGACTGCACCTCTCAGTCGCGAACCATTTCAACTTCCCCTCCCACTCCTTGGACAACATGTCCATCCTCGGCCTCCTGCAGTGCCACAACGATGCCACCCGAAGGTTGCAGGAACAGCAACTCATATTTCGCTTGGGAACCCTGCAGCCCAATGATATCAATGTGGACTTCACAAGCTTCAAAATCTCCCCTCCCCCGACCACATCCCAAAACCAGCCCAGCTTGTCCCCGCCTCCCTAACCTGTCCTTCCTCCCACCTATCCACTCCTCCCACCTCAAGCCCCACCCCCATCACCTACCGACCAGCCTCATCCTGCTTCCTTGACCTGTCCGTCCTCCCTGGACTGACCTATTCTCCCCAACTCCCCACCTACACTCACCTTTACTGGCTCCATTCCCGCCTCTTTGACCCATCTGTCTCCTCTTCACCTATCTTCTCCTTTATCCATCTTCTATTTGCCTCCCCCTCCTTCCCTATTTATTTCAGAACCCCCTTTCCCTCCCCCATTTCTGAAGAAGGGTCTAGACCCATAACGTCAGCTTTCCTGCTCCTGTGATGCTGCTTGGCCTGTTGTGTTCATCCAGCTCCACACCTTGTTATCTCAGTGTGTTGCTGTGTTGTGCAACACTGCAGGTCTATGAACAACATGACCACCAACAGTCCAATCCTAGAAATGGTTTCATTATGTCATCATCGTATGCATTTTATGATTTTTTTTGTGCCTTTTCAAAATTTTAATTTGTTTTCTTGAATGCTTTCTTCTTTATGACCCATTGTGTGCAGTTTTGGTCACCTTACTTGAGGAAGGATGTTCTAGTTACGGAGGGAGTGCAAAAAAGGTTCACCAGACTGATTCCTGGGACGGCAGGATTGACATATGAAGACAGACTGGATTGTTTAGTATTCTATCCACCGGAGTTTAGAAGAATGAGGGGGGGTATTCCATTGAAACCTATAAAATTCTAACAAGACTAGACACAGGGTAAATGCAGGAAACAGATTCCCGATGACCAGGCAGTCCAGAAGCAGGGGTCATAGTTTAAGGATATGGGGGTAGGTCATTTAGGACTGAGAATGAGGAGAAATGTCTTCACTCAGCCTGTGGAATTTTCTGCCCCAGAAAGCAGTTGAGGCCAAAATATTGGATGTTTTCAGAGGCAGTTAGTCATAGTTCTTAGGGCTAAAGAGATCAAAGGGTGTGGAGAGAAAGCGGGAACAGGGGGCTAAATTGGATAATCAGCCATGGGCATATTGAATGGCGGAGCAGGCTCGAAGGGCCAAATGGCCCACTCCTGCTCCTGTTTTGTATGTTTCTACAAGCCCTAAAAGCGGACAGCTGAAACTGCAATAGGTGATACAGTGCACAGACCTTTCATACAGTGAGGGTGCCTCCAATGGGATTTCACTATGTATTGACCGATCTCTGACTGGCTGACAGACCTGACGTACCTGGGCTGTTCAGCCGGGGAAAATACTCTGCAGGAGAAGGCTTGGAGAATGGAATTAGAAATGATACCAAACCATTGGGAAAAAATGTACTCAATGATTCAGCAAATTAAGACTGGTACCATAGATGGTCACAGTCTGAGGATTCGGGGTAGATGGACAGAGATGAGGACCCATTTCTTGACCCAAAGAGTAGTGAGCCTGTGGAATTCATTACCACAGGAAGTAGTTGATGCCAAAACATTGAATATATTTTACAGGTGACCAGATATAGCACATGGGGCGAATGGGATCAAAGTTTATGGAGAGAAAGCAGGATTAGGCTTTGAGTTGGACGATCAGCCATGATTGTGAAGAATGGCGGAGCAGACTCGAAGGGCCTAATGGCCTTCTCCTGCTCCTATTTTCGATATTTCTATGTTTCTATCTTTCTATAAACACTCTGGTGGTTCTGGTGATGAAGATTTCTTGCTAATGGATTACTGAGCATAGAAGCAATTTCTTTTCCACACGAGGGTGAAGCAGACATTGTAAAGGTACTGTAGACAGATAAGTAGCGTAATCTATGAAAACATTGAAGATATAAGCAAGAATCAATCATAAAATATATTGGACCTTTAAAGTTCCAGTGTTTGCCTGGGAGTCAGAAGAAGAAGGAGGAAGAACTAAAGGAGATTCTTGCTTTAAAGTAAAAATAATGGGCAGGAGGACGCCTGGTTCAAATCAGGCATCAGACAGGAGACACAGCCACCTGAATACCAGGCTTTTCAGTATAGATCCAAAGGGATGGGCACCTTAATCATTGCTGGGCCCAACTTCAGGAACGTCTAATTGAACTCCTCTCTGCTTCAAGATGAAGGGCAACTACCAGAATTTAGAAATAGGTTTTATTGTCATGTGTACTCAAGTACAGGGATACAGGAGTACAGTGAAAATTTTATAATGTCACCACTTACAGCACCTAGGTAAAAAATCTTAGGTAAAAGGTAGAAAAATGAAGAAAGAAGTTAAAAGCTCAACATTACAATTCTTGGCGGTACCACATCCTCAAAGTGCAGCACAGTATTGGGTGATAAAGGCACCATCCTTGACAATGCTGCCTACCAAACTAATAGCAAACTGGAAACTCAGCGATGTTTTGGAGAATCCATGCGAAACTCATCTTGGCAAAGGATCAGAAATCTTTGGAGAGGGAATTGCAAATATTGAAGAGGTTGTGAGAGACACAAAACCTCCTTTATTAAAGGTCAAACAGCTGAAATCAACAAAACCAATGCAAGGTGTTGTGAAGTCATGAGCTCCCCTCACAAGAAATGGTAGTAAGCTGGGCTGAAGCAGTTGCTCTCTCTGGTTATGGGGATCTATGGAGTTATGAGGGGAAAACAACTGAGAATGGAGAAATCATTCCGTCCTCCACTCTCACTTGCTACAAATCACACGCCAACTCCTCCACACACCAATCTAATAATTAAAAGATAAATCAAACGAACATGTGTTAAGGGAAAGGCAAGAGTGAAATATTCCAATGGGTGATGGAGGGCAGTAAGTAGAGAGGGAGATCAACACTTGCCATATGATCTGAAACCAGCAGATGTCAGGATGGTCAGAGATAGAATGGAGGAAAATTTGAGATAGTTCCTGTAGGTGGTAGGAGAGAGCAAGGGAATAAGCTGGGCATTGAAGCAGGAAACAATGGAGCAAGTAGGAAAGAGGCTGAGATTGACCAGATGGAGGACTCACTTTCTGGGGAATGGGATCCGCCACTTATATACCTTTATAAAAGATGCACTACTACTCTCATTTTTCAAATTACACTGAACTTCAAACCCCAATTCAGTGTTCATGTTCCAGGTGTTAAATCAGAATGAGAGTGAGTACTCAATCTCTCCTGGGAATGGTGTCCCACTCGCTTCCTGAGTGAGAAGGTTGCAGACTCCCCCTCTTCAGCGTTCAGCACAACAGCTAGTCCTGCGTTCCTCAAGGGAGGGCTGAGGGAGTGCTGTACTCCCGCTATCAGTGCTAAGGGAGCACTGCATTTCTGGAGGCAGTGCTGAGGGAGTGCTGCATTGGCAGTGATCCCGTCTTCTTGCAGTTTCCCTGCAGCTCCCCACTCAATGAAGGAGAAGCTGCACCATATCAGACCCTCATCAAGGGAGGGTTACACTGTATCAGCCCCTCACTAAGGGACAGTTACACCGTATCCTGTTCAATGAGACAATGTGAGAGTCACAAACGGAGGTGAGGAGAAGGAGTAGGAGAAGGTTATTTAGCCTTTCAAGCCTCTGTGCCAGCATCAGTGTGACCATGACTGATCTGTCACCAAATTCTACATTCCCATCTTTTCCTCATATCCCATAAAACCACTGGCCAACAAAAATCTACCAATGCTGAATATAGGTTGAACTATTGATCTCGTGTCAATGGCCATTTACAGGAGAGATCTAACCTTCCCCAACTCTGTCTCTCTCTGTTGAAGTGTCTCCTAATCTCATGCCTGAAAGGTGTGACTCTAGTTTGTAGATGATGCTATCATGGTCCCGGAATCCTCAACCAGCAGAATTCATTTTCTCTCAGTACTCTATTCATTCCTTAATATCTTGAAAATATTGATCAAATGACCTCTGTCAAAATTTGGTGAATATAACTCTACTTTTTCCAGTCTCTCCTCATAATTAAATCTTTGGTTGGGGAGTCCGGATGTCACTCTGGTCAATCTATGCCGCACTCCTTGCAATATTTTTCCAGAGGCTGGTGCCTGGAACCATGCACAGTGACTTAAGGTGTGGTCTATGCAGGGCTTTATATCACTGAATCAGGATTTCTGCTTATTATATTGGCTTTCAAGACATGAAGGCCTGCAAACCCTCCTTTCTAAATCTGTTCAGAGATGCTGTTACACACCTCTGGATATTTTACCCCATCATGAAATCACCCGTGATACTAATTAAAGCTCTGTTATCAAGCATTATCTACCAGGGCTACCACAACAATAATAAATATAGGAATAGGAGAGAGAAAGAAAACAAAAAAATGGAGTTAGAATCCCTACAGTGTGGAAGCAGGCCATTCTGCCCATCAAGTCCACACACTAACCCTCTAAAGAGCATTCCACCAGACCCACCCCCCTGCCCTAACCTTGTAGCCCTGCAGTTCCCATGGCTAATCCCCCCAGCCTGCACATCCCTGGACACTATGGGCAATTTAGCATGGCCAACCCACCTAACTTACACACCTTTGGACTATGAGAGAAAACCGGAGCACCTGGAGGAAACCCATGCAGATTTGGAGAGAATGTGCAAACTCCACATAGACAGTCACCCGAGGGTGGAATTAAACCCAGGTCCCCGGTGCTGTGAGGCAGCAGTGCTAACCCCTTGAGCCACCGTGCCATCCTGTGCTGAGGTGGAGTGTCCCCTGAAGTGTCCACCTCTCTCTGATAGATAAGCAGCATTCCTATAACCTTGATGACAATATTCTATATCTGTTCATAACATGTGAATGATCTGTAAGGCTGTGTTTGCTGGCACTCAGGAACATACTGTAGGAACAGCAGAATCTCTGCAGTGAAAATCTAACAAACCATAAAAATTAAAATAAAAATTTATAGGTGAAGGGAAAACAACTGTTAAATAGACTTTTTAAGAAGAAGTTTAGAAATTGGCTTTATGTTGCACATAGTGATATGCATTTTTAAAATATCAGGTGACAATGTGCAGTAGGAATTTATCACAGAATGGTTAGTGTCAGCAGACACTCTAAATCTGCATACCTGGACTCACAAGCTCATCACTACTTCCCTTGAGAAGCTGGTGGTGAGTTTGAACTGCTATGTTTAAGTTGGTGTTGGTATATTCCCAATGCTTTAATGTAGGGAGTTCCAGGATTTTGCCCCAATGACAGTGAAGGAACAGCGGTATATTTCCAACTCAGGATGGTGAGTGGCTTGGAAGGAAACTTGTAGGGGTGGCATTTCCATGTATCTGCTGCCCTTAACCTTCAAAATGGTTGAGGTCGTGGGTTTAGAAAGTGCTGTCAGAGAAGCCATAATGAGTTACTGCAGTCAGCCTTGTAGGTGGTGCACACTACTGTGTCTGTGTAATGAATGAATGTTTAAGAGTGCAGGCAGGTGGGACTAGTTTAGAAACAAACACAGAAATTGCTGGAAAAGCTCAGCAGGTCTGGCAGCATCTTCCTCAAGGTCACTGGACCCAAAATGTTAACTCTGAGTTCTCTTCACAGATGCTGCCAGACCTGCTGAGCTTTTCCAGCAATTTCTGTGTTTGTTTCTGATTTACAGCATCCGCAGTTCTTTCAGTTCTTATTGGGACTAGTTTAGTTTGGGAATATGGTTGATGTGGCTAGTTAGACCAAAAGGTCTGTTTCTATGCTGCATGACTCTATGACTCTGTGAAGTGCTGATCAAGGCCAGTGGAGACTATTTAATTACAATCCTGACTTGTGGCTTGTGGATGGAGATCAGGAGTATAAGTTATTCACCACCACATTCCCAGCCTTTGACCAGCCCTTAAAGCCACAGGATTATTTGGCCAAGAGATAACAAGGTGTAGAGCTGCATGAACACAGCAGGCCAAGCAGCATCAGAGGAGCAGGAAAGCTGATGTTTCAGGCCTAGACCCTTCTTCAGAAAATTGGCCAATTATTTGACCAATCCAGTTGAGTTTCTAGTCAATGGCATAGTCCCAGGATGGTGATTGTGGGGGATTCAGTGATGTTAATGTCATTGAATATCAAGCAGAGATAGTTAGGTTCTTTCTTATTGGAGATGGACATTGCCTGGCACTTACTGGACCCAAATTTCACTTGTCAATTATCGGGAAAATAAACTAAGACACTGTTCAGACCTTGTTGCATTTGGACATTGAATGTTTCAATATCTGAGGAGTTGCGAATGGTACTGAACATTGTGCAATCATCGGCGAACATCCCCACTTCTGACCTTATGACGGAGGGAAAGTCATTGATGAAGCAGCTGAAGATGGTTGGGACTTGGACAATGCCCTGACCAACTCCCACAGACATGTCCTGGATCTGAGATGACTGACTTCCCACAACCTCGAACACCTTCGTATGTGCCAGGTATGACTCCAACCATCAGAGAGTCTTCCCCTATCCTCAGTGATTCCACTTTTGCTAGGGCTCCTTGATGCCACACTCGGTCAAATGCAGCCTTGATGTCAAGAGCAGTCACTCTCTCCCCACCTCTGGAATTCAGCTCTTTCGTCCATGTTTGTACCAAGGCTGTAGTGAGGTCAGGAGCTGAGTGTTCCTGACAGAACCCAAACTGAGTGTCACTGAGCAGATCATTGCTACGTTGACCGCATTGTTGTTGACGCCTTCCATCATTTTGCTGATAATTGAGACTGAACTGATGAGGCAATAATTGGCCAAAATGCGATTTGTCCTCATTTTTGTGGCCATCATATACCTAAGCATTTTCCACCTTGCCAAGTGGACACTGACTTTACTGGGGAAGCTGGTCTGTGGGCGCAGCTAACTGTGGAGCATAAGTCTTTAATACAGGATTGGGATATTATCAGAACTCTGAGCCTTTACTGCATCTGGTATCTTCAACTGTTTCTTAATATCATGTGGGGTCAATCAAATTGGCTGAAGACTGGCATCAGTGAGGATGGAGCTGTCTGGCAAAAGGCTGTGTGGAGCTCAATGACACCACCAGAACATGATATCCCAATGGATGAAGGAGAGTGAAACTGTATTTCACTCAATGAGGAAGGCTAACACTATATCACAATTGATGAAGGGAGATCATAC
This sequence comes from Ginglymostoma cirratum, assembly GCA_024137785.1. Classification (NCBI taxonomy): domain Eukaryota; kingdom Metazoa; phylum Chordata; class Chondrichthyes; order Orectolobiformes; family Ginglymostomatidae; genus Ginglymostoma; species Ginglymostoma cirratum. Next base: position 31,796,653 of record JAHRHZ010000035.1, read on the forward strand.
TTTAATCACACTGAGTGAGGCGGGATTACACCGTAACCACGTGGTGAGACAGGGCTACACCGTAACCACTCGGTGAGACAGGGTTACAGTGAATCTCATGCAGTGAGAGACGTTTTTTAAAAAAAATTATGCACTGATGGGATGCGGGTGTCACTGGCTGGCCAGCATTTATTACCCATCCCTAATTTCCCTTGAGAAGGTGGTGGTGAGCTGCCCTCTTGAATCACTGCAATCTATGTGCTGTGCATTGACCCACAAATCCCTTACAGAGGGAATTCCAGGACTGGGACCCAGCAACAGTAAAGGAATGACAATATATTTCCAAGTCAGGATGGTGAGTGGCTTGGAGCAGAATTTGCTGGGGTTGGTGTTCCCATCCATCTGTTTGTGGATGTGGTGCCAGTCAAGCGGGCTGCTTTGTCCTGGATGGTGTCAAACTTCTTGAGTGTTGTTGGAGCTACACTCATCCAGGCAAGTGGGGAGTATTCCATCACACTCCTGACATGTGCCTTGTAGATGATGGACAGGCTTTGGGGAGCCAGGAGGTGAGTTACCTGCCAAAGTATTCCTAGCCTCTGACCTGCTCTTGTAGCCACCGTGTTTATGTGGTGAGTCCAGTTGAATTTCTGGTCAAGGGTAACCCCATGATGTTGATAGGGGGGGAATTCAGTGATGGTAACACCATTGAATATCAAAGGGTCGTGGTTAGATTATTTCTTATTAGAAATGGTCATTGCCTGGCATTTGTGTGGTGCAAAATGTTACTTGCCACTTGTCAGCCCAAGCTTGGATACTGTCCAGGATTTGTTGCATTTGAACACAGACAGCTTCAGTATCTGAGCTGCGAATGGTGCTGAACATTACGCAATTATTAGTTAACATTCCCACCTCTGACCTTATGATGACGGGAAGGTCATTGCTGAAGCAGCTGAAGATGGTTGGGCCTGGGACACTACCCTGAGGAACTCGTGCAGAGATTCCTGGAGCTGAGATGACTGACCTCCAACAATCACAACCATCTTCCTATGTGTCAGATATGACTCCAATCACCGGAGTGTTTGCCTCCTTTGATTCTAGTTTTGCTAGGGCTCCTTGATGTCATATTTGGTTGAAAGTGGCCTGGATGTCAAGGGATGTCACTCTCACCTCAGCTCAACAGGGTTACACTGCACCCCACTGGACGAGGCGGGGCCGCACTGAGCCCCACTGGGAGAGGTGGGGCCGCACCGAGCCCCACTAACTGCAGGTTGAAGAAAATATCACAGTTTAGACTGCTGTGTAGTGTTAACAGGAAACCACTGCGCCATCAAAAACCGTCTCAAATCCCCTTCTCACCATTTCTGAAGATCTAGATAACGTACCAGTGAGGAATCACTTTTCCAAAAGCATTTCTCATTAATTCGTTCAGTTAATTTTACAAAAACACTGAACTATTGAGTATAAATAAATTCTGTACTCACCAACAACAAAGATAATCTTGCAATCTTTCAGTTTATCTGTGGAAGAAAACAGAAAGTGTCTGTTAAACTCGCTCATTATGTCTTTCGTTCAAAAACAAGATCTAGGTGAGGAAATCTCTTATAGTCCACTGCAGCTCTCAAGCCAACCTCCTTCCCCTCCAGAAAAGAACCAAGGCATCTCAGTGGTTTTGTTAAAAATCCTTGTTTTTGAACCTAGCCACAAGTCCATGCCTCGTCTTGATTATGATCAGCACGAAGGAATGTCCTGATGTGGTTTCTCACCTCTCAAGCCATCCTCTTCCTGTCTTGCAGCAATGCTTTATGTTTTCAGTAATATCCTCTGCTTTAAATCTATTCCCCACCAATTGTAAACCATTGTCACTCGCCTCGCAACACTGTAAGTCATTACTCCGGCATCCTAACCTTTCTACTGCATGGCTATCGCATTGAGAAATTCACGTCTGTAATAGAGTCGGAGCAGCTGAAAGCAACTGGGAGGCTGTCTCTCAGTTTTTAAAAGGTTAGCCATGCTGCACTGCTTCTGTTAGACCTCAGCTTACCTTTGGCAGCGATGTTCTGCACTTTAGTTGAGGAACTGGAGGAGCAGTTGACACCCATATTTTACCCTCAATGTTGCCTGCCCGTTTGCAGGAAAGCTGGACAGCACATAACACCGCTGTTTAATCAGTGTAACTGTTGTGACTGTAAGCAGCCACGGCTGAATCATGCGTTTCCACGGTTACAGTTGCTAGTCTCAGTATTTAGCCGGAAGTCGAGGCTGAACCACTAAGTATTGGAATTCCACTCCCCGCTTTGATTTCCCCCTCCAGGCTGTCCCAAAATAGCAGGGAGAAGGAAAATCAAGGATGGGAGGCAGTGAGGAAGGATCATTTTGATCAAATACAATCCACCCTGATTAATTTGTACCAGAGGATTAATGATATTTTTAAAAAGAAAATTTTGAAAATCTAGAGAAAAAAGAAGAGGAAAGGTTTTTATTCTCCAAGAGAGAGGACTGTTCTCAAAGGAATTTGGCCTGGTTAACCATTAAAATCTGTTGACAGTCAGGCCTATAATAGCCCTTTGTATCCTTATATCAATAATTTTAACAGCAATGGTTCAACTAGCAACACATTAATAGCAGCTGGAAACCCATTAACCCCCTAGAGACGCTGCTGACAAGTTAAAAAAAAATACAGTTTGACTTTTTAAATCGAGCTTTCACACACTCCTGGCAAAAGTCTTTGCATACTGTGTATCTGGGGGGCAGTTTAGATATTTTTGCTGCAGCCAAAAGCTTTTGAGCACATAGCAAGATTCCATAAACAAGAGCAGTGTTGGTTGAGGAATGTCGGAGCAGCGGAGGGCACGCTGGACTCCTTCAGAAAGCATTTTATTAGAGGCTTATTTTCCATATGTTTCAGTTCGATGTCCTGCCTTCCCAGCCACATGGGAGTTGCCGGCTATGTCTTTGCTCATCTCCCCCACCCACGTTGCAGAAAGGAGCGACAAAGCGACAGGGAAGAGAGTGACAAGTTAACCCCCTCCCCACCCCACAATTCCCCTGTCATTCCAGGACCCAATCTCGTCAAAGTTAGCGGCCTGTTCCGACAGGACGGCTTTCCCACCAGGAACTGTTGCCAAATCGTCTTCAACAACCAACTTGGGCAGGAACATTAATGTCAACCCCAATACGTATCACATGACAGACCTACACAGTGATATATGGATGTATTTTAATTTATAATCACATCATTAAAACTGACAGACAATTCATTCCCACTTTACCATTAATGGGGCCTTGCTGTGCACCACTTGGCGTTTCATTTCCTGACATTACAGCGTGGGGGCTGGGGGGGTGGGGCTATTCTTCACCAGTGTTTCATTGATCGTAAAAAACTTTAGGGCACACGAAGGGTGTGAAAGGCGTGTTTAAAACTGCAAGTTTATTCTTTCAAATTAAATTAAAGGCAGCATGTGTTCCCAATGCAGGCAATTCCAGAGCCGCCATTAAAAACGGCCACTCTGATCACATCACAACTTGAACACACTCAATATCAATGGACACTGGCAATAAATAAATGCTTGTCAGAAAGGAACACCCATAGAAAATACTGGCTGTGGACCTACTGGATAATGGCAGAAGCAACAGTAGTGGGGGAACGTTTTCTTGAGGCTAAAGTACCCACTGAGAGCCTGTGGTTCTGGGTAATAAGAAATCTGAACAGACTAGAATAAGCCAGTCATGTGGTTTCACCCTAAAGGCTCCCTGCATGAGCTGTGCGGTGTCAGCCTGAAGATAATGTGCACGGTTTTAGAGACAGTTCTTAATTTAAACCAAGACTGAATGAAATTAATTATTGCGGTACTGTCACAATGCTGCACCTAGCAAGGCCCATTGCTGGGCCCATTGCCACCACTGTCTTAATTAAATTGGAAGGTGCCCAGCTTCTTCCAAAACCCTGAATCATAAGTGGTCACAATGTGCACTCAGTCATCTTAAAATCCCTTCTTCCAATTAAGATCGCTCTTCCCACCTCTGCCTTTTTCACTCTATGCGTTCCTTACTCCTGTTCCAATAGTCAGTAATGCCCAGAAGCAAAGCTGGGGTCCACAGAGTTTTATTATCACTGATTATGACACTGAGGCTATGGGTTCAATCCCTGTTTTTATGTGGAATTGCTGCTCTCAGGACAAGGATTATTTTGGCCTCAGTGCCCATGCATTAAAAGAATGTTTAAAGTAGACAGGTTTCCCATTTACAACCTGTGGTTCCCGTGAGGAACTAAGACTATTAGTCCCCCATTACACAGCCCACTCAATATTCAATTCCACTGATTTTAACAGTTCTGAATATTAGACTGGCAAGTGCAGGCAGCCAATGAGGGATTGGTGCTTCTGCCCTGGTTGAATGACCACTCCTGCTGTCAATCGCTGGACTGGATATTGGCTGAGAAGAGAGACACATTGTTCAAACTTCTTGTGCCACATCATCATGACTAACATAGAAAACTGGAGCAGGAGTAGGCTATTTAGCCCTTTCATCCTGCTCCCCCATTCAATAAAATCATGGCTGATCGTCCAACTTAGTTCCCTGTTCCCTCTTTCTCCCCGTATCCTTTGACTACTTCAGCCCTAACAGCAAAATCTATCTCCTTCTTGAAAACATTCAACGTTTTGGCCTCAACCACTTTCTGTTAATGAGAATTTCACTAATCTCTGGTTGAAGTAATTTCTCCTCATCTCAGTCTTACATGATGTAATCCGCATCCTTAGACTGTGACCCCCTGGTTCTGGACTCCCCGGTCATCGGGAGAATCTTTTCTGCATTTACTATGGGTAGTCCTGTTAGAATTTTACAGGTGTCTGAGAATCCCCCTTCATTCTTCTAAACTCCAGTGAATATAGTCCTAACTGATCCAGTTTCTCACCGCAAGAATGTCAAATTTCAAACAAACAGTCACAACAGTGATAATGATGCTAGCTGGTTGACAAGTTGACACCGAATGGCTGTGGCATAGCCAGGGAGGAAGCAAAAGGCAGTGTTATAGGCTCTCGAAGCTCCACAGTGATTCAACAGAAGTGCAAGGCTTGAACATCTTCCTGTTGTTTATGAAGAATGGGTCCCTGCATATGAATGTATGCTGCTTCCAGCAACTGGAAATGAAGCACGATACGAGTTTGTCTAATTCTCTTCAATTGTCCAACCCTATTATGTGTAATATGATGAATAATTAAAACCTGCATTTATATAGCACCTTTCATGGTCAGTGACATCACAATGAATTTCTCTGTAGCAGTCACTCTTGGAATGTCGGAAATGCATACAGCAAGCTCTTACTAACTGGATAACCTTTTACAATGACACAGTTGAGGTGTAAATATCAGCAAAGATACCAGGAATAAGTCCCCTGTTCTTCAAAATTGTGCCAAGGGATCTTTACCTTCACCTGAGAGAACACACAGGGCCTTTGTTTAACACAGCATCTGAAAGATATGCCTCCAGCACCACAATGTTACACAGCGCAAAATGCAGTGGGCTCAGCGAGCGAGTTTGCCCTCGAAAATTCTAAAATCGCCCAGGAAATTCACTCACAGGTGAGCCCATCAGGAGCAAACGCAGGACAGAAACAGCCTGCAAATGGAGGAGTGGTGAGCAGCTAGGAAAACCAGTGCTGGCACTGAGACAATCCAAGGGAGAGCACATTTACTGGAAGTCATGAGTTCACATCCAGGGACTGAGAGAGGGGGTGGTGTGAGATCTGGGAGCTGAACTCCAGCAATGGGTTATGGAGATACAAGGGGCAGTGACAGCTGGCTTTGGCCAGAATGATGGAAGCTTTTTAAGGGCAGCCTTTTGTCTTATTCATCACAGAGACATACAGCACGAAAACAGACCCTTCGTCCAACTAGCCCACACTGACCATGTTCCCAAACCAAACCAGTCCCACCTGCTTGTGTTTGGCCCATATCCCTCCAAACCTTTCTTATTCATCTACTTATCTAAATGTCTTTTAAATGTTTTGTAAGTGTACCTGCATCCACCACTTCCTCTGACAGCTCATTCCACAAATGAACAACTCTCTGTGTTAAAAAAACTTGCCTCTCTTGTCCTTTTTAAATCTTTCTCCTCTCACCTTAAAAATATGCTCTCTGGTTTTGAACTCACCCACTTTAAGGAAAAGACCCTTACTAATCACCTTATCTATGCCGCTCGTGGTTTTATAAACCTCTATGAGGTCACCCCTCAATCTCCTGCGCTCCAGTGAAAAAACCTCCACAGGGTTGACAAGGAAGAGGGAAAGAGGTAGCAGCAGGAGGGTTTGGAGAAGGAGATGGAGGTTTCAGGAGGTCGGGGGTGGGGCGGGGGCAGCCTGGCTGGGAGGAGAAAGAAGCTATAAGAAAGATGTGAGGGGAGAAAGAGGGTATGGGGGGGGGGATGAAGATGGAGGCTGTGGGGGTGGGGGTAAGATGAAGGCTGCAAAGGACAGGAAGCAGTTTCAACCTGTCAACTACGGAATACACAGCTAAATGCAATCTAAGAAACTTTCCAATCACTGAGGTAATAAATTCCTTGCGAATGTATGTGGAATATCAGGTTTAGGGATAAAATGTTCAGGAGCTATTACACTTGATTAAAAAAAATGTAGTGGATCACACTGTAATGAACAGTGTCAACTGCACCATTTAATTTTCAAATTGAAATCCAAGATGCTGTAAATAACTTGTAGTTGATTGGTTAAAATGTTCCAGATCTATGCAGATGCAATGGAGACATATTAACTGAGAAGTCACCAGTGTGAAAGGTGTATTTTGGGTGATGGCTCTTTGTGTGTAGAAGCGCAAATAAGTTGGACATGAAATTGGTTTGGCCATTGAAGACAGATGGCGTTTTACAAGGATCAGGGCTGGGACCTCTGTGTTTGTAACACTTATAAATGATTTGCATGAAAATGTAGGTGGTCTGATTAGAAAGTTTGCAGATAGCATGAAAAGTTATGAAGTTATGGATAGTGAGAAAGGTGGTCAAAGGACACAGCTGGATATGGATCAGATGGAAAGTTGGGCGGAGAAATGGCAGATGGAGTTTAATCCAGACCAGTGAGAGGTGATACATTTTGGGAGGTCAAATGCAAGAGGGAAGTATAGAGTAAATGGCAGGACCTTGAGGAGCATTAATATACAGAGAGGTCTTAGGGTACAAATTCCATGGCTCCCTGAAAGTGACAATGAAAATGGATAAGGTGAAAAGATTTCATAGGGCATGTTGCCTTCACTGGTCGGGGCAATGAGTAAAAAAGTTAGCAAGTCAGGCTGCAGCTGTATAAAACTTTAGTTAGGTCACATTTAGAGTATTGTGCGCAGTTCTGGTAACCGCGCTATTGGAAGGATATAGACGCTTTACAGAGGGAGCAAAAGAGGTTGGCCAGGATGTTGCCTGGATTAGAGTGCATTAGCTGTAAGGAGAGGTTCGACAAACTTGTATTACTTTCACCACATCGTCAGAGTCTGAGGCATGACCTGATAGAAGAATAAAAAACTATGAGAGGTGTGGAAAGGGTGCATAGTTGGGAGTCTTTTTTCCAAGGTGGAAATATCAAATACGGGCACAGGTTTAAGGTGACAGGGGTTAAGTTTAAAGGAGACATGTGAGGCAGGTTTTTTTTTAAAAGCACGGAGGGTGGTACGTTCCTGGATCACACTGCCAGAGGTGATAGCAGAAGCAGATAGCACAATAGCAATGTTTATGAGGCTTATAGACAAACACATCAACAGGCAGGGAATAGAGGGACACGGACAATGTGCAGGCAGGTGCAATTAGTATAGAATGGAATCTTTGCCGGTATAGACATGGTGGGCTGGAGGGTCTGTTCTTGTGCCGTGCTGTTCTGTGTTCTATGCTGTCTGGAGAGTCAGAGGCTTGTCCTTTCTGCTCCTAAGTTTGCAGCATAGTAGACAGTGAAGAAGGTAATATTACAAAGGGATATTGATAAATTGGGTCAATGGACTGAAAAATGGTGGATGGAGTTCCATCTGGATAAATGTGAGGTATTGCATTTTGGTAAAACAAACAGGACAGGACTTATAAATTAATGGTAGGGCCTTGGAAAGTGTTGTAGAACAGAGGGACCTAGGGGTTCAGGTATATAATTCTTTTGAAGTTTGCGTCACCTATAGACAGGGTGATTAAGAAGGCATTTTAGCATGCTTGTCTTCATTACTCAGTCCTTTGAGTATAGGAGTTGTAGTTTTAATTGAATCTCTTAAACAATATAAAGAGTGTAGGGGCATTCTTATGAGAGAAATCAAGAAGGCAAAGGGGGATATGAGATAAAATTGGCAGATAAGGTTAAGGATAATCCAAAGAGATTCTACAAATACACTAAGAGCAAGAGGGTCACTAGAGAGAGAGGGTAAGGTCTCTTAAAGATCTAGGAGGTAGTCTCTGTGTTGAACCCCAGCAGACGGGAGAAATGCTAAATGAATATTTTGCGTGGAGAAAGAAATGGAGTCTGGAGAATGCAGAGAAATAAACTCTGATGTTTTAAAAACAGTTTACATTACAAAAGAGGAAGATCAGGAGGTCCTAGAGAATATAAAGGTGGATAAATCTCTGGGACTTGATCTAATGTATCCCAGAATGTTGTGGGAAATAAGGGAGGAAATAACAAGAACCCTTGCAAAAATATTTGTATCATCTATAACCACAGGTGAGGTGCCTGATGACTGGAGGGTGGCTAATGTTGTATCTTTGTTGAAGAAACATTGTAAGGAGAAACTGGGGAACGATAGACCTGACAGCCTGTCTTCGGTTGTGGGTAAATTGTTGGAGGTGATTATAACGGATAGGATTTATGGACATTTGTTTATTTGGATTTTAGTGAAACCTTTGACAAGGTTCTGCCTGATATCCTGATTAGTAAAGTTAGGTCACATGGAATTCAGCGTGAGCTTTCCAATTGGATACATAATTGGCTTAAGGCAGGAGACAGAGAGTAATGGTGGAGGTTGTTTTTCGGACTGAAGGCGGTGTTCCACAGGGATCGGTTCTGAGTCCTGTTTTGTTTGTCATTTATATAAATGATTTGGATGAGAATATAAAAGGCACGGTTAGTAAATTTGCAGATTACACCAAAATTGGTGGCATAATAAACAGTGAAGAAGGTTTTCTAAGATTACAGAGGGATCTTAATCAAATGGGTCAATGGGCTGAAAAATGGCAGAAGGGGCTCAATCTGGACAAATGTGAGGTATTGCATTTTGCTAAAACAAACAAGAGCAGGGCTTATACAATTAATGGTAGGGCCTTGGGTAGTGTTGTAGAACAGAGGGACCGAGGGGTTCAGATACATAATTCTTTGAGGTTTATGTCACATATGGACAGGCTGGTTAAGAAGGGTATTTGGCACGTTTGCCTTCATTGAGCAGTCCTATGAGTATAGAAGTTGGGACGTTATGTTGAGGTTGTGCAGGACACTAGTGAGGCTTCTTCTGGAGTGCTGTGTCCAGTTCTGGTCACCCAGTTTTAGGAAGGATATTATCAAGCTGGAGAGGGCTCAGAAGAAATTTACCAGAATGTTTGCCAGGTATGGAAGGTTTGAGTTATTTAAAAAAAAGCTGGATAGTCTAGGACTTTTTTCACTGGAGAGTAAGATGTTGAAAATAATGTTAAAATAAAAATTTGCTAAAATAATGAGCAGTATACATAAAGTTAGTGGGAGTTGTCTTTTCCCTAGGATGGGGGATTTCAAGGCTCGGAGGCACGTTTTTAAGGTGAGAGGACAGAGATTTAAAAGACGAGGGGCAATTTTTTTTTACACAGAGGGTGGTTCACATGTGGAATGAACTTCTTGAGGAAGTGGTGGATGCGGGTACGATTACAATGTTTAAAAGACATTTGGATAGGTACATATATAGGAAAGGTTTGGAGGGATATGGGGCAGCAGCAGGCAGGTGGGACTAGTTTAGTTTGGGATTATGGTTGGCATGGACTGGTTGGACCGAAGGGTCTGTTTCTGTGCTGTATGACTCTGACTCCCAATCCCCGGCCCCACTGAGCTCTTTTCAGGAAATACTCAGTTCAATGGAGAAACTTGTGGTGATCTGTGGTTTCAATCCTTTTCATAATTTGACTTCAAAAGATCAGAACGGTTACAGATGTCCCTTGATTTAAATCTGATCTGGTCAAAGATCTTGTGTAGCAGTCAGTGAGCGGATTGCAGGGTGACAGTGTCACTGTGTCACCTCGACAACTACAGCTTTTTAAAAAAATAGTTATTCTTAAAACTGTCCTGTTCTGGTTTCAGGAGCCTGCTGTATGAGGGTGCCCAGTCAGCTATCTAGGGACGTCAGCTCACTGGTTTTCTGCTAATGAAGATGAGGCTGAACATGGGGCCAAGTCAAATCAACCCATTTACGCTCAGGTTTGTTCACTGTTCCTGACACACACATATGTGCGCCTCACTATGTCCCCACTCCAATTCTAGGCCAATACAGGAATTGGATTTCATATGTCCTGATACAGATAGACTGACACACACACACACAGACACAGACACAGACACAGTCGACTCTGCTTGGATGAACTCCTGGAGATTTTATCTTGGGTCTCTACTTCAAATACTTCCACAACTAATAAATTGGAAGAGTTCAGGAAAATGCAGATTAAAAGGAACTCATTTTTTGTTAAATCTGACAGAGATGCTCATGTATTTCTCTCTCTCTCTATGGAACTGTGTCTCTTACAACAGGGTGGCCACTCTGCTTCTCCCATCTGAACAGGAAGGACGTATATGGCAGGTGTAGACAGCAGGGATTGAGGAAATCCCAAGAGGAGTATAAAGGAAGTAGCAGTATACTCAAGAGGGAAATCAGGAGGGCAAGAATGGGACAGGAGTTGGCTTTGGCAAAAAGGATTAAGGAAAGTCCAAAAGGGTTTCCACAAATACATTATGGACAACAGAGTAACTAGGGAGTGAATACAGCCCCTTAAAAAATCAACAAAATTACCTATGTGAGGAACTGCAGGAGATGGTGGAGATACTAAACAAGTATTTTGCATCAGTGTTTACAGTGGAGAAGGGTATGGAACATACAGAATATGGAGAAATAAATAGCGATATCCTGAAAAGTGTCCATATTACAGAGGAGGTGGTGCTGGACTTCTTAAAACGCATAAAGGTGGATAAATCCCCGGGACGTGATCAGGTGTACCCTAGAACTCTGTGGGAAGCTAGGCAAGTGATTGCTGGGCCCCTTGCTGAGATGTTTGTATCATCGATAGCCATAGGGGAGGTGCCAGAAGACTGGAGGTTGGCGAACATGCTACCATTATTTAAGAAAGGTGGTAAGGAGCAGTCAGGGAACTACAGACAGGTGAGCCTGACACCAGTGGTGGGTAAGTTGTTGTAGGGAATCCTGAGGGACAGGATTTGCGTGTTTTTGGAAAGGCAAGGATTGATTAGGGATAGTCAACATGGCTTTGTGTGTGGGAAATCACATCTCACTAACTTGGTTGAGTTTTTTGAATGAGTAACGAAGCGGATTGATGAGGGCAGAGAGGTGGGCATGATCAATATGGATTTCAGAAAGGCACTTGACAAGGTACCACATGGTAGACTGGTTAGCAAGGTTAGATCACATGGAATACAGGGAGAACTAGCTATTTGGATACAAAATTGGCTCGAAGGTAGGAGACAAGGTGGTGGTGGGTTGCTTTTTAGACTGGAGGCCTGTGACCAGTGGTTGGCCACAAGGATCGGTGCTGGGTCCACTGCTTTTCGTCATTTATATAAATGATTTGGATGTGAACATGGGATGTGTGGTTAGTAAGTTTGCAGATGACACCAAAATTGGAGGTGTAGTGCATACGAAGAAGGTTACCTCAGAGTACAACACAGGACCTTGATCAGATGCGCCGAAGAGCGGCAAATGAAGTTTAATCTGGACAGACGTGAGGTGCTACATTTTGGAAAAGCAAATCAGGGCAGAGCCTATACACTTGATAATAAGGTCCTGGGGAGTGTTGCTGAACAAAGAGACCTTGAAGTGTAGGTCCATAGTTTCTTGAAAGTGGAGCCACAGGTAGACAGGGTGGTGAAGAAGTCATTTGGTACGCTTGCCTTTATTGGTCAGTGCATTGAGTACAGGAGTTGGGAGGTCATGTTGTGGCTGTACAGGACATTGGTTAGGCCACTATTGGAATACTGCGTTCAATTCTGGTCTCATGCTATAGGAAGGATGTTGTGAGACTTGAGAGGGTTCAGAAAAGATTTACATGGATGTTGCCAAGGTTGGTGGTTTTGAGCTACAGGGAGAGGCTGAATAGACTGGGGCTATTTTCCCTGGAGTGTCGGAGGCTGAGGGGGCTTTATACAATCACTAGAGGTATGGATAAGGTGAACGGTCAATGCCTTTGTCCTGGGGTAGGGAAGTCCAAAACTAGACAGCATAGGTTTAAGGTGAGAGGGGAAAGATTTAAAAAGGACCTAAGGGGCAACCTTTTCACACAGAGGGTGATGCGTATTCAGAATGAGCTGCCTAGGAAGTGGTGGAGGCTGGTACAATTACAACATATAACAGCCATCCGAATACGTATATGAATAGAAAGGGTTTAGAGAGATATGGGCCAAATGCTGGTCAATGGGACTAGATTAATTTAGGATGTCTGGTTGGCATGGACAAGTTGGACTGAAGGGTCTGTTTCCCTGCTGTACAGCTCTATGACTGTGACCCTCAGGGGAAATTTGATCAGGCAGTCTTCCAGATGGGAGACCTAGCCCCATCTGATTTCCACCTTTGCTTTCTCTTGACACGTGTCTGCACATGCATGTTGTGTGTATGCCTTTGTATGTTTCTGTGAGTATGCCTTTACATGTGTGTGTGTGCATGTCTGTTGATGTCCAAGTATTGGGCTGAAGGAGGGTGCTGGTGTCTGGCTGTGGGTCTCATCGAATTCCCCCCACCATCAATAACCATGCCCCACCACGCGGTCTGTGGCAGGAATCAGGACTCAGTGTCAATGAGAGCGGAACAGCACACGTTGGGTGGGTTTCAACTGGTGACAGGCTCTGGATCAAACTCAGCTGGCATCTTCACTGTCCTGTGCCCATCTCTCCAGCAGACTGCAGGCCTCAGCATTTACAAACTGACAGGAACAAGGGCCAACACTGAGCGCAGTGTGAGGAAGCTACAGCCAGTGTCTGAAGTGGAACCACAACTCCCAGCAGGAGGGTTCCGGAGGACAGTGGGTCATTCTTTGAAATGGGATCAAAGTTATTCTGAAAACCAGCCTCGGGTGATTAAAGGGAGCACGGTCTGGGATGGTGCGACTGACACAATTATAACACGCTCCATTGCTTTCCCGCGAGTAACACTTCAGTCCCGGTCTGTCTGAACAGGATCCTTTCAGAGACTGAGTCATTACCTGCCATTGCGGTGTCCTCCACGGGTGACGAGCCTTCCGTCTAAAGCAGAAAAAGGGAACAAAAAAAAAACAAAAAGGGTTTTTAATTCATTCCTCCCTTTGCAAGCGCATCTTTGCTGAGCTCCTGCTTGAACCTGCCATTTGAGAGTTCGTCGAGACGTTCACAAACCCTCCTCTAAGTCATTATGAATACAAGAGCAGGAATGCCTTAAGCACCGTCAGCGATGAGCTGCCTCAGGCATACTCTGTGCTGCCGAGGGTTGGCTCTGTTTGCAGACTCTGAAGGCAGGCCGCACTGCTACCGGGCCAGAGCTTACTGAGCACGTGTAGACTGCCACACCGCTGCAGTTCGCTGCCCTTACAGCCCACCACAACTCCTCCATTTAAAAACAAACACCTTCCCTGTCCTCAAACCTACATTTCATCAGGTGGAACGTTTTGGTGGGCAGAAGACACCTGCCTCATTTTTAACAATTTTTTTTTAGCCAAGCTGCTCCGATGTGTTACTGCACACCTCTGGAGCAGGTAGAACCGTGAGCCTGGGCCTCCTGGCTCTGAGTTAGGGACAGTACCTCAGCACCATAACAGCCCTGCCTGCCTTGTTTTAAGATGTTCTCTTCTGGTCTTTGAAGTAAGCCTGGGCATACTCTTAGACAGCAATGGTTTTTAAGCTTGTTGGTTGAAAGGATTCCTTTTCAAATGATCATGAATTCCCTCCCCCAACAAGCTAAATGATGGTATTATACATATTGTGCACCTTTATAAATGTTACATTCACCAGTGTTCAGTTAAAACGATTATGTGGAGGTGCTGGTGTTGGACTGGGGTGGACAAAGTCAGAAGTCACACGCACCAGGTTACAGTCCAACGGGTTTATTTGAAATCACAAGCTTTCTGAGTGCTGCCCCTTTGACTTCACCTGGCAAAGCAGCAGTGCTGTGAAATCTTATGATTTCAGATAAAGCTGTTGGACTATAATCTGGTGTTGTGTGCCTACCATTAAAGTGACAAACAGGGCATGTTGTCTGATATTATGAAGCTTGATCCAATTCCATGGTAATCATACATGTTCAGTAATTCTTCAGCACCAGGCACTTCCCTGCTCATTCCTACCTTTATCAGGATGTCATCAGTGCATTCACCACCGTCTACTCACAAGTGCATGTTTCAGGATTTTACACAGAAACATAGAAAACAGGAGCAGGAGTTGGCAATTCAGCCCTTTTGAGCCTATTCCATCATTCAATATGATCATGGCTGATCAGTTCCCTGTTCTCTCCATACCTGCTGATCCCTTTAGCCCTAAAAACAATGTCTATGTTTTGACCTCAGCTGCTTTCCGGGGCAGAGAATTCTACAGGCTCACCACTATCTGGGTGAGGAAATTTCTCCTCATCTCAGTTCTAAATTGCCCACCTCTTTTCCCAGGCCCTTGCCATTTTTGCTGTGTGCTAGAATAAATCGCTGGCACACCATCTGGCGTGCAGACACCACTGGAGTGTGGCACGGCCTTTACTTGCATGCCTAACCTGTGCTACAGCGCAATGTGACTCACTGACTTCATTTCATGGACTCCCTGGAAAGTCCGTACAAACTGTGAACTGCATCCACCCCGATCCACAGAATGTGACTCATTTGGTCACTGTACACCAGTGCAAAAGGCTAATTAGAAACAGAAAATGCAGAAAGAAATTGTCAGAATTGAGGGAAATTTCCACAACCCCACACAACAAAAGCAGGATCTGCTATATTTAGTCACTGCATGACAGCATGTATGTAAGTAACTATTTGTTCCTGGCTGACTCCCCAGAGCTAGATTGGTTAGAGAGAGATTTGTCTTCTGGACAGAGATTGAGCAGCTTAGGCTGATACTCTCTGGAGTTTAGAAGAATGAAGGGAGATGTTAAGATGCTAAAGGAAATTGACAAAATAGACTTAGAGAGGATATTTCCTCATGTGGAGTGATCTACATCGGAGAGGGAAGGAGTGGCAGATTTAAAACAGAGATTAGGAGAAATTACGTTTCTCAAAGGGTTGTGAATCTGTGGAATTGAGTGCAGTGGAATTGAATAAATTTGAGGAGGAGACAGATTTTTAATCAGTAACGGGTTGAAGGGTTATGGAGAGCAGGCAGGAAAGTGGAGTTGAGTCCAAAGTGAGATCAGCCATGATTATATTAAATGTTGGAGCAGACTCGAGAGGCGGAATGGCCAGTTCCTGGTTCTTATGCTCTCAGAGACCCCACTTCAGCATCTGATGCAGAAAACCAGTATTTTCAGAAGTTCATTGTGGGGGATATAGGTATCCATCACCTGTGATCCCCAAAGCGTCACATGGATTACTTTCTGCCCTCAAGTCACTAAAGGCCTTTTGGTAGGCATCTAACCAATGCTGCATTTGAATGAACCTTCGTAACAATAACAGCAATGAGCACCTTCAATTAAGAATGCTGCTCATGCATTGCTAATTGATTTTTAAAGAGAGTCCTGGGTGAACCATCTCTTTGACACGATTAGAGTCAGGAAGCTGTGTCCCTCCCTGGTCATTTCAACATCAACATCAAAACTATGTCACTGCAGATACCAGAAATCTGAATTAAAACAAAATATGACATTACTAAAGAAGATCATAACGGACTCAAAACATTAACTCTTTCTTTCTCTCTCTTTCTCCACAGATGTTGCCAGACAAAGTTTCTCCTGCACTTTCTGTTTTCATTTCAACATCGACACTGACATGTTTAGATTCATGAGAATCTCCAAGGGGAGCAAGTTTTAACACAACTTTCTCAATTTTATTGTTAACCAAATTTTTTTCTATTTTAAATCTGAAAGCCAGTGTGTTGACAAAACATCACGATTGTTTCAAGTTATCTGATTTAAGCATCAATCAGGCTGTACAAAAAGCATCAGGCTCATGTGCTGCAGGTTAAGGCTGCACTCCTAATGCCACACTGCCTGCTTATATAAGATTACCAGCAGCTAGTACCTCCCCCAAGGTGCCACATTACTACGGTTATCAAAACTGCTCTTTAAATGCTGCAGTTAGACAGCTGGCCTGATCAGGCTTGGCTGCAAGTTCCAGGACGAGGTATCTGCTGACTCTGCAGTCCTCACCAGCACCTCCTTTCACATTCACCACTTAAGAATGTTGTCATTCAGGCAGGATAAACGGCACTTCCTGAGCTTCGTCTCATTCTTCAATGACCTTAGTGGCTCTTTCAAAGTTACTGTCTGGAGGGTAATATTTAGTTGGGGGTTGGCGGGGATTTAATTTAATTATTTTCAGGGCACAATTTTCAATTTGGGGAACCAGAGTTTCACATCTCCATCTCACATCATATCTGCATCACTCACGTGACATGGTCTTCACATGTAAATGCCCTGACGGAACGATGAGTCAGCTTGATAGAGGAGAAGGTTAACAGTCTCAATAAACAGAAAAGTGACCAAACTGCTAAATTATAAAGTAACCCGCACGATCTGGAGTGAGAGCCTCCAGTTTCTAAAATTAATCCACACAAAAAAAAATGAACACTGCCTGTGCCAAACCTGACGTGCACCAGAATGTACCATTTACAAGATGCACTGCAGCAACTTGCAATTCCTCCTTTATATCAACTTCCAAACCCACAACCTCTACCATTTAGAAGGACACAGGGTAGCAAATACATGGGAACACTACCCCCAGCAAGTTCCCCTCTGAACTTCTTGGGCGGCATGGCGGCGCAGTGGTTAGCACTGCAGCCTCACAGCACCAGGGACCCAGGTTTGATTCCAACTTCAGGTGACTGTCTGTGTGGAGTTTGCACATTCTCCCCGTGTCTGCGTGAGTTTCCTCCGGGTGCTCCGGTTTCCTCCCACAGTCCAAAGATGTGCAGGCTATGCTGGCCATGCTAAATTGCCCATAGTGTTCAGGGGTGTGTTGGTTATAGGGGGGATGGATCTGGGTGGGATGCTCCAAGGGTTGGTGTGGACTTGTTGGGCCAAAGGGCCTGTTTCCACACTGTAGGGATTCTAATTCTAAACCACTCACCATCCTGCCCTGGAGATAAATCACCGTTCCTTCATTGTTGCTGGATCAAAATACTGGAATTCCCTCCCTCATGGTGTTGTGGGTGTTCCTACAGTCTACATGAATTAGCGCAAGTCAAGAAGAGAGTTTGCCACAACCTTTAAATGCTGGCCTCACCATTGATGGCCATATCTTATGAATGAATGTATTTTTTAAAAGTATGTTTGGGTGTAGTGATTTTCTGAAAATAGCCTTCTCCTCCACTCCAGTCCCTTCAAAAACCCCCTCAAGGAACTCAAAGGTCAGTAAGAGGAGATCAGCAAGTTCCTGACTCACTGGCCCCCTGATCCCACTCGCAAATTGCCAGCATAATCCTGTCAGGGCACCTCATGGCGTTTTAGTGTAATCTTTATAAGGTAAGGTTAAATGTAGTTTCCTTCCACCTGCCCCTCGGTGATTCCATTCACATCTGGGTCAGGAATTGACAGTCAGTACTGTGGCAAATCACACCCAACATACTCCAGAATGTGTCAGTCTTGGCTCCTATCCCCAGTCGTTTTGGGAGTCAATCATCTTCCTACAAAAACATTTGACTCTGAGGCACTGGGCACTAACCCACAGCCTGTCTGCGTGACAGTGCCAGGTACACACATCTCCTCAATTCAGATTCTAACTGTGAATCTTCCAACAAACGGGAGAGAAAACTGTTGAAAATCCAGAGGCTGAGGGGTTGGTTCCCTTGGCTAGGTCATATTGTCAGGGTGAGGGGTCAGTCATTTAGGACTGAGACAAGGAGAAATGTGGTCGCTCCAAGGGAGAGGCTGAATAGGCTGGGGCTATTTTCCCTGCAGCATTGGAGGCTGAGAGGTGACCTTATAGAGGTTTATAAAATCATGAGGGGCATGGATAGAGTAAACGGGACCATCACCAACTTCTACAGATGCACCATTGAAAGCACATTGTCTGGGTGCATAATGGCCTGGTATGGTAACTGCTCTGCCCAGGACCATAAGGAACTACAGAAGGTGGCGTGTACAGCCCAGATCATCACGGAAGCCAACCTTCCATCCACGGACTCTAATTACACGTCTTGCTGCCGCGGAAAGATAACCAACATCAAAGACCCATCGCACCCCGGTAATGATCTCCTACAGCCTCTTCCACAGTAAGAAGCTTTGTTTACAAGCAATACAGACAGATCATAGTAAGCAAAGGATGTACAGATCAAAAAGACTTAGATAGAGACATACAGGTTACATTGCACAGGGTGTGCGCTCAGCGAGATCAATGTTAGCAAGATTAGCGTTATATGAGGCTACAGAGTCCATTCATCAGTCTGATAACGGCCAGGAAGAAACTGTTCCTGAACTTGCTCGTGTGTGCGTTCAGGCTTCTGTATCTTCTGCCTGAAATCAATCAATCAAGAGACAAGGTTTTTTCCCCAGGGTGGGGGTGTCCAAAACTAGAGGGTATAAGTTTAAGGTAAGAAGGGAAAGATTTAAAACGGACCTAAGGGGTAACGTTTTCACACAGAGGGTGGTGCGTGTATGGAATGAGCTGCCAGAGTAAGGGGTGGAAGCTGGTACAATTACAACATTTAAAAGGCATCCAGATGGGATTTATGAATAGGAAGGGTTTAGAGGGATATTGGTCAAATGCTGGCAAATGGGACTAGATTTATATAGGATATCTGGTCGGCATGGACGAGTTGGACTGAAAGGTCTGTTTCCATGCTGTTTATCTCTAAGGAGAGCTGTGACTCTCTGATATCCTCAGCTTGTGGATGTTCAGTCAATGAGTATAGTCAAGACCAATCAATAGATCTGTCGCCAGTTAGAGAATTAAGGGTGATGAGGATTGGCAATGTGATCGATGGGCTGAATGGCCTACACCTGCTTCTTTTCCTTGGACTCATAAAATTATCATAGACCATGCACACCTGCTAACAGCCTGCAGGAATATCACAGGACTGCTACAGTGCACTTGGAGACTATATGGCCCATCATACCTACACTGGTTCTATCACATCCTGCCAATCTCTGGCCTTTTCCCCCACACCCCAATAGCCAAGCTACAGTTCCTGACCTTTACTCTTTATCCTCTGCCATCTTCAGGCAGAGTTGCAGCCTCTGCAAAGCAGCTTGAGAGACTGAAATCAGAACCTCAGCAGGTTAGATTCAAACTAGCACATTTCCCCATTCCCCTCATCTGTGCCAATATACTCTACACTGAAGGCTGGGGGTGGGGAATATCAATTTGCAAGTGATTCAGAGTAACCTTGTTTGGTCTACACTGAAATTTCATACCTTTACAGCTGAGACCAATATATCACCAATATATCGGGTTGTCATATGTGCCTGACTGGGAGCATGTAGTAGAAGCTGGTGCTATAGTTTCAGCTATATTTCCAACTGCATTTGATGGTTAGGAATAGCAGAAGCCTCTTCCTATGACTTCAGGAAATAAATACATGTCAAGACTCACGTCCGCGTTACACTTTACATTCTCACAGCCTTCAGGACATTTTATAGCTCCGACTCCTGTGGGATGAATGATAAGCGACAAACCTCAAGGGAGACTTAGCCACAGCAAATCACTTGCTCTAATTGAGTGCAATTTAACCTTTCTTTCATAGAAGTCACAAGCACATTTCTCCAGTTAATAACGGTGCAATGAGCAGGGGCCTGATAGGGAATGTGTTAACGTCATCACGGGAAGTTCACCATAACAGTGACAATAGCCGCAGCACAAAGAATGTCCTTACCGAAGAGACAATATACTTACCATAGAGGAAAGTCACTAGGTATGGCAGTTGTGTCCTATGAGGAGGGATCATTTTAACTGGATTCATTGGAATTTAGGATGAGTGAATTTCCTTGAAATATATACAATTCTAATAGAGCTGGACAGACTAGATGTAGGGAGGATGTTTCTCATGATTTGGGAGAGTAGAATCAGGGTTTCAAGAGTCTGAGGAGAGGGAGGGGGCCATTTCAGACTGAGATGAGGAAGTATTTCTTCACGATAGGTGGTCAATCTTGGAGGCCACTGAATACTTTCAAAAAAAAAGGGACTGATAAAATCTTTGCACAGAGGCAGCGAGCGATATGGGGAGAAAGGTAGAATTTGGTGTTTAGATACAGCCTTAGCCTTGATAAACAAGGATCAGGCTTGAAGGGCTGATTGACCTATTCCTGCTCCTCATTTCCATGTGAACAGACGTAGTAACCAGATCATCACTCAAACCTCAGTTTATGCCAAATGACCTGATTTGAGCTAACATACAGATGTTAGTGAGAACAGTGGGGAGCTGGAGGAACACAGCAGGCCAGGCAGCATCAGAGGAGCAGGAAAGTTGACCTTTTGGGTCAGGACATTTCTTCAGAAATGGGGAGGGGGAAGGGAACTCAGAAATAAATAGAGAGGAGGGGTGGGGCTGGGGAAGGTAGGTGGGATGGTGATAGGTCAGTGGAGGTAGGGAATGGTGGGAATTGGTCAGTGAGGTGGGAGGGGTGGATAGGTGGGAGAGAAGATGGACAGGTCAAGGAGGGGGGGATGAGAGGGAGGGCTCGTCATGGAATGAAGCCGGGGTGGGGTGGTGAGATTTTGACACTGGTAAAATCCACGTCTAGGCCATTGGGCTGTAGGCTCCCGAGGAGGAATATGAGGTGCTGCTCCTCCAGTTTGCGAGTGGTGTCATTGTAACACTGGAGGAGCCCCAGGATGGACATGTCGCCCAGGGACTGGGAGGGGGAGTTAAAATGGTTCGTGACCAGAAGGTGTTGTTTGTCACGTACAGAGCGCAGATGCTCTACAATAAAAAAGAATACAGGCATGGACTATTTTCTGAACGGTGACAACATTCATAAAGCCGAAGTACAAAGGGATCTGGGAGTGCTAGTCCAGGATTCTCCAAAGGTTAACTTGCAGGTTGAGTCCGTGATTAGGAAAGCGAATGTAATGTTGTCATTTATCTCAAGAGGGTTGGAATATAAAAGCAGCGATGTGCTTCTGAGACTTTATAAAGCTCTAGTTAGGCCCCATGTAGAATACTGTGTCCAATTTTGGGCCCCACACCTCAGGAAGGACATACTGGCACTGGAGCGTGTCCAGCGGAGATTCACATGGATGATCCCTGGAATGGTAGGCCTAACATACGATGAACGGCCGAGGATCCTGGGATTGTATTGATTAGAGTTTAGAAGGTCGAGGGGAGATCTAATAGAAACTTACAAGTTAATGCATGGCTTAGAAAGGGTGGACGCTGGGAAGTTGTTTCCATTAGGTGGGGAGACTAGGACCTGTGGGCACAGACTTAGAATTAGAGGGGGTCAATTTAGAACGGAAATGAGGAGACATTTCTTCAGCCAGAGAGTGGTGGGCCTGTGGAATTCACTGCCACGAGCGCAGTGGAGGCCGGGACGTTGAATGTCTTCAAGGCAGAGATTGATAAATTCTTGATCTCGCAAGGAATCAAGGGCTACAGGGAGAGTGCGGGTAAGTGGAGTTGAAATGCCCATCAGCCATGATTAAATGGTGGAGTGGACTCGATGGGCTGAATGGCCTTACTTCCACTCCTATGTCTTATGGTCTCTGAGCCTCCACTTGGTCTCAACGATGTAGAGGAGGCCACATCGGGAGCAGTGGATACAGTAGACCACATTGGCGGATGTGCAGGTGAACCCCTGTCTGATGTGAAAGGTTTGTTTGGTGCCTTGGATGGAGGTGAGGGGGGAGGTGTAGCACTTCCTGTGGTTGCAGGGAAAGGTGCTGGGGGCGGTTGGGTTAGTGCGGAGTGTGGAGCGGACGAGGTAGTCACGGAGAGAACGGTCCCTAAGAAAGGCAGATAGGGGTGTGGAGGGAATATGGGGTTGGATTGTAGGTGGCATTGTAGAGCATCTGCGCTCTGTTTGCGACAAACGACACAATCTGCCCATCTTCTCTCCCACCTATCCACTCCTCCCACCTCACTGACCAACCGTCACCACTCCCTACCTGCACTGACCTATCACCAATCAATCTACCTTCCCCAGCCCCACCCCTCCTCTCTCTATTTATTTCGGAGCTCCCTTTCCCCTGCCCCATTTCTGAAGAAGGGTCCTGACCTGAAACATCAATTTTCCTGCTCCTCTGATGCTGCCTGGCCTGCTGTGCTCGTCCAGCTCCACACTGTATTATGTCTGACTCCAGCATCGGCAGCTCTTGCTATCTCTGAGTGTGTCACCACGTAGATTTTAGTGTTCATCTTTTACGTGAGCAGCGTTCCTAATCCTAGGGGCTCATACTATCCCTTTTGCCACCAGCTGCCTGTCTAATCCACTCTTAAATGTTGCTGCTTCAACCATTAAATTCATTTCACAGCCTCACAGCCCTTGAGTAAGGCAGTTTCTCATACATTGTGAGACAGTAGGAACTGCTGATGCTGGAGTCTGAGGTAACAAGGTGTACAGCTGGATGAACACAGCAGGACAGGCAGCCTGGCCTTCTCCTATATTGTGATTCTTTTATATAATCTCACATAGCTCCACCCTCTTAGGCCCCTTCAACCACTGAAACCAGCCTATTTCTATCTTGCCCTATGACAAGTTTAAACAATTCTGACAAGCTAGGCCCAATTTGCTGTTTTCATTTGAGGAGTGAATCAATGCTGTGTGCTCCCCTTTGTCTCAGTTTGCCATGTACAGTTATAGAGCGACAGCTATTGATTTATCTGTCAGTGCAACAGGTTTATGACAATATAAAGATGAAACTAAAGAACTGCAGATGCTGGGGATTTGAAACAAAAAAAAACAGAGACTGCTGGAGGTCTGGGAAGAAAGCAGAGTTAATGTTTCGGGTCCAGCCACACTTCCTCAGGACTGGCAATAGCTGGGATAAAGGGGGATTGCGTTTTATGACAATGTTTTGAGATGAAATGCTTTTCCTCCCAGGGAAGAAACTCACTGAAGACCCTGCAGCCTCATCCTTGAGCCCTGGAGACCCCAAGAGCAATCGCGAGAGGTTGGCAAGCCGCTCTCATTGATCTGATTTCTAATAGTGTGGGATATCAGTGGTACTGAATGGTTGCTGTGTTTGCCCACTGCACCGCAGTTATAATTCATTGTGCGAAGCACTTTGCGACTTTTTAAAGACACAATAAAGTTGCTCTGTGATTGCTAAGAATGTGTTTCTTGACACAGACAGTGACACAGTTTTTTCCTGCAGAGATGGATGTGTTAAATTGGATGCTGAGAAGGGCTTGAGCAGTGAAACAACCATCTCCACCACAGGAACAGTCCTTCAGCAACACTGAGTGCACTGGCATCTGAACTAAATGAACATCTGCCACACAGATTCGCTAACTGTGACCTGACTGAAGCATTCAGGATCCTGAGGGGGTCTTGACAGAGTGAATGTTCAGAAGATGTATCCTTCTATAGCAGATTCACAAACTAGGACCCACTGTTTCAAAGTAACATTCAAGATGGAGATGGGGAGAATAATTTGCGTGCAGAAGGTACCGAGTGCTGGTAACGCAGTGTGGAGCTGGAGGAACACAGCATGCTAGGCAGCATCAGAGGAGCAGGAAAGTTGACATCTCAAATCGGGACCCTTCTTCGGAAATGGGGGAAGGGGAAGAGAGCTCCGAAATAAATAGAGAGGAGGGGTGTGGCTGGGGAAGGTAGATGGAATGGTGATAGGTGAATGCAGGTAAGGAGTGGTGAGGATTGGTCAGTGAGGTGGGAGGAGCAGATAGCTGGGAGAGAAGATGGACAGGTTGTGTCAGGTCAAAGAGGCAGAGGTGAGAGGGAGGATTGGTTATGGGATGAGGCCAGGATGGGAGTGGAGGTGATGGCCAACCGGTAATATCACTGAACTCTTAATCTACTCAACCAGGTAATTTATTGGAGACATGGGTTCAAATCCTGCAATGGAGTTTGAACCATTAGGTGTTTGACAAACTCAACCTTGTCACTAACACACTGTCAGAATTCCAAACAGCAGACACTAACTTAGGGAGGCAGCACATTTGCAAAAAGCTTCAGAAACAATTTGAGCTCAAGAGGTCTCAGTTAGGGTGGGGTTAGCAGACAAACTGGTTCATTGGGGAAGGGCAAATACAATAAAAATGTGCTTTTCCAGAGCCTAAGGCCACCCCAAAATGCTTACCCGGTCATGAAGTAATTTTAAAGCGTGGCTGCTGTTGCAGAGTGAGAAACACTGGAGCCAAATTGTGTGCAGCCAGATAATGTCTTAGGTGTTACTTGAGCGAATAAATATTGAGGACAACTGTCCTGACCTTCTTTGCCCATCAGTACTGAATCGTACATACCCAGCTGAGAGATTGCACATCTCATTTCCACAACAGCACATGTGACAAATGTAGCACTGCCCTGAAGGGTGACCAAAAAAACTGGGATAACTTTCCCAAAGTGGGGCCTGAACCCACAACCTTTTGACTTTGAAACAGGACCCTTAACAGTGTGCCACAACTCCAGCTAATGGAAGACAGGGATCAGACTTCTCACTTCGAAATGTTTTGCCAGGACTCCCATTGGTAAAATGCAAATAGGCATTGGTTCGGCTTTGATGATCTCTATAACAACAACTGAAACACTGCATTTCTATAGCACCTTTGGCAGAATAAAACATCCCAAGGGGCTACCAATGGCGATAGAAGAAGTTAGAGGGCTACGGAGATAAGGGGTGGAGCGTGGGACTAACTGAGTGGCTCTTTCAAGAGCTGACAGAGACACAATGGCCTCCTTCCGTACTTTCAAATTCTATGATTCTAAGAATAGCTGACCAAAACGACAGGTTATAAGGAATACTTGAAATGTTGTGCTACAGAAAGCAGTTGAATGTTTTCAAGAAGGAGTTGGATATGGTTCATACGGCTAAAGGTTCAAAGGGTATGGGGGAGAAAGCAGGAACAGAGACTGAATTGGATGATCAGCCACGATGATATCAAATGGCAGAGCAGACTTGAAGGGCCGAATGGTCTATTGCTGCTCCTACTGTTAATGTTTCTATGGTAAAGGAGAAGAGAGAGAGACGTAGAGATGTTTGGGAAGGAATTCCTGAAATTAGGCCCTAGGCAGCTGAAGATGCAGCTGCCAGTGAAACAAAACTTGGAGCTTTGTGTGAGGCTGGAACCTTACTGTCATAGATAGTTCGAGAACTGCCATAAGCTGAATCCAAACAGCCATGGACAGCAGGATCAGAAAACAGAAATAAAGAACGGTTCCCCTCACAAAGATCATGTTTTTGGCACAGAATGTGGTGTGTGTGACAAGATAAAGTTTCCTTCTTCCTCCCTATCTCTGATCAAATCTTTCTAGTTCTTAGCTCCTATTTCTTCACAAAGTTTAAATGCTGGCAGGTTTCACGTTGCTGGTTTAGTGCTGGAGGGTTCCTTTATCGGACCATCTAGAGAGGGCCCTTTCACCTCAATAACCAGATCTCAGAGGGTTAACACTCTCAAGTCAGAGGTGATGCGTTCAATCTCAGTTCAGAAACATAAGTATGTTGGCAAGATGGTGATGAGCTGGCTCAGGACTGAGGGACTCTCTTCAAGCTATACCTGTCTTTTTTTTTCATAAATTATTCAAAATTGCACCGCATCATGTCAAATGAAAGCTTTTCACTGTATTTTATTGTATTCTTACTGTAAAATACATGTGACAGTAAAATCTAAATCATACTGTCAGGTCTGCCTTTTGAACAAAGTATGAATCTACAAGATCCCACAGCACTATTGGTGGGAGACCTTGTTGCTATTTACCCCTCAGCAGAAAATCTTTCAGAAATTCAGTAAAAGATGCTGTAAAAAGAGACAGCTAATATTTTTCTCTTTCAGCTGCTATTCCTTCGTGAAAGTCATCTTTTGTTCTTTGGTGATGTTGGTGTCGACGGGCAGTGGGATTCAGGAAGGGCAGTGGTTGCAGAGGGAAGGGGACAGAAAAGAGGGGTGGAGAGTGTAGGGGACAGGGTATTGCGGGTGGAGCTGGGGGTGTAGGGGAGGACAGAGGTACGGGAGGGGAGAGCTGGTGTAGGAAGGTGGTGAGCGGGTGGGTGAAACTGGGGCAGAAGGAGAAAGGGAGTGAGAGGGTCAGGGGTTGTGGGCACAGGCTGGAGGGTTAAGGTAGATGCCACGTGGGCCAGAGCAAATGGAAATAGGGAGGGAGACGTGGAATTGAGTGTGTGGGCTGAGGACGAAGCGGGCATCTCTGTATCCGAGGGGCTATAGATCTCAAAGCACAGGAAGTGAATCATCACTGAAGTGTATAAAGAGGAAGGATAAACACAGAACTCTGAACTGACTGAGGAGATGAGCTACAAGGAGAAAATGGCAGGGTTGGTTGAGATTGGGTAAACAAACCAAAAGGGACCAAAGTGAGGGTGTCTCTCCATCTACTGAAAACTACTCTCCCAATGCCTACCTTTTCTGATTGGAGCTCATACTAAAATCTCCTGATTTAAACTGAAATATACTTCTCCTCAAAACAATAGGGATGGACCAGAAAGATTGCACAGTAAAACAAAAAGCGACATCTGCCTAGTAGTGAGTGTGTGTAAGGGTTTGGGGGCCTGTAGGTGATACAGACAATATCCGGATGCATTCCTGGACTGAGGCCAGCTCTCCGTTTGCAGGGAGCACAGTAGCATTGAGTGACATTTGTCTATACCTCATCAGATGCAAGCTATATACACTGAAAGCACCAAGACATCCTAACAGCACGGAATCTGACTAACTGCCATAAATGAGAACCTTGTCGAACCACTCTTTTTAAGGCTGTGTACTGACAGGAGCTGAAAAGCTGTGCCTGATTAAAAGGCTGTGGTGGAACAGACGCCTAGAGAAAGAGCAAGGTCGAATGGCTGCTTACAGCTGGTGAAAGGTGACAGATCAACTTTGCTTTAAGATGACGGCCTGTATTCAACAGGCTGCCTGCCTTTTAATAACCCCACAGTTAAATGTTCCGGCAATTCTACTGAAGCCTCTATTTGCATTCAACCGCAAGAAAAGAAAATGAGATTAATATTTACCAAAGAAATCCTTTTAAATGGAAACACGTCTTCTGGTCTGGGTCACACTGCACTTCAGATGGAACTGGCTGGCCTTGTACATCATCCGAGTCTATATATATATCTCTTTCTCTCTCTCGTTCCCTAGCTGTGGAGGAGGGGGCAGGGCACAGCAGGAGAGTCTGATTGCCAGGCAATTTCACCAGAGCTGAATTGAAACATGACGCCCACAGGGCAGTGATGCTGGAGGACTGCAGAAAGCATTCCTCCTCCCTCGCATTGACGCTCGCCCCGCCTCCCTCTGCCACAATACCACTCCCTCACCAGTAATGCAATAAAACACAAAAGAGCAGAAAAGCTGAGCAACGCTTGCACTGTTCCTCTCCAGGCCACAGCAATGGCTGCCTGACCATTTGTTCTGAGTTTGTGCCCCGGGTTGAGAGCAGAAGCTACAATCTACACCCATCCATCTGTGCTGGGCAAGCTCTGTGTTTTCAGGCAGGCTGGGTGGTGGAACGTTCTTGCTGATTGTATCTGCCAGGAATGTTACTGTAAACACCCTACATGTGCTCACATTTTAACAAAAATAAAACAAAATCGCATTCAGTTCCAATGTTTCTTTAGAAGGATCAGGAATAATCTTATAGAAGCCTATAAAATTCTAACAGGACTAGACCCAGAGTAAATGCAGGAAGCTGTTCCCAATGACCAGGGAGTCCGGAACCAGGCAGTCACCGTCTAAGGATATAGGGGTCGGCCATTTAGGGCTGAGATGAGGAGAAATTTCTTCATCCAGAGAGTGGTGAGCCTGTGCAATTCTCTGCCATAGAATGTGGTCAAGGCCAAACATTGAATGTTTTCAAGATGGAGTTAGATATAAATATAAACATAATAAGAACTGGGAGCAGGAGTAGGAGCAAATTACCACAGATACTGGAATCTGTACTGAAAACAACAAATGCTGGAGATCACAGCAGGTCAGGCAGCATCTATGGAGAGAGAGCCAGCTAATGATTCGAGTCTAGATGACTCCTCATCAGGGCTGACATGAAGTGGGCCATTCAGCCCTTCAAGTTTTCTCTGTCATGATCTTAATACAATCATGGCTGATCGCATTTCGGCCTCAACTCCACCTTCCTGCCCACTATCCATAATCCTTCAAGCAGTTACAATTTACAACTCGAGAGATAACAAGGTGTAGAGCTGAATGAACACAGCAGGCCAAGCAG
>JAHRHZ010000035.1:31825689-31845693 GCA_024137785.1 Ginglymostoma cirratum
TAGGAATTGCAGATGCTGGAGAATCTGAGATAACAAGGTGTAGAGCTGGATGAACACAGCATCTGCAATTCCTACTATCTCTGACACAATTTACAACTCTGTCTGTCTCCTTCATAAATGTACTCAATGTGCCAGCACCCACTGCTCTCTGGGGTAATGAATTCCACAGCCTTTTGAGAAAAATAATTTCTCCTCATCTGTTTTAAATCTGCCAGCCCTTATCCTAAAACTAAGACCTCTCATTCTACAGTGCTCCGCACGAGAAAACAGTCTCCTCTAGCATCTTACATACCTCAATTAGATCTTAGTTCTCGGGTTAAAGAGATCAAAGGTTCTGGGGAGAAAGCAGGAACAGGCTCCTGAGTGGGATAATCTGCTGTGATCATATTGATTGGCAGAGCAGACTTGAAGGGGACAAAAACAAAGTTGCTGGAAAAGCTCAGCAGGTCTGGCAGCATCTGTGGAGGAGAAAACAGAGTTAACATTTTGGGTCTGGTGACCCTTCCTTGAAGGGGTTAAGTTTTCTAAGTTTCTGTGAATTGGCAAATCCAGGTTTCTATATCAGTGAGACCGAACTAGTAGGATAGGGAGGTAATGTGAGATGGAAGCAATTACCCGTGGATGGGCTGCAAACTTTCTAAACTTTGAATATTTACAATTTCTCATTATGAATGTTAAAATGTTACTGCTTTTATTCTATTGATAGACAGCAATACAGAGCCAGTGAAATTACAATTCTTGCATCGTCTGATCCTAAAATAACTCTTAAGCAGATGCCGGAACTGACTTGCAACAAACACACACTGTTTACACTGCACAGTAAAACTTAATTAGCTAATTTTATAAAGCCACAGGGTATATTGTTGCAATATTTTCCTTCGAGGTTTAAATGCTGTGAAACTGGATACTGTACTAATTAATCTCTTGTGTATACAATGCACTCGTGGATTCAATAACGTTTCAAAGTTAAAATGATTTACACTTTTGTCAAAATCCCATTCCTGTAACTGGCTCCATTCACCTTTTAGCCCTGTTTTCATTGACTTCCACTGATTCATCCCTCACCCAAAAAGAAATGTGAATCCTAAACTTCTGGGTCCTCGTGTACCTGGGTTTACCAACATTTTAGGAAGAATCGAGGGTTCTTGTGACAACACGGCTCAATTTCCCATCCTGGTTTTCCATTTGAAATGGGTATTGTTCTAACTTATTAAGTGGCTCCAGAAATCCGGGAATATAGTTCCACAGATGGAAAGGACATTTGAGAGAAAAGGAGATTTAATAAAAGGTGCTTAAAACGTTGATGGGTTTAGAGTAAATAAAGAAAAAAAATTGTTTCCAATGATGGCAGGTTCGAGAAGGAATTGATTGGCAAAACAGCCAGAGGCAACATGAAGAGAAACATTTCTATTCAACAAACCATTTGAATTTGGAAAGCACTGATGGGCTTCGAAAATGAGTTGGAAAATACTTGAAGGAGGAAACAAAATGCAGGGATAAGGGAAAGAGCTGAGGAATGAGATTGACTGTTCTCCCAAAGAGCTGTGCAGATTCAATGGGCTGAACTGCCTCTTTCTGTGCTGTACTGAACTGCGATTCTATGACTGAGCAAAGCTGCCAATCAATGGGCATGACATAACAAGGTGTAAAGCTAGACGAACACAGCAGGCCAAGCAGCATCAGAGGAGCAGGAAAGCTGACGTTTTGGGTCTGGACTCTTCTTCGGATTCTCCAGCATCGGCAGTTCCTACTATCTCTAAATCATTGGGCACGCCTGCAATGACAACAACTGCACTGAATGAACTCAGCACAAAGCACAGTGTCATGCCCACAGATCATAATTCTGGAGCCCTTCTGAAAATGCTGACCTTTTCATCACAACATGTGAAAAGGGAAACAAGGCTACAGAAATAACTGCAGATGTAAATTTTGTGGCTGTCTGGGGAAAGAGAGAGAGCGAGAGAGAGAGAGAAAGTGAGAGAGATCCAAGAATGTCCACACCAGATGAGGTGTCAACAATATTTCAAAGGAATATACTTAAAGGTGAGAAATGTGCTACGAAGTGGTGCTCACAACTTCAAGATTGTCAGGAAGAGAGCTAGGGGTGAAATGAGGAGGAATTTCTTTACTCAGAGAGTTGTTAGGGTTTGGAATGCGCTGTCTCTGAGTGGTAGTGGCAGATTCCATAAGAGGTTTTTAAAGATAGCTAGATATATATTTGAAAGTGATTGAGTTGGAGGGTAACAGAGATAGAGCTGGAGAGTGGGACTAGCCAGTAGCTCTTTCAGGAGCTGGTACAGACATGATGGGATGAATGGCCTCATTCTGTACTGTAAAGTTCTATGATTCT
Source organism: Ginglymostoma cirratum (assembly GCA_024137785.1). Taxonomy (NCBI): domain Eukaryota; kingdom Metazoa; phylum Chordata; class Chondrichthyes; order Orectolobiformes; family Ginglymostomatidae; genus Ginglymostoma; species Ginglymostoma cirratum. Next base: position 31,828,040 of record JAHRHZ010000035.1, read on the forward strand.
AACTGGACAGTAACTTTGTGGGAGTTATCTCCGACTGTGAATGTAATGGGAGCAAAGACAACAGCCTGGGTAAGTGAGGTTTTTTGACTTTTCGCCTTTCAAGAATCGACAAGACCAGGGGTTAAAAAGCAATTCAAACCCTTTTGAAGAGGCACTGGAGTTGAAAGATATGAATAGTGCTTCCTCTCCTTAGATACTGCCAGACTTGCTGAGTTTATCCAAGGATTTGTTTTAATTCGACCCTAGTCTGTACATTTTAATGGAAGAAGGTATGCCAGCCAAAGTTCAAGTGTGAGAGTGCTAGGAAGGTCACAGTCGAAGAACCAAATATTAATCACCTCTGTATTGCAGGCAGAAGAATCTCTAGCTCCCAGTACTGGAAGCTAGCTAGCCAGTAAGCCAGGCAAAAGGAAATAGGATAAAATGATTTCACTTAGCCTACAAAACCAAGAATCCAAAAGCAACGGTCAACTATCAATGTTCCACCATCGACTCTTCATGAACGACACACAGAAACTGATCCATACATCTTTTATCTTTTTTGGACTCATTTATCTTTCTAACCTGCGTGTTTGTGTGCTGCATTTCTATTTCTTCTTAAGTTTAGTAACTGATAAACTCACTCTTTTGTTAATTCGTGAATACCTGGTGAAATTGGCTCCTTTTAAAACACAAATGTGTTTGATCTGGGAGAAAGGTATCCGGAAGGGAGGGGGTCCTTTGTTAATTGCCCTCGTTCTGACTAACTCAGGAGGGCAGGTGAATGAAAAAGGGGGAACCAGTTTGTCCCTTCCCAACAATTGCTTAACAATTTGGGGCATCCCATGTGGACCCAAGATAACTTGGGAAAGCCTGTCTAGAGCCTGGTTCTGATGATGGTGTGCGAGCGCACTGTCTCCAATATGCTTTGCTATTGGGAGGAAGTTCCCCATATAACAGATTCACAATCCTGACCATTCCAGCTGTAGGGTTTCCTGAGCTCAAGGACACCAGGGAGGACAACAGGAAATCCACCAACCAGCTCAAATTTTCTTTTGATTCACTCTCTTCCTCCAAAGGCTTTGACTCACATGTTGATCCATTGACATTTATGGCACAGAATGAGGCTAGTTGGCCCATCATGTACACACTGGTTAACAAAGACTAGACTCATCCCATTTCTCAGCTCTTGACCCATAGACCTGGAGGTTACAGCATTGCAAGTGAATATCTGAATCCTGTTTCAATGTTACGTGATGTTTCTCCCACAGCCCCCCTTTCAGGCAGTAAGTTCCAGCCTCCCACCACCATTTGGGTCAAAGAAAATCTCCTCAATGACCTCTTAGCCTTCTATCTCTTAGCTTAAATCTATGTTTTCAAGATAACCGCAGCTGGCACAGGAATTGAATCCATGTTGGTGTTCAGTCTATGTTGCAAACTAGCTGTCCAGCCAACTGAGCTAAAACAGGCCCCTAACCACAATATTAAGCCCGGTATAAAATAAAACCAGAGCAGGAGAAACAGGCATTCGTTCCCAGTGGTTAGTATACACTTCGAAGGCTTTCAGTGTAACTTGGACTCAAAGCGTTGACATGAATGACATTTGCTATCTTCTATTTTTGGAGTAAGGCATGAGACCTTCAAGTTGTGACCCTGAGGAGGACAGACAAGTTCCTTTAGACTCAGTATTTGTGAAGCCCTCTCGCATTACTGAACTAGTCACTGAAGAATGAAAGCAGCAGCTGGTCCAGTTTACTGAAGCTTGGAACGTCTTAGAATGTTGTAGTTAGCAATATTGAATCTCTTAAATCAAGTGAGGTTAGGCTCCAAGATGGTGGGGACAGAGCAATGTAATGACCTGATGAGCACAGTGTACTGATGCTGAACGGTGTTACAGCAGTGGAGCTGGAGGAAGGTCCAATCCTCTTCACCATTGAGCTTCCAACTTCAATGTCACTATGTGGAGGCATCAAAGACACCAGTTCCATGTCCACAGAAAGACTGGCATTTATACCGTGCCTTTCATCACCTCAGGACACCACAACACTGCGCCACTCCTGAATTGTAAAGATGGCTGTGGTGTAGGAAAATACTGCTGACAAATTTCCTGCAACAAGCTCCCACGTACAGAAATGCGCTCATGATTGGTTAACCTGCTTTTGCCAAGGGTTAAATATTGATGACCCAGACAGCAGTGTTCCGGGACCTTTCTTGTCCATCTGACAGGGCAGACAAGGCCTTGGTTCAGCATTTCAAAGGCAGCACCTCCACCAGTGCGGTATTCCCAAAGTACAGCACCAAAGTTCCAGCACAGATTTACACACTCAGGTATCTGCAGCGAGGCTTGAACCTAAAGGCGTTGATCTCAGAGGCCAAGATTCTACTGACTGAACTCTGGCTAACAAACAGGGAAGTATCTCTGATATCTCTGACTCAGGGAACAAGGTCACAAGTCACATGATATAACACAGTGTGGAGCTGGAGGAACACAGCAGGCCAGGCAGCATCAGAGGAGCAGGAAAGTTGACGTTTCAGATCGGGACCCTTCTTAAAACATTTCTGAAGAAGGGTCCCAACCCGAAACGTCAACTTTCCTGCCCCTCTGATGCTATCTGGCCTGCTGTGTTCCTCCAGCTCCACACTGTGTTATCTTTGACTCCAGCACCGGCAGTTCTTACTATCCAAAAGTCACATGACATCAGGCTGTAGTCCAACAGGTTTATTTGAAATCACAAGCTTTTCGAGCGCTCCAAAAGCTTGTGTTTTCATATAAACTTGTTGGTCTATAGCCTGGTGTCGTGTGACTTCTGACCTTGTCCACCCCAGTCCAACACCGGCAGCTCCACATCATGGCTCAGGGGAGGTACAGGACTGCAGACACAGTGGTGGCTGCACGATGGAAAGATTAGGTAGATGGGGGGAACAGCATATGGACTGTTCAACCTGTTATTATCGGCTTCTTCGTGCTAAACAAGAATTTACAAGAAATGAGAAAAATGGGAGATTGATTTCATTAGAAAGACAAAGGTAGAGAGTGGGAAAACCATCCCAAACTACCCAGGCTGGTTGTATTCAATTGTCAGCACTATGCTCCCCTAAAGCTGCTAAAGGGGTTTTCATGTTGTGCCAAGGAGGCATGTTGGGGAATGGTAGCCCTTGGCTGTAGGCAAATATCTTACCATGGCTGCTACAGTGTTTGACTAGTCAAATTTGTCACAAAGTATACATTTTCCTTTTGAGTATCAACCAGGCCATGCTAAATTACCCATAATGTCCAGGGATGTACGGCCCAGGTCTGTTAACCATGGGAAATGCAAGGTTACAGAGATATGGTAGGAGGTGGGTCTGGTTGGGATGCTCTTCAGTGAGTCTGTGTGGACTCGATGGGCCGAATGGCCTACTTCCTGCACTGTAAGGATTCTATGATTCTTTAGTAAGGATATGAACACATTGGATAGAATGCAGAAGAATGGTTCATGGGTGAAAAGCTTCAGTAAAGAGGATAGTTTGGAGAAGTTGGGACAATTTTCCTTGGAGAACAGAAATCATAGATTCCCTACAGTGTGGAAACAGACCATTCGGCCTATTGATTCTACACCAATCCCCTGAAAAGCATTCCCACCCAGACACACCCTGTGGAAGGAAAACAAAGCACCTGGAGGAAACCAGGGAGATACAGGGAGAACGTGCAAACTCCACATGGACAGTCACCTGAAGGTGGAATCAAGTCCGGTGAGGCAGCAGTGCTAACCACTGAGCCACCGTGCTGCCCCTAAATAAAGCTAAGAAGAGATTTGATACAGGTTTTCAAAATCATGAAGGGTCTGGAAAGAGTAGATGGGTGGAACTGTTCTTGCTTGTAAAAATGTCAAGGCACAACTTAAATTGGTTTGCAAAAGAAGCAAGGGTAGAAACAAAGTTTCACCCAGCAACTAGTTTGGATCTGGAATGCACTGCCTGGAAATGTGGTGTAGGCTGGTTCAGTTGAAGCAACTGAGAGAGTATAAAGTAATTATTTAAAGAGAAACAACGTGCAGGCTTATGGGCAGGACAATGCCACTTGGTGAGGCGCTCATTTCGAGAGTCAGTGCAGACACGATGGGACGAAAGGCCTCCGTCTGCATCACAACAATTCTGTGCTTCCGTTGAGAAAATCTCCAGGAGTGCATCCAAAGGGGAGTTAGCAACCTTACAGCTGTGTTCGTTCCTAACTGGGTGGGGCCTGCTCAGATTGTTTGCCTTAGAAACCTCAGGAAGCATTCACAAAGTGGTGTGGAAGTGACAGCATTTTCTCGGCTGGTGGTTCATCATTGCTAGGCAATGCATGTGTGCATATTAGAGTTGAAACGGAACCATAGAGTACGATCATAGACAAGGATGCTTCATTCGTGGCCAGCAGATAGTTTGGAGAATTATTCCTTTTTTTTGTGCTAAAAATAATATTTTATATTGTTACTGTTTATTGGCTCCACGTTTCCCTTCCTTCCAACAAAGGCCTGGGTAAAGGATCATGGCTCATAGCACAGAGATTGGAAACGGAGACAACAACAACTTATCTTCAGATAGCACCTTCAACAGAATGAACTGCCCCAACACAAACCTGTAATGACTGGGAACCTCACGAGGAGGTATCCAAAAACTTGGTCAATGAGGTAGATTTTAAAAGAGGAAAGTGAGCTGAAGAGACAGACGGGGTTAGGGAGGGAATTCCAGATCTCAGGGCTTGGGTGATGGAAGGCACGGTGACCAATAGTGGACCAATAAAGGGGAAATGAGCTAAACCATGTGGCAAAATTGTCTTGCCTGTGCAGAAACTCAGGGTTTTTGGTGGGACAAAAGTTTTATGCCCAGCTCGACATTACTCTTACAGGACATCAACGAAGAGTAGGACATAGGGACATGAAGCAGGGCAGCAATCCAGAACATTCCACACTGAACTTGTTGCAAACAGCTCATGGCCCCTTAAAGACTCATGTTTGGGCAGTGCATGGCCACCTTAAAGGGTCCATGCAGTGCAGAGTGCAGACAAAAACGACGAAAACTTCACAAGAACTAGGATGTAAAAACCAGCACCGCACCCAATACCCTCAGGTTTTACAGTCAGATTAGGAACGTAGGACTTGGGAGCAGACGTAGGCTATTTGACCCTTTAATCCTGCTCTGCTATTCGATAAGGTCACAGCTGATTGGGTTGTTAATGCTCCCCAGGAGTCTGAATGAGTACAAATTTGGATTTTAAAAGTCCGCAGATTGAGGCAGGAAGACAAAATGGGGCCTGATTTCAAACATTTCCCAAACGTTATGCTCCCCCTGCCCACTGTGACCCCACGGCATTGCAACCCTGCCCTCCCTCAGTGAGCATGTGAGTGCAGGGTAGGTGGGGGGTTGGGGGGCGTGCCTCTGAAAGCAGGAGCAGTGCGGGTACAGCTGTTATAACTCAGTCTTGGCTCCACGGCAGTCAGTGCTGGCTCAGAAGTCATGGCCAGGCTTGTGGGTTGGGACTCCCACGTTAGGAAGCACTAATTCTTATGGAGCAGGATGTGAGTGCAAGGTACTGTATCTAGAACACAGGATGAACATGGGTGGCATAAAGAGACACGCTAGGCTGTAAGGTCAGAGGTGACAGAAGGATTTTCAATCCAACAGCAAGCATTCTCTCCAGCCCAGAGATGTCAGGAGTACCCTGCAGCATTGAAATCTTGAAAGTTCCTTCCTTTGTGGGAAAACTCACCCAGGGTGAAGTATTCCCGCTTCAGTATTTATGCTTCCTCACCAGGAAGCTCTCACTCCAGATTCCCGATTCTGCAGGGGCAAAATTAACTCAGGAATGGGAATGAGGGTACAAGGTGGGTGAGGGAGCCAATGTTGGCAGTGAACTATCGAATGTGCCCCTCTCCCCAGTCCCCTGAGACTTAGTTTAATAACTCAATGCAGATTCCTACCCAATGTCAGTTGGGCTAACCTTACCAATAGGAGACAACCAGTCCTTGATATCCAATGGTGTTACCATCACTGACTATCAACATCCTGGGGGTCATCATTGACAAGAAACTCAACTGGACTCGCCACATAAACACATTGGCTACAAGAGCAGGTCAGAAGCTAGGAATACTACGATGAACTCACCTCCTGATTCCCCAAAGCCTGTCCATCCTCTACAAGCCACAAGTCAGGAGTGTGATGGAATACTCCCACCTGCCTGGTTTAGTGCAGCTCCAACAACACACAAGAAGCTTGACACCATCCAGGACAAAGCAGCATGGTTGATTGGCACCACATTCAATAACATTCACTCTCTTCATCAGTAGCGGCAGTGTGTACTATCTGCATGATGCACTGCAGAAATTCACCAAAGATCCTCAGACAGCACCTTCCATACACACGATCACTTCCATCTTCAAGGACAAGGGCAGCAGATATATGGGAACACCACCACCTCCAAGTTCCCATCCAAGTCACTCATTACCCTGACTTGGAAATATATCGCTGTTCCTTAAGTGTCGCTGGGTCAAAATCCTGGAATTCCCTCCCCAAAAACGTTGCGGGTCAACCCACAGTAGGTGGACTGCAGTGGTTCAAGAAGGCAGCTCACCATCACCTTCTCAAGAGCAACTAGGGACGGGCAATAAATGCTGGCCAGCCAGTGACGCCCACATCCCAGAAATTAATTTTAAAAATTTTTTAGAAGAGTGCTATCAAACAGAAGTATGGCATGAGGCCAAATCAGGAGATATGAGGTTAGGTGACTAACAGCTTGGTCAAAAAGGTCGCCTTCACTGTTGCAATACTACAAATCCCTAACAACACTCTATGTGTGTCCATCGCAGGCTGTACAGGGGTCCATGAAGGCGGCTGACCATCACCTTCTCAAGCACAATTAGGAAAAGGTAACAAATGCTGAGCGTGGCCGGTGATGGCCACAAGCTGATCTTGGATAGAAAGTAAGACTGGTGAGCCCCGGCATCATTGAAAAACCTGAGGACCCCTCACAGTAACCAGATGAAGAACTATCACTAACACCACTATCTAGCCCTTAGTAGGTGTTACTGCGACATTGTAAACTCACAATCAATATTTAATAAAGAGGTATTTGCCCCCAAAATGCCTGCTAATAATTTTACTACAAAAGTGCTGAGTGCCAGACGTTTTCTTCCAAATTATCAATGAAAGCGACTGCAATATTCAAGCTTACTTTTCAAGCTATGCCATTGATAAATACCCTGTCTTGTACCAACATTGAATGCACTGCATAGTGAAAGCGCAACTAAGAATCAAGACCGTATACACATCCACCTGGGCTGAGAAGCTAATAGCCCACGTGGGGCAGATGTTAGCTTCGTAAGGTGTCAGGTTCTATAACTTAGCTCTGTTTCACATTTGAGTAATAATTTCAGACACCCAGAAATGTGCATTCATATAGCACCTGCCTTAATGTCGAGAAATTTCCTAGCTCACTTTGCACAAGTGTATTCAAACTAAGTATGTCATAGAGCCACATAAGAAGATATGAGGTCAGATGATTGAAAGCTTGGTCAAGAAGGATTGGCTTCAAGGACTGTTTTAAATTGAGGCAGAGAGGTGTAGTGAGGGAATTCCTGAGCTTAGGGGTGTCAGGAAACTGAAGGTACAGCCACTAACGATGGACTGACTAAAATTGGGAATTTGCAAGAGACCAGGGGAGGATCGCAGACATCTCAGAGGATCAGAAAGCGAGAGTAAGTCACAGAGGTAGGGAGGAATGTGAAAGCCCAGATGAGAGTGTTGTGAGATCCAGAGTCAAGGTAAGTCAGTGAGCACAAGGGGGTAGGTGAAACGGACTTGGGTTTGAGTTAGAACGTGCACTCAAGTTTGTGGACTGTGAAAAATGGCTGGCCAGTCAGGAAAGCATTGGAATAGGTCAATCTAGAAGTAAGGGTAATAATTCCATTTTCTGAAAGAGAGACAATTGGTGATGAGTTTAACCTGCAGGTCACCACACTTCAAGTGAGGTTGAGAATTTGGGACCTTCCTGGTGACCTCAGCTGGTAGCAGGGATTGAACCTACATGGTTGGTATTACTCCACATTACAAACCAACTGTCCAGCCAACTGAGCCAACCAAGCCCCTGAAACAGTACAATGCAGGTGGGTTTCAGCAATTGTTGACTGGAGACTGGGACTGAGTTAGGTAATGCTACAGACCTGGAAGTGGGCAAACGTGGAAATGATGGGAAGATGAAGTCAGGAACATCTAACAGTAAATGGTGCACTAGCTAATGACGTAAAGTTGAGGTAACAAATTTGTAAACCTGGATTAAAGTCTATTCAGCTCCCTGTTCAGTTTTCTGTCCTACCTTTGTGCTAACACTCAACTGCTTACCTGTCAGTTTCTTTTTAGTTATACGGAGATTAGCATTCCATTACCACATATAGGCATTGTTGCAATTTTCTGGCATTCCCTCTGATACACTGCTTAGACACCACACGAAACGGGCGTGCAAAATCATAGCTTAGGAGATGTTTATTTTGAATGTCTCCTGCGATATGGTTTGTAGCAACAGTGTGGGGCTCTCTACAAATCCTTTATTTTTCTGTCTCTTCTCTATTTACTCCTGCGCTGTGTGCCAAGTGAGCTTTTCTGTTTGTTAGATTCTCCAAGGCTTTCACAATGGGGATTACTTTTGACTGATGCTGTTTTGAAGGATAAAACAGAAAGAGATTTAAGCCTGCCAGGAAGTTGTGGCTACACCAACAACAACAATAGCAACTTGTATTTATTTAACAACTCTAACGCAGTTAAACCTCACAGGCACATTGCAAAACAAACATGACGCTAAGCCGCACATTAGGTCTGATGACCAAAGGCTTGGTCAAAGAGACATATTTTTGAGGGCTGTCTTAAAAGGGGAAGAAAGGTAGACAGGCATGAGGAGGGCCCAGGAACTGAAGGAATGACCAGAGACAGACTGAGCCCACTGTTCAGTGCCCACTCACCTTCATGGAGCATACTTGTTTGCCCATGACTATGTGGAACTGTCAATGCAATCTCAGCTCCAGCCGGTGCAATGCGGCTGGTTCCACCTTAAACCCTCATCCCACGTCTCCCTCCAGGCCACACCATATCTTTGGCTCTGAGTCAGAAGGTTTTAAGGTTCCCAGGGTCTTGAGCCCAAAATTAAGGCTGGCACTACAGTGCATTGAGGGAGTGTGGCACTGTTGGAGGTGCAGTTTTTCAGACTGGGCTTTAAGCAGAGGGCCCTAAATGCCCTCTCAGGTGGGCATAACAGATCCCTCCCTGGAAGCATATCAAAGAACAGCCAAGAGCATTATTCTCGATGCCCTGTCCAATATTCATCCAGCAATTGTCAGAGAAATGGATTATCCAGAGGGTACATATTGCTGATTACACAAATCACTTTTTTACTATTTGGCTGCTACATCTCCCACATGGCACCAACGACCATCCTTCATAGAGCACAGCATTGGATTAAAGGATTTTGGGAGGTCGCTCAGCCCAGGAAAGGAGCTATATAAATGCAAATTCTCTTTCTGCTTTTTATCGTTCTGCCTCGGTTTCATCCTGGCAGCTGCCCCACAAGGGGCGAGACTGTGCTATAGGAATGGCCTGAACTCTCACTCTGTGGCTAACTATATCCTTCCCTGGAGGGGAGGGGCTGAGGCAGTGTTGGGGTGGGGTGCTGACTGTCCAATGAAGTAGCCTGTGAATCGCTGCAGGAAAAGCTATTGCTCACCTGTACATCCAGCCAGTCCCCTTCTCTCATGCCCTTGTCACAGGCCTGCTGCATCTCCTGCCCAGCCAGCTCTGAGGGAGAAAGAATAGAAAATCAACAGAAAAGTCCTGCTGTTGTGCCATAGCACTTTTGATTAGATGTGGTTTATTACTGTCACACGTACCTAGGTACAATGAAAAGTTTTGTTTTGTGCGCAGTGCAGGCAGATCGTACCACACAAAGTGCATTAGGGTAATAGAACAGAGCGAAGAATATAACGGTATGGCTGCTGAGAAGGTGCACAAAGAACAAAATCACCAATAAATTTAAAATTCGACAGGACCATTCAGCAGTCTAATAACAGCAGGGAAGAATCTGTTCTTGAATCTGTTGGTACGTGTGGTTAAGCTTCTGTAAGAGGTTGGAAGAGATTATAACGGGGGTGGGAGGGGTCTTTGATGATATTGGCTGCCTTTCTGAGGCAGGAAGAAGTATAGATGGAGTCAAAGGAAAGAAGGCTGGTTTGTGAGATGAACTGGGCTGTGTTCACAACTTTCTGTAGTTTCTTACGGTCCTGGGCAGAGCAGTTGCCATACCAGACTATTATGCACCCAGATTGGATGCTTTCAATGGTGCATCTGTAAAAACTTGTAAGAGTTTTTACGGACAATGCTGAATTTCCTTAGCGTCAACACGGCAGGTATTAAAAAATGCTGTCCCTTAAAATCCACAGGCCTACCTCAGCTGGATAGCTCTGAAATTAGGCTCCTACTGTCTGGGATCTCACATGCTATGGTGAAGGAAAAGCGAAGTACAGCGGATGCTGGAAATCAGAAATAAAAAGAGAGTACTGGAGGAACTCAGCAGGTCTGGCTAGCATCTGTGCAGACAGAAACAGAGTTAACGTCTTGAGGCCAGTACAACTCTTCTTCAGGGCTGGCAGACCTGCTGAGTTTCTGCAGCATTTTTGGATGTTTATTTGGGGTGAAGAGTTGGCCTGTCCTAAACAAAGACAGACAAGGGAGATACAGATAAACTATTTCCACTAGTTTTCTAGAGGATTTTCTAGTGGGGATTCTAGACTAGGGGGCATAGTCTGAGAATGAGGGCCAGACCGTTCAGGAGAGATGTTAGGAGGCACTTCTACATACAAAGGCTGGTGGAGGTTTGGAACTGTCTTCCACAAACAGCAGTGGATGCTGTATCGGTTGTTAATTTTAAATCTGAGATGGATAATTTTTTTTTCTTAAGTAAAGGTATTAAAGGGATATAGGCCAAAGGCAGGTTTATGGACTAAAGCTACAGAACAGCCACAATTTCACTGAATGGTGCAACAGGCTTGAGGGGCTGAATGGCCTGCTCCTGTTCCTATTACTGAGACTAGGTTTCACCTCCAAATGTCTTTAATTCGATTTAAATTCTTGCAGCTGCCATAGTGGGATCTGGCCTGTCCCTAGACCCTGGGTCTCTTGCCTACTTGGAGACAGTAAGAATTGCAGATGCTGGAGTCACAGTCAATATCTTCATCAGTCCAGGCCCAAAATGTTGACTCTCCTGCTTCTCTGATGCTGCCTGGCCTGCCACGTTCCTCCAGCTCCATGCTGTATTGACTCTTGATTACTTCCCCAGTGACATTATCCATCATTTTGTCATAAGGGGAAGCTATCTACATGTGACTCCAGACCCACCCCGTAACTCACCACACAACCACTCACAAAAATGGCCCGGGAAGGCACTCAGTTCAAGGACACAGTGATGCCTACCTCCCATGAAAGGATAAACTAAACCTGCTGCTTCCATATACATGAAGTGAAGCTTCCCTTTCCCACTCCGTGCCAATCCAATCTCAGTGCTGAAAGAGAGGAGTGAGTGAAAAGTGCAGAGGTCCTAGGAATGAGGTTTAAGGCCATAACCAAATCTAACTTCCACGATTGAGCCGGAAGCTCAAGGAAGATTGGTGCAATTTACAGATAGCAGGCAGTGGTGGGGCAACATTAGATTCTGAAGTCGTTATTTGGTAAAATATGTAAGTGCATTATAACATTTGACAAAATTTAGTGCAGCCAAGTGTAAAAGACAATACCTAGGGAAGAAAATTTGGCAATGCAAATAATCTGGCAAGGATGTTGAATTCATAGACTCTGTAGGAGAATCGCACAAAGCCAGCTTTACATTTAGGAACTCTACCGTGGCAATCTAGTCACAACAACAGGGCTCTGTAGGTCTGCAATCAGATTCTCGTCCATCATTTTTGCCCAATAAAATTACCATATGAGATGTAACACAGCATGACTCCATATTATACTGATGTTTCACCTCAAGGAAGCTTTCTGAAGATAGAATAGCTGACAAATGAATCATAGATTCCCTACAGTGGAAACAGGCCCTTCAGCCCAACATGTCCACACTGACCCTCAGAGCATCCCATCCAGACACATCCCTGAATACTATGGGCAATTTAGCACGGCCTAACCTGCATATCTTTGGACTGTGAGGAAACCGGAGCACCCGGAGAAAACCCACGCAGACACAGGGAGAATGTGCAAATGCCACACAGACAGTCGCCCAAGGGTGGAATTGAACCCGGGTCCCTGGCGCTGTGAGGCAGCAGTGCTAACCACTGAGTCACCGTGCCACCTCTATATCAGGCAGAGAGAATTATTTTTTAATTAGAGTCATAAATTTGTTCAGCATGGAAACAGACCCTTCAGTCCAATTTGTCCATGCTGACCAGATATCCAAAATTAAGCTTGTCCCATTTGCCAGCATTTGGTCATATCCCTCTAAACCCTTCCTATTCATGTACCCATCCAGATGCCTTTTAAATGCTGTAATTGTACCAGCCCCCACCACTTCCTCTGGCATCTCATTCCAAACACGCACCACCCTCTGTGTGAAAAGGTTGTCCCATAGGCCCCTTTTAAATCTTTCCCTCCACATCTTAAACCTACGTCATTTAGTTTTGGAATCCCCTATCCTGGGGGAAAAAGACCTTGACTATTCAATCTATCCATGCCCCTCACAATTTTATAAACCTTCATAAGGTCACCCCTCAGCCTCCAGCTATGCTATTGCTGAATGGTGAAGTAGGTTTGATGGGCAGAAAGGCCTACGCCTGGTCCTGATTCACACGCTCATAGACTATCAACAGGGAATTGGAATTCCTGACAAAAAAAAAATCATTGCAGTGGGAGTTGAAAACCTTGTGCCTGCATTTCAATGCAGTCTTGAGGGGCTATGATACTACCTGACCCACTGTTTAATTAAGCTGCGACAGACATCCTTTGCCCGAAGCATATCAGAGCACATCTGAACATGTCTATCTTGGCTGAGGATGAAGCTATTCTGGGGCTAACATTTTTCCGGTATATTATATAGTATTCCCCATCAGCCTGTTCACTTCAGTCAATGGGGATACTGCTGGAATCTAGTGGGCGTCAGGAGTCAGATGTATCATACTGCCCTCTGGAGGTAAAACTGTTTCTGCTTCTGTCTCAATTGGCTCGTAGTTCAAAGAATTGCCCCTCACTTTGAATATCTGGACCTGACAGCACATCTTTGTTTTGTCTGATAATTTTGGGAGATCCTGCGAAAGAATGTTCCTGGGAGTCTCCAGGGTGAGTTTCAGTGACTATGTGTGAGTGGCCTGGTCAGCAGAGGAGGTTTGATTCAGTGAGATCAGTTGTAATTTTTAGTTGGGTTTTAAACTTCCACCTGCTCCTCCCCTACCGCGACCTCACTGTTATGATCTCGAGGTCACTCCTCCCTCTCCCCACCAGCCCCTTCACCACAACCTCACATCTTGTCTTTAACACTACCCACCTGTCCCAGCAGCCACACCAAGCCCAGGTTCAAGGAGCTTAGTACCTTGGTGAACGTCTGAGATTGGGATCTCTCATCCCATTGCGTTGCAACACAAAATTTGCACCTGAGGTACAGTGGTATCTAATCATTTTGCTTCAAGAATTTCACGTTCATAGTTGCAAAGGGTTTGGTGCTGGGTGTTGGGGACAGCTCCCAGCTCAGGTACCCATTGCCAGCACCAAAAACTGCCAGGGTTTGGCAGGGTATAGCTGGGCAGAGAGTGAATTCCCTCCAGCAAGTTCCTACGCTCCACCTCAACACCAGCTTCAGAGGGAAAGCTCTTAATAGGTCCAAACCTCGGGCAACTGTCTATGTGGAGTTTGCATATTCTCCCTGTGTCTGCGTGGGTTCCTCCGGGCGTTCCAGTTTCCTCCCACAGTCGAAAGATTAACACGTTAGGTGCACTGGCCATGCTAAATTGTCCGTAGTATCCAGGGATGAGGAGGTTAGGCGGATTAGCCATAGGAAATTCAGGGTTACAGGGTTAGGGTAGGAAGGGAGTGGTCTGGGTAGGACTTTCTTCAGAGGGTAGGTGTGAACTTGATGGGCTGAATGCCCGGCTTCCACATTGATTCTATGGCTCTACGAATAGCCCAGTGTGGCAGCACTCTACTCTCAGATTCTGTTCCAATTCTGGGGCATCATTTACCCCTCACTCAAAGCCCACTTCGGCTGACCGACCGGGTGACACCAGGAATCTGATTCAGAAAGCCCAGATTCATTTATCTTTCCCAAGCAAACGCAGAGAAAGCGGCAGAGACTCAGCAGATCTGGCTGTGTCGGCAGACCAAAACACGCTTCAATGTTTTGAGTCCAGTATGAATCTTCTTCAGAATTGAATTCAGTTGCTTTTGCAGATTTCCAGCATCTGCAGTATATAGCCATTGTTTATCTTTCAACCTTATTTCATCTTTACTTTCATCTCTGTGTTCTACAGCTTTCTGGACTCAATATTGAGTTCAACAACTTCAGATCGCAAACTGCTTCCATCTTGTTTCCTCAGTTTTTTTTTGTTTTGTTTTGTGGATCGGTCTGTGTTGTTTTTTAGTCCCTTCATGTTGCATTCAAATGTTTCTTTTTTAAATGTGGGAATTCCCACCACATTTGCTTTGCAAAGGTGCAGTGGATCCCACCACAACATCTCGAAGTACAGTTACTATCCAGCAAGTCTCAGGTAGATGCACTGCCATCATTCCTTTCTATGGACAGTATTGGTCTAAGTTACTGATACCATGTGGGGAAGGATTCCCACACCATGTCTTCGGCACAGAACAGACTCAATCTTGATGAACAGTCAATAGGTTTATTACATATTACTTAAGAGCTAGTTATTTCACATCTGAAACGCATAGTGGTCTCTTGTGAGATGTCAGGCTCAACTTAAGTGTATTACTTCAGTTACATGCTGTTAACATGAATAATCAATGAAGCACTCCCTGGAGCCCAAATGGACAACTGGTTAGCCCTCCTCCCGTATATAGCCTTCTAAGGGGGATTGGTGATAGGGCCATAGAGATATACAGTGCTAAAACAGACCCTTCGGTCCAACTCATCCTTGCTGACCAGATACCCTAAATTAATCTAGTCCCATTTGCCAGCATTTAGCCCACATCCCTCTAAACTCTTCCTATTCGTGTACCCATCCAGATGCCGTTTAAACGTTGTAATATACTAGCCTTCACCACTTCCACTGGCAGCTCATGCCACACATGCACCACCCGCTGCATGAAAAAGTTGCCCCTTAGGTCCCTTTTATATCTTTCCCCTCTCACCTTAAACCTTCTGGTTTTGGACTCCCCCACCCTGCGGAAAAGACCTTGGCTGTTCATCCTGTCCATGCCCCTCATGATTTTATAAACCTCTACAAGGTCGCCTCTCAGCCTCCGACACTCCAGGGAAAATAGCCCCCAGCCTATTCAGCCTCTCCCTATAGCTCAAACCTTCCAATCCTAGCAACATCCTTGTAAATCCTTTCTGGACCTCAGTTGGTTGGACGGCTGGTTTGGAATGCAAAGTGACACCAACAGCGTGGGTTCAGTTCCTGCTGTGGCCGAGGTTACTATGAATGACTCTCCTCACACTCTCCCCTCACATGAGGTGTGGTAACCCTCAGGTTAAACTGACACCAAGTACCTCTCTGTAATGACAGAGCACCCTATGATCTGGTAAAAATGTGGTGACTTCATCTTCACAGTCGTCAATATGCAAATGGACAAAGCTTAGCTTGTGATACCAGTTAACCCTTTCAGGTCCTATTTCTTCACATCCATCACTGCTCTTGCTGGCTGTTGCAACTTGAAATCTTCTGTTACATAATATCCCCTCTCCTCCAGCTTAGCACGGGCTTTCTCATTTGCCTCTTCTCTTAAAACATTTCACTTTTCTTCGGTTCTGATAAAGCTTGATGGACCTGGCATGTTAACTCTGTTTCTCTGCCTGCACTTGTTGCCAGACCTGTTGAGCTTTTCCAGCCTTCACACAGAAACGAAGAAGAGCAGGGGTAGGGCATTGGGCCCCTCTTGTCTGCTCCGCCATTCAATATGATCATGGCTGATCATCGAGCTGAATACCCTAATCCCACCCTCTCCTCACAGCCCTTTATCCCTTGAGACACAAGAACGATATCTACCTCCTTTTTAAAAGCACAATGTTTTGGCCTCAACCACTTTCCCTGGCAGTGAATTTCACAGGCTGACCACTCCCTAGGTGATGAAATTTCTCCTCAGCTCAGTCCTAAAAGATTTATACCTTCTCTTTAAACTATGACCCCTCATTCTGGACTCTCCCACCATCAGGAACGTCCTTCCTGTATCTAACCATTCTAGTCCTGTTAGGTTTTTCTAGGTTTCTATGAGATTACCCCCCCCACCATTCTTCTAAACTCTAATGAATACAATCCTGACCGACTCAATCTCTCCTCATACGTCAGTCCTGCTTTTCCAAGAATCAATTTGATAAACCTTCGCTGCACTCCTTCCATAGCAACAACATCCGTCCTCAGCCAAGGAGACCAAAACTGCACACAATATTCATAGAATCCCTACAGTGTGGAAACAGGCCATTTGGCCCAACAAATCCACACCGCCCCTCCATTCCCCTAATTTCCCATGTCTAACCCACCTAACCTAAACACCCCCGGGCACTATGGGCAATTTCAGCATGGCCAATCCACCTAGCCTGCACATCTTGGACAGTGGGAGGAAACCGGAGCACCCAGAGGAAACCCATGCAGACATGGGGAGAATGTGCAAACTCCACACAGTCACCCAAAGGTGGAACTGAACCTGTGTCCCTGGTGCTGTGAGGCAGCAGCTCTAACCACTGAGTCACCATGCCACCAATATTCCAGGTGTGGCCTCACCAATGCCCTGTAAAATCCTCTCGCTATGAAAGTCAACATACAGTTAGCCTTCTCTACTGCCTGCTGGACCTGCACGCTAACTTTCAGCAACTTGTTCTGTCTTCCAGCATCTGGAGTGTTTTGCTTTTATTTTAAGTGTCTATCTTATTGGTCCTTTACAACCAATAGGCAGAAGAAACCTCTGTGCTATCAGTCTGCATTGGATCTGAGCCTCGGTGCCCAGGCTGAAAGGCCTATGCTCAGTGAAGCCAAAATACAACATGCCACGTGGCAGCATGGTGCCATGCCCAGGTGCTTCCTTCAGTGCAATGTTGAGAGGGTGCTACACGGTCAGAGGTGCCATCGTTCAAACTGTTGCTTCAGCCCTCGCAGGTGGGCATAAACTACACAGGAACCAGCTTGCTGGGATCTTGCTGTGCACAAACAGGTTGCTGCATTTCTTAGTTTACAACGGCGCTTCAGAATGATTGCATTGGCTACAGAGCGCTCTGGAATGTCCTGAGGGATGCAAAAGGCACTTTCAAATGCACATTTTTCTTCCACTTTCTCCGACAAACAAAACCCTTGCTGACTGCAAGCCAATTTTAAACTGAAAGGGTGGGAGTTTTGGATTATGTGCCCGTTTTTACGTGACTGGATTTGCCGAAGAGAAAACTTCTAATTGGCACTTGCGCAGATGGATTCCAAACAGGATTTTCCAAGGTAACAAGCATGGGGCTGGATGAACACAGCAGGTCAAGC
>JAHRHZ010000035.1:31850693-31868275 GCA_024137785.1 Ginglymostoma cirratum
TTAGGCCCGAAACGTCAAGTTTTCCTGCTCCTATGATGCTGCTTGGCCTGCTGTGTTCATCCAGCCCCATGCTTGTTATCTCGGATTCTCCAGCATCTGCAGTACCTTTTATCTCTGATACAATTTTAACCCCACTGCGAAGCCTCTTCTAAGGATGCCTACCCTGAAGAAGTTACCCTCCTCCCTCCGGACAAACCTCAGGGAATCTCTCTCCCACTGCAACTCTCTCATCACCTCTTCGGCCTTGAAACTGCTCGACCACGTCCTGAAGCAAACCAGGTACTACAGCCACATCACCTTTCTTAGTACCTGCCTACGGAACCAGATCATCCCCAATGGACTACAATCCACATTCAAGCCTTCCCAATTTGGCCCCAACCGTGACAATATCTACATGGAGAACATTGAGACCCTCCAGAAGCGCTTCTCCCTGCGACTCCTGAAACACACACTTGCAGCAATGCGCAGGCACCTCCAGGCACTACAATCAAGACTCCCCCAGCTCAGAGCCTCCCTCTCCCAGACCTGCAAAGGACCTCTTCTGTTTTTTATTCTCCGTAGGATCCACAGCTTGAATTCACAATTCTACTCAGCTTTATTGGACACCAAAAACCGTAAGTACAGTAAACTTACTGATGCCCACCACCCAAAACGGGCTTCCCCCACTCCCCAAATCCCCAGCCGTACCCAGGACCTCCCCCACAATGCACCCGCCGCCATTGGCCACGAGGCCACTGTCGGAGAACCCACTGATGACGTCACATCCGCCACCGCCGGGCACCCCACTTCCGGGACAGTGAACGCCGCCGCTGCTGAAACCACCGCCTCCATCACCGAAACCAACACCACAGACACTACCGTCATCGCTGTTGCCGCCGCCGCCGCTCCGCCCACCGCCGACGCCGCTCCGCCCACCGCCGAAGCCGACACAACACCCACCGCTGTAAGCATTTCTGATGAAGGGTTTAGGCCCGAAACGTCAAGTTTTCCTGCTCCTGTGATGCTGCTTGACCTGCTGTGTTCATCCAGCCCCATGCTTGTTATCTCGGATTCTCCAGCATCTGCAGTACCTTTTATCTCAGAGCTCTTCTGGTGGAGTGATAGTGTCCCTGTTTCCGAGCTAGGAGAACCTGGAATCAAGTTCTGAAGAAGGGTCCTGACCTGAAACATCAGCTTTCCTGCTCCTCCGATGCTGCCTGGCCTGCTGTGCTCTCCATCTCTACACCTTGTTATCTCAGATTCTCCAGCATCAGCAGTTCTTACTATCTCTGGAATCAAGTTAGCTCTGCCCCTGAGGCATGTCAGAATATATCTGCACGAGGTTGATTACAAATGGCAAAACTGGGCGTGTGAAGAAACATTTTCACTTCACAGCTAATGCAGCAATTTTAAAGCTTTGTCATGCAAGAGGAAGGTGATGTGTGAGATGGCCATAAACACAGTTGGATTGGATTATAAAGTGCAGAGGAAGGTGCAAATACAAAGGGCCTAGGGAGACGAAGACATGAGCTCAGGCTGTGTGGCCCAGGAAGCTGGGAACAGACAAAACCTTAGCCTGCAAGGGAAAGTCTGAGGCTGTAGAGCTGGATGAAGGCCTACGTAGCAAGATGGGAGGAGTCCATGAATGGATTTAAACACAAGAATGAGAGTTTTAACTTGGAGTTTTTGAGGGTCCGAGAGTCCATGTAGTTCAGCAAGAACATGGTGATTAGGTTAATATTATTTGGCATGGACTGTGAGTTTGAATGATCTAAAGGGAAAGAATGGAGATAGCATTGTCCACACAGAGACAGCAAAGGCAAAGCTGAGGGTTTTAGCAGCTGGTGGGCTCAGTTTAAGGCTGAGACAGCCGATATTACAGAGGGCCAGACTAAGTGGTCTTTGTGATGGAGAACCAAGAGAATGGCAAAATCTCACACTTTCCAAAAAGTCTCAGAACAGCTGAGAGGGGTTTTGTCTTTATTGAGGATCTGTGACAGATGACGTGGTTGATCAGGCAGTCAGTGCCTTCAGAAGCAAGGGCAAGTAAGACTAAAATAGACTGAGATCCCAATATGGACCTCATTAGGGAACCACATTCAAACTCTGATCATTGCTGCAAGATCACTGGGACACGAAAAACCTGATTTCATTCCCAACACTAAGGTGGCTATTGTGTCCTGGTGCCCCAGTTTGATCCACCAAATGATCTAGGAGATAGTGGCCTCACACAACAACATAGATAACAAGTTAGCCTCCACGTCCTCAGAAATAATATCAGCAGCGGCAAGGGTATTTCCTCATGATGAGATGTCATGAACGTAGGAGTCAATGGGAAGACGCTCATACCAACATACAAGACAATGTCTTTCAAACAGATGACTGGCTCAATGTAAGCTTCTCTTAATCAGGCTTCTTAATGGTCTGCGGTATGGCTTTTCAAACACTGAGGTATCAGTGCACGCACAGCACTGGCTGAGCCCCAGATTCACTAAGAGCAGTGAGCAATATGTCCCGTCCAATATCACAATCAACATCTACACTGTACTGGTCCAGGATCTCAGCCACTTTGGAGATATTGTCAGGAGAGGGCACAGCTCACAACGCGAGTGGTCTAATTATTCAAAGGGCGTTTGACAATTGGAACAATGCAACCAAGAACTCCTACCTTAACCGAAACTGGAACACAACAATACCTAGAACCCCGCTGTCCCTCAACACCACCCCACTTTTTGATTTATGTGGTAGAGAGCAAAGGGCAGGTTCACAAGGCGACAGACAGCAACCAGCTGATCCCAGGAGATAGTTGCAGCCTGACTAATGCATACCTCTCCTGCACACTGCCACAAGTGAACAACAATATTTTGGCTGGATACACCAGCAAGGGGTTCCATTCGTGAAACCACAACCAACATTTGGACAGTTTGTGAACAAGTGCTGAGAGTTCTTGTGACATGGATCAGCCAAGAGTGATCTACTTTGATACAGACACAGCACCAATAGCATCAAGAGTGTGGAGGTGATGGTACAGCAGTGGAGGTAGTATTCCAGAACCACAACATTCTGCCATAAATACAATAAAACCTTTGGAAATAAAAAGCCAGCCTAATGGCAGCCATGCAACCATTATCATAAAGAGCCTTTTATTTTAAATGCACTCATTGAAGATGGGCATTGTGGGCTGGCACAGCATTTGTTGCCCATTCCTGGGAAGGAAATCTGCAATCCTTATCCATTCTAGCCTACATCTGATTCCAGACCCACAACAATATGGTTGACTCTTATCTGTCCTCTGGGTAATTATGGATGGGCATCAAAAGCTGGCCCAGCCAGTGATGCCCATGTCCCATAGATGAAAAAGGAAGAAATGTGATGGTGGGTTGATCAGTGGAACATAAGTCACCAAAACCTTCTTTGGTGGGCAAAATATCCATGTTAAAGTCCGTTTCCTCAATGAGAGATGGTTCAAATCTATTAAGGATGTTAATGCTCCATAACCCTTTTTACTGGACCCAGAAATGAAGGTCCCTCTTCATCAGGATGACAGGCAAACTGGTCTCTGGAGGTGGTACCAAGTTCTAGGCTTGGATTTTTGGATCAAGAGATATGGAAACAGTGCAGGAAAATGGTTGAGTAGATGTTGTTTAAATGGCAGAGCAGGTTCAGAGTGCTGAATGCCCCAGATCCGACTTGTTAAATGTCCTGGAGCTTAAATGATTGATCTCCAATCACATCTACTTTTATGTCTTCTCAAAAAGTAGCTGACACACAACTGCCCAGACAGTTCCAGTTAGCATGTTGCAATCAACAATTCTGACAATGAAGTCTTCACCCTGTGCTTGGCATTCTGTAATGACCCTGGTGCTAATCTATACCTTTGCACAAGAGGAGAAGAAAACAACACGCATTCGATTGAAGACTATCGCATTGCGGGTCACATTGGTAGAGGTCTGCACATTCCCTTTGGGTTTCATGGTTTCTCAGGATTCTCTGTCTACAACAGGGAAGGTGAAATCAGGGCAGTAGCAATGCAGGCAGTGATGAGGTTTATGAAGTCAGGGCTATATTTTGCTCTTTCACAGCCTCTATGTGAAGACCCACAGACATACAGTTGTACAGTCCATGGGCAGTTTGGATGCAATGATGTAAGCCAGACTAGATATCAGACATTCCGGACTGGGACTGTTTACAGCTGAACAAAGATTCACTGTCAAAACGTATATAACCTGGCAATGAGCACTGGCTGCAATACACATGCAGTCGCCAGAAATCATATCTCCCACAGGCCATGGGCAGACGCTAGAAAATGTAGCCCTTGTCATGGACAGGATGGCACTTCCTCCGATACCAGCAAGTGAATGGAACTTGCACATTGCTTATTCAAAAAAATATTGTCCACACAAGTGCATTAGCTAGCATTGGCATCTGCTCATATGTCAGATGTGGAGTTTTTTTTATCAATTTGGCCATCACTCGTTGGGCCAGCATTTATTGTTCATCCTCACCCCCACCTGAACTGACCTGCTTGGGGCATTTCTCAGGAAAGTTACAATCGATCACACCATCCCGCCTCCCTCTTACTCAGCTCGGCTATCTGTTCTGAAGAAGGGTCACTGGATTCGAAATGTTAACTCTGCTTTCTTCCCACAGGTACCGCCAGACCTGCTGAGATTTTCCATCAATTTCTGTTTTTGTTTAACATCTATCTCCCCTGTTTTCAGGCCTGACGGCTGGTTACAGTGATGTCGGTGAAGGCGGTGATGTCGGGTAATAACTGTGTACAAGCGTCATCTGAAGTATAAATAATCTTTCCACCACCATTGATTTCCATGTCCCATACTAATGGGCTTGCAACCATGATCTTAAGCATACCAGAATAACCGTTAACCACGAAATTCTAAACGCTGCCTCAACAATTTTCCCAGTCCGTCTGCTCTCTTACAACTTGTAATGACGTTTTACCATTTGCACAATGCCTGATGGGAAAGAAAATACTTTGTCTCCATGCCAAAAAATAATCAGAACTGTGGGACATCACTCTGCACTTTGTTGATAAAAGAACAATCTGACACATACACAGATTATGCAATTAAATATTTGTCAGGAAATTGCCCAATAGTTACTGGGGAGTGCATGTACGGACAAGTTTCATTCCTCACACCTTCTCTCTGAATAGAGAGGTTTCGGGGGTTCAAATACATACATTTCTTAAAGATTGAGCACAAGTAAACATAAGACGACCAATAGGATCTGGAAGCTTTATAAATAAAGGCAAATAAACAAGAATGGACATGTAAGAAGATTTTAGACAAAATGTTGTTTAACCATCAGTTTCAGTGCTACAGAATACACACTTCACACCCCTCCCATCTCTGTCAGCTGCAACTTTGAAGGCATGAGATAGGGTGCAGAAAGAATTCACAGGAATGGTTCCAGGGATAAGGATAAGGAAGATCAAGAAATCATGGGATTTTTAACAGGCAGATATGGCTCGGCCTTGGCACCTCTGACTCTACATCACACCCAAAGTAGTGGCCTTCAGAGTTAAGTGCTGGATTGGGATTTGAACCTAGAAAGGTCGGCTCATTCAGGGGCTGGGTGCTATCCACAGTAGAAACTGTGTATTGAACTGTCTTGTTAATGACATCATAGAATCTCTACAGTGTGGAAACAGGCCATTCAGCCCATCGTGTCCACACCCACCCTCCGAAGAGCATTCCAGCCAGACCCAAGCCTCTAACCCTATCCTTGTAACCCTCCATTTCCCATGGCCAGTGCATCGAACCTACACATCCCTGGACATAATGGGGCAATTTAGCATGGCCAATCCACTTCACCTGCACGTCTTTGGACTGTGGGAGGAAACTGGAGCATCGGGAGGTAACCTGCACAGACTCAGGGAGAATGAGCAAACTCCACACAGACAGTCACCTGAGTGTGGAATCAAAACTGGGTCTCTGGCACTGTGAGGCAGCAGTGCTGACCACTGAGCCACTGTACTGTGACATCTACTTGTTCTGAATTTCTGTGACTATTCACTGCATGCACACTAACACCTGCACCAATATGGCATCAGGCAGCCCACAAGAATGCATGCGTGTGCCCTGGATGAGATCTTGGAATTTTAGGAGCTCACGTAGTAGCCAAAGGGCAGATACTAACAAGCTCAGTTCTTCAGGCAAACTCCACTACTACAAAGTATGCCTCAAACAATCTTAGTCAAAACAGTTTCTCCAGCTCTCTGACCTAAGCAGGTCACTATCCGGTAAATTACATAGAACGTACAGCACTGAAGCAGGCCATTTGGCCCAACCAATCCATGCTGGTGTTTTTACTCCACAGGAATCTCCTCCCATTCCACCTACCCCTTCCGATGTGAGAGGCAGGGCAATTAAAACAATGTATTCTGACGGAGGGTGAAAGAAAACAGGCTTGTCTTTGTTAAAAGCTAACTCGTTGACTAAGGAATTGCTTCCAAGAATTCCTTCCTGTTTGGTGCCACAACACACTTGGTTTTTCCTGTGTTATGGGTTAAAGAAAGGTCGGAGAAATGCACAGAAATGAGCCCTACCGTCTCTTCCTGCTGGGAACAGTCTCTTCAAAACCACAGCATTGATGTCACAGAATATTTCATCCTCTTCACGATCTGCGTCCAACTGCAAAATAATGGCAAGTAAGGGAGGAAAAGTGAGTTTTGGATTTTGCAGCAGGATAAGGAAACCACCACCCCCCCCACCCCACAATCCTGGTTGCCTGTTAAATTCTACCTAACAGCAGCAAATTTCATTGACATAAAAGATCTCACAGGAGCATATTCACAGATAGATCACTGACACTGAGCCAAAGGTGGAAATATAAGGAGATTTGACCAAATGATTGCAACCGAGAGGCCAAGGCATGACTGCTAACACTGGGACAAAGCGACTGTGGGATAGACAAAACATCAGTACTGGAGAAAATGCCAGTTTCTTGGGGTGGGAGATTGAACATAGAACAGAGATCAGTACAGCACAGTACAGGCCCTTCAGCCCATGATGCTGTGCTGACCTATTATCCTACTAAGATCAAACTACCCTGCATACCCTACATTTTACTATTCCCCATGTGCCTATCCAAGAGTCGCTTAAAAGTCTCTAAAGTATCTGACTCCACTACCACTGCCAGCAGCGCATTCCACACGCCCACCCCTCTCTGTGTGAAGAGCCTCCCTCTGACATCTCCCCTATACCTTCCACCAATCACCTTAAAATTATGCCCCCTCATAATAGTCATTTCCGCCCTGGGAAAAAGTCTCTGGCTATCAACTCTATCTATGCCTCTCATCATCTTGTACACCTCTATCAAGTCACCTCTCATCTTTCTTCGCTCCATGAGAAAAGCCCCAGCTTTCTTCATAAGACCTGCCTTCCAGTCCAGACAGCATCCTGGTAAATCTCCTCTGCACCCTCTCTAAAGCTTCCACATCCTTCCTAGTAATGAGGCGACCGGAACTGAACACAATATTCCAAGTGTGATCTAACCAGGAGTTTTATAGAGCTGCAGCATAACATCACGGCTCTTAAACTCAATTCCCCTGCCAATGAAAGCCAACACACCATATGCCTTCTTAACAACCCTATCAACTTGGGTAGCAACTTTGAGGGATCTATGGACGTGGACCCCAAGATCCCTCTGTTCCTCCACACTGCCAAGAATCCTGCCGTTAATCCTGTATTGTGCATTCAAATTCGACCTTCCAAAATGAATCACTTCACACTTCTCCGGGTTGAATTCCATCTGCCACTTCTTTGCCCAGCTCTGCATCCTGTCAATATCCCATTGCAACCTACAACAGCCCTCCACACTATTCACAACTCCACCAAAAAGCTTTGTGTCTTCGGTAGACTTACTAACCCACCCTTCCACTTCATCATCCAAGTCATTTATAAAGATCACAAAGAGCAGAGGTCCCAGAACAGATCCAGTAGATCAGTAGAACACCACTGATCACTGAGGTCCAGGCTGAATACTTTCCATCTACTACCACCCTCTGTCTTCTATTGGACAGCCATTAGTGGTGTCATTTTGAACCAGGACAGTGTAGTGGGTAACATGGATAAAAGTTTGGTGTGCAAACTGAAAGCAGGGAGTATGCCTTTTTGGAGTTGGCAGACCATAATTAGTGAAGTACCATGGGTTCGTTGCTGGCTCCCACAACTACTGACAATCTTCATCAATGATATGGATGCAGGGGCACAACTTGCAAGACCTAAATATGCCATTGAGATCGAGATATGTAGGAAAGTAAATGGTTGAGTGGAGGCGGAAATTCTGTAAAGACAGATTAACTGAGTGGGCAAAAAATTAGCAGATGGAGTGTACTACGGGGAAAGGCGACTTAGTCCAAGATTTGAATTTGTTCTGAGGAAGGGTCAGTGGACCCAAAACGTTAGCTCCACTCTCTCTCCACAGATGCTGCTAGACCGACTGAGTTTCTCCAGCAATTTCTGATTTTGTTTTTGATTTCCAGCACCCGCAGTTCTTTGTTTTTAGTTTTTGTGAATTAGTCCATGCTGACAGGAAGAATACAAACACAGGAAACTGACTGGAGAAGGAATGTACAACTCAATAGCGCAGCAGTATCTGGGTGTGCTGGTAGATGAAACACAGCCCCACTAGTTAGCTTGTACAGCACAGCAATTAGGAAGGCAAATATAAATGTGTTATTTATTACAAGGAGGAGTGAATATAAAAGTAGGGAGGTTTTACTGCAGAGATAGTAAGAACTGCTGATGCTGGAGTCTGAGACAACACAGTGTGGAGCTGGAGGAACACAGTAGGCCAGGCAGCATCAGAGGGCAGGAAAGTTGATGTTACGGGTCAGGACCCTTATTCAGAAACAGGAGAGGGGAAGGGGGCTCTCAAATAAATAGAGAGGGGGTGTGGGCTGGGGAAGGTAGGTGGGATGGTGATAGCAGGTAGGTAATGGTGGGGATAGGTTAGTGAGGTGGGAGGAGTGGATAGGTGGGAGAGAAGACTGAAAGGTCAAGGAGGGGGGGATGAGAGGGAGGGTTGGTCTTGGGATGAGGCCGAGGTTGGGGAGATTTTGAAGCTAGTAAAGTCCATATTGAGACCATTGGGTTGTAGGCTTCCCAGACAGAATATGACGTGCTGCTCCTCCAGTTTCTGGGTGACATTGTTGTGACACTGGAGAAGGCCCAGGATGTCCATCTCTGGAGTACTGTGTACAGTTTGGTCTCCTTATTTGAAGATGCATTAGGTGTAGTTCATAGAAGGTTCACTCGGATCATTCCTGGGATCAGGGAGTTCTAATTTGCAGGAATGTTAGACAGGTTGCGCATTGGAGTTTAGAAAACTGAGAGATGATTTTACTGAAACATATATCCTGTGGGCAATTAATGGGGTCGATATTGGAAGGATGTATCCTCTTGTGAGAGAGACAAGAAATGGGGAAACAGTGTGGAGCTGGAGGAACACAGCAGGCCAGGCAGCATAAGAGGAGCAGGAAAGCTCCATTTCTGAAGAAGGGTCTAGGCCCGAAACGTCAGCTCTGATACTGCCTGGCCTGCTGTGTTCCTCCAGCTCCACACCTTGTTATCTCAGACTCCAGCATCAGCAGTTCTTACTATCTCTAGAAATGGGGAAAGAACAGTTTGAGAAGTCTCCCTTTGAAGACAGGGATGAGGTGATTTTTTTTCTGTCAGAGAGTTGTGAATCCGTAGAATTCGCTTCCCTGTGATGAATGCTTTTCAAGGCAGAGTTAGATTTGGTTTTGAAAGATAAGGGAGGCAAGGAATAATGGAGGGAAACAAGGAAATGGAAGTGAGATCACAACCAGATAAGCCATGATCTTATTGAATGGTGGAGCAGGCCCAAGGGGCCAAATGGTCTAACCCTGCTCCTAAATCCTATGGTCCTGCAAACAGATGGACCCAGAAAGTTCTAGAAAGCTCTGGATCTATGCTGAGTTAGGGCACTTCAGCCTAAAAAGTGATTTGAACTCAGTAATCAGAGATGAGAAAGCCTGGCAGCTTCCTGTTTCAGATTGCCAACTACTGACCCCTGCTGGAATGCCTCTTCATTGCAGTTAATGAGGTGGCATCTCACTGATGGTCAGTGCAGCTGTAACAAGGCTTCCTTATTTTTATACTCCATCCCCCTTGAAATAAACACCAGAATTCTCTATTTCCCTTTTCTTTCATTAATTTATGGGAATGTCAGCATTTCTTACCCAGCCCCAGCTGCCCTTGAGAAGATAGTGAGTTTCCTTCTCAAACCATGGGAGTCCATGTGGTGTTGGCACACCCACTGTGCTGTGCGGATGGAGCTTCCAGGGTTTTGACCCAGTGACACTGAAGGAACAGCTATATAGTTCGAAGTTGGGATAGTACGTTGTTCATAGAAACATAGGAAACAGGAGCAGCAGTAGGCCATTCAGCCCTCCGAGCCTGCTCCCCCATTGAATATGATCATGGCTGATCATCCAACTCAGTCCCCTGTTCCCACTTTCTCCCCAGACCTTTTGATCCTTTTAGCCCTAAAATCCAACTCCTTTTTCAAAATATTCAACGTTTTGGTCCCAATCACTTTCTGCGGCAGAGGATTGCACATGCTCCCCACTCTCTGGGTGAAGACATTTATCCTCATCTCAGCCTCACTACTGTGTATCCTTAGACTGGTTCTGACTCAGAGGGGAATGAGCAGGTTACCTTGTCTTCGTGGTGGGAGGGGTAGAAGACTGGAGCCCTTGCTGAGTTGCTGCAGGACATTTTGTAGCCAGTATAGACTGCTGCCACTGTGTGTGCTGGTGGTGGAGGGAGGGAGTAAACATTGAAGGTGGCGGATGGGGTGCTGCTGAAAGAAGCTGTTTGGAATTGAGTCAAACCACCTCAGCATGAACTGAGCGTCCCATTGTAACCGTACGGGTGATGGATAGCAATCTACCTGAGAATAGGAGGCAGCAAACAGATGGAGCAAAATACTGGGGACTCTAGAAATCGTAATTAAAAAGACAAAATGTTGGGAAAGGCACAGTCAGGCGGAGAGAGACAAAGTTAACAATCCTTCTTCAGAACCGGCAACATACTGTCAGCCTAACATTTTAACTCTTTCATTCTCCCTCTCTCTCTCCGTCAGCTGGCGCCTGTCCTGCCAAGCCTTTCCTGTCTTTATTGTGGGTGACTGGATTGGGTCTCAGTCTTGCTTATCACTTTTCTTTCTCATGGTGCAGCAGAGAGAATCTTGGTTCCTCCTGCGGAAGGTTCTTCCCCCGCTTCACCTTCCCCACACCCCTGGCGCAGAGACACTTTGGGTGACCAGGTGCCAATGTTGCTGTGCGAATCGAGGATGAAATGAGCTCTAAGTGGCGCTTAGAGGAGGATCAATCAGACACAACCTCCCCCCTTATTCCTTTGAGCACTCAGTCTTTGTAACCTTCAAACAATCTTTAGGAAACAGGTCCCACTGCTACGAAGCAGGAGGAATGGAATAAAGCAACAGAGTATCTTAAAATGTGATAGTGTAGCAGCTATCTCACTGGATGAGGAATCCAGAGACTTAGCCTCGATTAATAACCTGAAATGCATGAGTTCCTGGCAACTGGTGAATGTGGTTTAAGTTAAAATAAAATTTGCATCATCAGTACTGGCCTTGAGGCTGCCAGATGGTTGTAAAAGCACAACAGGCCAACCAATAGCCTTTTGAGAAAGCTCGCCTGGCCTGATCCTTACAGATCTCCCTCATGAGGCAACATGAGGGAAAACGTTTCCACACTGAGTGGTAAGGTTCCACAAAGTTCTGCCTGAGACTGCACAGGAGGCAGACTCATTTGTGGCTTTCAAAGGAGGATTCAATAGCTATCTGAAGAGAAAGAATAGATTGCAGGGCTATGGGAAAAAGGCAGGGCATCAGGGCTCGGTGAATCATTCTTGTAAAGAGATGGCAAGGACACAAAGGGTCAAATGGCCTCTAGCTGTGTGGTATGATTCACAATCAGTAAAAATAACAGCCTACCAAACCACACATCATTTCAAACAACGACAGGGAAGGAACCATATAGTGTGGATGAATAAGTCAAAAGGATAATTTAGACTAGGCATGTTGGCAGCCACAGACACAAAGGAGAAGGGAAGTCTGTGGGCTTACATTTAACCAACCTGCACGTTGAGGTTAGGCAAGCTCAGTTTAGGACTGATGGGTGTGTGTGTGTGTGTGAGAGAGAGAGACAGACAGGGAGAGACAGAGAGACAGAGAGAGACAGAGACAGAGAGAGAGAGCACCTGTAAATGAGAGTGTGGGGTAGCAGCATCTTAAACATAGGAACAGCAGCTTCATAAAGAGGAGAGTGGACCCGCATAAGAAGCATCCCTGAGATTAATTACAAATTGTGTAAACTGGTTCCATAAGGTTCAAACTTTTCATCCCAGGAATTAGCTTAGTGAGTCTCTTTTCAACTGCTTTCAATGCTAATATATTCTTTCTTAAATACAGGGACTAAAACTGTCCACAGTACTCCAGGTGCGGCCTCACAAACACCTTGTTTAATTGTAAGACCCTCCTATTTTTAAACTCCAACCCCCTACCAATAACAGGTAACATTCTCTTTGCCTTAGTAACTATGTGTTACACCTGCATGCTAACATTATGTTCCATTTTCACAAACACCTAGATCCCTCTGCACTGTACCTTTTGGATTATTGCTCCAATTAAATAATATTCTGCCTTTTAATTCTTCCTCCCAAAGCGCATGTCCACTCACTCAACCTATCTACATCCTCCTGAAGATTCCTTATGGCCTCATCATGACATGCACTCCCACCTATACTGCCATTCAGGGCAATAACTTCACACTGACAGCAATGCTTTAATTGAGTTACATCTCACTCTCCCGCATCTCACTCTGTCACCATTTCCTTCTATTCCCTTCTCCCTCGTATGTTCATCCAGCCTCCCCTCGAATGCATTTGTGATCATTACCTCAACTGCTCCCTGGGTTAGCATATTCTTATCACTTGCTAGGCTATAAGCTTCCTCTTGGATTCTCCTAGTTCTGGTTTCCCTGCAAGTGGGAACATTTTCCTCAACCCCATCTGCCAAACCCTTCTCTACCCTTAAAGACGTCTATCAGAGCAGGCGTCAGTGGTCACCTTCCTAGAGAAAAGGCGCTCTGGCATGTTCTGATAGCCTTTTGATTATCACATAATTCTAGTAAAGCTTATGTGCAGCTTCTCTCGCTGCCTCTATCACCTCTTTTCCTTTAAATATAGAAGACCAGAATTGTGCAGAGGGCTCGGTGCAGTCTAACCAGGTTCTACGCAAGTTAACACAGTATCTTTTCAAACCTGTCAGATTTTGATATGCAGTGTTCTGTTTACTCTGTTCGATGACCTTGTTAATCCACGTCACAGTGATGTGTACCCCAGAGCTCTCAGTTCCTAGCACCATTTTCCAAGGGTCACATGGTCTTAATCTTCCACATCACACTCTCCTATATTGGAATTCATTGGCCAATTCCAGTCCATTCTGCATGTTTACTAATGTCCTCCTGTATTTTAGAGTCATAGAGTTATACATCATGGAGCAGACCCTTCGGTCCAACTCATCCATGCTGGCCAGTTATCCTAAATTAATCTATTCACATTGGCTAGCATTTGGCTCACATCCCTCTAAACCCTTCCTATTCATGTACCCATCCAGATGCCCTTTAAATGTTGTCATTGTACCAGCCTCCACCACCTCCTCTGGCAGCTTATTCCATACATGCGTCCCCTTGCATGAAAAAGTTATCTCTCAGGGCCTTTTTAAATCATTCCCCTCTCACCTTAAACTGATGCCACTCTAGATTTGGACTCCCCCACCCTAGAAAAAAATCCTTGGCTATGCATCCCATCCAAGCCCCTCACGATTTTATAAACCTCTATATGGTCACCCTTCGGCCTCCAATGCTCCAGGAAAAGTAGCCCCAGCTTATTCAGCCTCTCCCTATAGTTCAAACTCTCTGACCCTGGCAGCAACATTGTGAATCTTTTCTATACCTTTTCAAGTTTAACAATATCATTCCTATAGCAGGGAGACCAAAACTGAATGCAGTTTTCCAAACTCTTCTTCCTGTCCTCCTCAGTATTAACCACACCAAAACCCCATACCCACCATTGCCCAACACCAATTTGGTGACATCCAGATTTTGATATCAAAACCCCAAGTTCCAAAACCAAAAAGTTAGGCAATTGTTGAATGACAGTGATGGCAAAACTGTGAAGTGCAAGTTGGCACGTGTCTTGATAGTTTTCTTTGTTAAACCCGTTTAATTGTGCACTTTCTGGCAGCATCCGTGATCAAGGCAGGGGTGAGGGGAAGATGGGGGACATCAGTGGGTCATGAACCAGCTGCAGAGAAAACGCGAAATGATGTACCAAAACCGATAAGACATTTACTGGACAAGAATAGCTTTCTAAATCCTTTTCCGGCAGCACCGCACCTCATACAAGGGAAACTGAAGGTCAATGCTACAACAGACCACCAGGATTGACATGACATTATTACATCATGTAAATGTAGCTACATTTATTGCAATAGCAGAATCCTTTGAAGTACCTGAGAATTTCTTCAGACAAATAGAACACCCCCAGCTTCCATATTAACAAGACAATGGAAAGCAATTCTAGCTCTGGGTGAGAGTGTAATAGGGCTTACATATCTGATCAGCTGGCATTTGGTCAACTCTCCAGAGTTACATTTCTCACAGTGACTTCAATTGAAATTGAAGTGTTTAGCAGGACAATTTCACCCCTTTTACACCACTGGAGCGGGCCAGGAGTCTATTAATAGAGTCATAACGGCACAAATGGAGCTCATTCAGCCAATTGAGACTTTGCCAGCTCTCTGTACGGCATTCCGACCAACTCCATTCACCCACTCCATCCTCTACTTCCGACAAATGCCCATTCAATTACCTTTCAAAATTATTTGTCATCTCCACTTCTAGCCCAGGAGTAAGTGTTTTTTTTAAAAATTCATTCATGAGATGAGGGTGTCACTGGCTAAGCCCGTATTTATCACCCATCCCAGAGGGCAGTTAAGAGCCAACCTCATTGCCACGGCTGGTGCCACAGTAGGCCAGACCAGGTAAGGATGGCAGTTTCCTTCCCTAAAGAGCACTAGTGAACCAGATGGGGTTTTCCAACAATTGACAATGGACTGACATAAGACTCTTAATTCCAGGTTTTTACCGAATTCAAATTCCACCATCTGTCATTCAAACCCAGGTTCCCAGAACATTACCTGGGTGTCTGGATTAACAGTCCAGCAACATTACTATGAAGCCATCACCTCCCCTATGTGTTCAAGATCATTCCAAATCACAGATAGAAAAATTCTTCCTCCCGTTTCCCCTGAATCTCTTGCTCAAAACCTTAAATCTCTGTCCCCTAGATTTTGTATCATCAGTTTACAGGAACAGCTTTACCCTGTCTGCATTATCCAAAGCTGTCATAATCTGGTACATTTCTATCAAATCCCTCAACTTTCTTTGCTCTGAGGAGAACAACCCCAAACCTGTAGCTAAAATCCCTGAATCCCTGCAACCGTTCTGGTCGATCAGAAATCCAACAGGCTCATTGAAAACTAAAACAGTATCACTCCTAATGGAGAAATCTCGTTCTTGGTTCAAGCAATTTCAGCCTGAAACTGCCCACAAACAGGATTAGGCTTTAGAACTTTTTTCCCTTCATTCATCTGCAAGATGAGGGCATCGCTGGCTAGGCAGCATGTATTGCCCATCCCCAATTGCCCAGAGGGCAGTTAAGAGTCGACCACATTGCTGTGGGTCTGGAGTCACCAGATGGCAGACTTCCCTCCTTATGGGACAGTAGTGAACCAGATGGGTATTGACATTAACCGCTCATGGTTTTGTTGCGAAGTTGGGTAAATTATTTGTGGATTGGGAGGCAGGATGTTAGAATTTGGTGTTTTTAAAATATTGGTGCTTGTAAAATGCTAGGGGTGGAGGTGGGGGGGGAAGCATTGCGTGGTCCCTTTAAAAGATTGTGCTTTTTCTATGCTTGGAGATGTCTGTGAGCGGCTTGAAAGTACAGACAGCACCTGGATTGAAACATTTGTATCAAAAGGCCACACTGTTGGCAGGCCAAGGAGCATTTTTACAAAGACAATAGGTTTTTGAATTTAGCCAATCAAAAACCCATCATATTTGAATCTGATGGTTTTGACAATCTAGGATCAATTCGATTGTAAGAAATTGATATGTCATCACGGGTATAAAAGAAGGGGGCAGTTGGAAAATCAACACAGCTAACAGCCATCTGCTAGAGATAACAGCTCTCAGCTCTTGGAGAAACCACCATCTATTCGCAATGGTACCACAGCACACCCAGCTAAGATTCCGGACAGACAAATTCACAAAAAAAGTATTCCTGACAGAAGAATTATCAGAGAAGAGACAGAACATTCCGGAAGACGTATCCTGGCTGTAATTTTGAGAGACTAAATTCTATGTTTTGTTATGTAAGTGGGATTTGTATTTACCAGAGCAGCATACCATTAGAATCTTGCATTATTTGGGAATCCGAGATAACAAGCATGGGGCTGGATGAACACAGCAGGTCAAGCAGCATCATAGGAGCAGGAAAACTTGACGTTTCGGGCCTACACCCTTATTTGGGGATCGTTAGTAGTTATAAGGAACTTGTTCAGTTCGTTAATTGTTTAGTTAATTTGCTCACCGTTAGAGTGTGATAAATAAATTGTTACTTGTTGATTGTAAAGTGAGTGTCAGGGATTTCTTTGGTCTAACTCTTGGAAGTTGCTGAAAGTCAGGTTACACACCTTTTCACACTCCTTTTATCAGATTACAGGGCCAGGTGCTTCTCTCTGGGTGTTTCAGTTTTGGTTCTCAGAGGTGAGGGGGATCAATTTCCACTTTATAACAGTTTCATGGCCATCATTCGACTTTTAATCACAGTGGTTTTTCAGCAAATTCAAATGTAACCATCTGCCATTAGTCTGAGATTCTGGTTTAACAAGGAAGCTTGTGAAATGGAAAGTAAACAAAACAATGCCCACTTAATCTGGGCAGGAATTTAATGAAGTGATTCACTGTTTGTCCTTGGCACTGATTGTTTTGTATAGATGACAGGCTACAAACTGGAACAGATCGTAGTTCAAAAGAAAACTGGACAGATTCCCAATTCTAATAAAGATGGGGCTTTGTGATAGAAGGAGACACATAAAGATTTTAATGCAATAGTAAAAGCTGTACAGTGGTCTTTCATCCTGCACCTCGATGAAATAACTCCACAGAGGCGACTATCCCATCAGTAAGTTACCTTTTATTTACGTGTGGAGAGTCCTTGACACTGATCCAGATCCCTCAGAACCAGCTCTCAGAATGAACAGGATGTCTGGCATTCCTGTCCTTATCTGTCAGCAAGGGCTCCCGAATTGGTCCAGATTAACAGGCCCAACAAGGAACTCATATTTATGATCTCTAGCTGGCTGACCTCATTGCAGTCACTGCACTGAGCTTCCTATCTCTGCATCTTCTCAGAGATAAAAGGTACTGCAGATGCTGGAGAATCCGAGATAACAAG
>JAHRHZ010000035.1:31868675-31900179 GCA_024137785.1 Ginglymostoma cirratum
GCCCCCTTGACCTGTCCATCCTCCCTGGACTGACCTATCTCCTCCCTACCCCTCCACCTACACTCACCTTTACTGGCTCCATCCCCGCCTCTTCGACCTGTCTGCCTCCTCTCCACCTATCCTCTCCTCTGTCCATCCTCTATCCGCCTCCCCCTCTCTCCCTATTTATTTCAGAACCCTCTTCCCCTCCCCCATTTCTGATGAAGGGTCTAGGCCTGAAACGTCAAGATTTCCTGCTCCTATGATGCTTCTTGGCCTGCTGTGTTCATCCAGCACCACGCCTTGTTATCTCTGCATCTTCTCTGTTGCTTTTGGTCCCACAAGCCTAAGTTTCTGTTTTCTGTCCTGAAGTTGCTGACTGTTACAAAAAGACAAACAGAAGAAAACTTTAATCATGTCATATCTAATTAGAAAGTTGAACAAGGAGAGTGCTCTGAGTGTATCCTAACTGTCCGGACGGAGCTGCACATTTTGATTTTCCTGCAGTCCCTTACGTACAGGCAGGTAAACTCCATTGAGGGGTAAACAAAGGAGATTTACAATAAACCCTAAGCCAATTGATCGACAGCATTAACAATTTACATTTATATAGTGCTGTTAGCATGATCAAACGCCTTGAGGCACTTCACAGGAAATATTAGGCCAGGTGACCAAAAGCTTGGTCACAAATATTGATATTAAGGAGTTTCTTAAAGGAGGGACAATAGACAATAGACCATAGGTGCAGGAGTAGGCCATTTGGCCCTTCGAGCCAGCACCACCATTCGTTATGATCGTGGCTGATCATCCACAATCAGTATCCTGTTCCTGCCTTATCCCCATAACCCTTGATTCCATTATCTATAAGAGCTCTATCCATCTCTTTCTTGAAAGTATCCAGAGACTTGGCCTCCACTGCCTTCTGGGGCAGAGCATTCCATATATCCACCACTCTCTGGGTGAAGAAGTTTTTCCTCAACTCTGTTCTAAATGGCCTACCCCTTATTTTTAAACTGTGTCCTCTGGTTCTGGACTCATCCATCAGCGGAAACATGCTCCCTGCCTCAAGAGTGTCCAATCCCTTAATAATCTTATACGTCTCAATCAGATCCCCTCTCATCCTTCTAAACTCAAGTGTATACAAGCCCAGTCGCTCCAATCTTTCAACATATGAAATGAGTAACAGAGGTAGAGAAAAGGGGTTTGGCGTTCGCGGCTACGGAATGTGTGGCCACCAATTACAGTTGGGAATGTTCAAGAGGCCAGAAATAAATGAGTGTAGGTATCTCAGAACCTTGTGTATCTGAGGAAGACAGAGATAGGGAGGGGCAAGGTAAAAGAGAGATTTCAAAACAAACATGTAAATTTTAAAGACCAGGTGTTCACTTGACCAGTGTGGGTTAAAGCATGAGCTGCAGTTTTAGATTATGTCAAGTTTACGGAGGGTAGAACGTGGGAGACCAGCCAGGAGCATGTTGGAATTGTCAGGTCAAAATGTAACCAACACACAGATGAAGATTTTAGCAGGAGACAAGCTGAGATAGTGGCAAATTTGGGAATCCAGGAGAAAGAAAGACCTGGAATATTCCACTCTGAGGTGAACAAAACGAGATGCTGTAGATCACAAGTAAAGCCTACATGCCTTTTGTCCAGAATGTGATTGGTTCAGTGAGGACATTTCCCATTTTTGAATGATTGTGAAGGATCTGCATTGACCATTTCAACAGCTAACTCACCCCCAGCAGCGATTGTTCTTCTGATTAAATGTACAACCTTTCTGGAATCAGTTCTGGTCTCATTCTTGCATGAATTATATACGTAAACCTCCTTTTTCTTCAATGCAGTATCTTAACTGGCGTTATCAGTCCAGTGCTGACAGCAGATCCTGTGACATCACAGTCTTTATCTGGGGGCCTCAAAAGTGGCTTATTCAAACACAGCATACATCACATGCGACTCCAACCCACTGCCCTGGGGTTTAGAGAATAGAGAGTTCACCTCGTGTTCTGGCCAAACCCCACCCACAGCCAAAAAGAAATTAAATGGTTTTCCATCTCATTGCTGCTTGTGGAATCTCACTGTGAATACAATGGCTATAAAGAAACTATACTATCCATAAGAGACATCAAGCTTTAAGGTGTCGTTGGAGAAATGGTCAATGAAAGTCCTATGTCTTACAAAATAAAATAAAAGCAGGAACTGCTGCGTTTCTATGGAGATGAGGGGCAGCAGAGCCCATCACAGGAGTGTAGTGAGAGGTGGAGGTGGGGCAGATAATTATAGCCATGGGCTAATTGATCCTGGTGGCTGTTGGATCTTGCTGTTCCCTTGACACCGAGTTGGTATAAAATGCTTGTTTCTGGCTCTTCTGGCGCAGTGGAATGACCCTATCTCTGAGCTGGGAGACCAGTTTCAAGCCCCATCTGTTGAAGAGGTGTAGGATAACATCCCTAAACAGATTGATTAGAAAATATCTATAATGCTCACTTTGGGTCACTGTCCCACCTGAAACATCAGCTTTCCTGCTCCTCTGATGCTGCCTGGCCTGCTGTGTTCCTCCAGCTCCACACTGTGTTACCTGTGACTCCAGCAATCCCAGTTCTTGCTATCCCATGGCTCAGTGGCTAACATTCCTGCCTGTGTCAAAATGTTATGGGTTCATGGCCCACACCAGAAAACTGTGTCTAAATTCTAGACTGGCACTCTAATGCACTACTGAGGGAGTTGGGCACTGTTTGGCTTTTTAACAACAAGATATTAAATCTGAGCTTTGTCAGTCCTCTCAGGTTGATATAAGTGAAGTTGTTGCAGTTTTTAAAGAAGTGTAGAAATCTGGCAAATATTTATCCTTGAGCCTAGTTGGACTTGAAATTGACAAGGAATATTTATGTCTCAAAGTGCCTAGCAATGACATCTCCAACAAGTGAGAATTCTCAATGATGTTACCATCACTGAATTTCCCACTATCAACATCCTTGGGGTTGCTATTGACCAGAAATTGAACTGGGCTAGCTTTATAAATATAGGGGCTACAACGCAGGCCAGAAGCTAGGAATACTGCAGCGAGTAACTCACCTCCTGACTCCCCTAAAGCCTGTCCACCATCTACAAGGCACAAGTCAGGAGTGTGATGGAATACTCCCCACTTGCCTGGATGGGTGCAGCCCCAACAACACTCAAGAATCTGGACACTACCCAGGACACAGTGGCTCATTTGATTGGCACCACATTCACAAACATCCATTTTCTTCACCACCAATGCTCAGTAGCAGTAATGTGTACTATCTACAAGATACATTACAGAAATTCACCAATGCACCTCAGACAGCACCTTTCAAACCTACGACCATTTCCATCTAGAAGGACAAGGGCGGCAGATACATGGGAACACCACCACCTTCAAGTTCCTCCAAGCCACTCACCATCTTGAGTTGGAAATATATCACTGTTCCTTCAGTGTCACTGGGTCTAATTCCTGGAGTTCCTTCCCTAAGGGGCATTGTGGGTCTATCTACAGGACATAGACTGCAGCAGTTCAAGAAGGCAGCTCACCACCACCAATAGAGTGTCTTTCCATTCACCACATCAGCAATTGTGTAAAGAGGCTATCGTGTTTTCTGTTGGATGTACCTTTTATCCAGCTATGTCCCTGACCCAAGGAGCTTTCTGAAGCATCAGACTTAGCCCCTTAAAACCCAACCTTCAATCTAGCTTCTGGCCTTCCGCCAAACTTTGTTCTCTTTTCACCCTACAACAGCCAGAAGTTTCAATAAATACTGCATTGGCTGAAAAGCACTTTGAGACGCTGGGAGCTCAGGACAGGTGCTAGATCATGGAAAGTTCTTTCTTTTCACTTCAGAGTGGAATTATGTTTCTGTTCTGTTGGGTTGTGTGTCGAGTGATGGGACAGGCAATGCAGTGGGTGATAGATCTCAAAACTGTCCTGACAAAGGTCTGACATTAGAGGGAAATGGCTCCCACTACTATTTTCCTGTGCAATGCTGTAGCAGTAGGCTGAATTCAAATGATTCTTTATTAGGTTAAAAAAAACCAGCTTAATCGATTCCTGGCATTGTCTGCCCTTGAGTCAGAGCCTGTGAGCTTTCAAGACAGAGACAGAGAGACAGAGAGAGACAGAGAGAGACAGAGACAGAGACAGAGACAGAGACAGAGACAGAGACAGAGACAGAGAACCTCCGCAACCCACTGTCCCTTAGCAACCAGAGTCTGAACGTACACAATCATCTGAGGCAGCGAATGTGAATGATTCTTCACAGGGACAACAGAGAGGAGGTGAAACAAAAAGAAAATGTCAATGAGGTGAACACTTCTCAGGTTTGAAGATGGGTAGCTCTCGTATGATATGCTAATTGGAGGATTCATGCAGACATCTCCACACAAGGTTGGCGACAAAATATTCTGAGACGTCTTCAGCTGGCTTGAGCTAGAGATGGAGCTTTTGCCTCTTCATCTTCTCCGCCATGTTGTAAACCTCGCTCTCTCTCTCTCTTTGCCTGCAGCCTGATGGTCTTTTCGTGAATCTCAACAACTACTGGGCCTTTCTTTTTTTGCTACGCGTTACCTTTCTGAAGGGCCTGCACTTCGAGAAACTTCACTTCCAGACAGGGCTCATCTGCCTGGTATCCCATGTGCAAAATAATTCCCACATCTGCGCTCCAGGCACATATCTGGGAAAAGAACCAATCCTTGCCGTTGAGGTTTCTCTCCATGACCTGCGACAACACTGACTAGGGCCTAACTTTGCCCTTTTAGAACTTCTGTTATTATAGATTTAAACAGAAAAAAAGCTGTATTTCCTAAGCCGAGACTTTAAAGTTTTGACGAGTCAGAGGAAACCAGTCAGATGAAGGGAGGGAAAATTAACATCAAAAAATATTTGTGTAAATTTAGACAAAGGCATGTTGAAATTTTTTTAAAAATTTCAACATTTGGCAGACTTCTAAAAGTAAAGGAAACAAATGAGCCGCTTCTTTTCATGAATACAGGATCCCTGGGTGATTATTTACAGACCAACAACAAGGTGCAATGATTGGGATGATGAGCAGAGTGAGGAGGCAGACCCTGGCGATTGTGTTGTCGGCACTGAGCCAATCCGACACTATCATTCCCCTAACCCTCACCTACACGCCTCCCCAGAAAACAGAGATAAAAGGTACTGCAGATGCTGGAGAATCCGAGATAATAAGGTATGGAGTTGGATGAACACAGCAGGCCAAGCAGCATCATAGGAGCAGGAAAGCTTGACGTGAAGGGTCTAGGCCCAAAACGTCAAGCTTTCCTGCTCCCCAGAAAACAGAACGGATCCCAATCCTGATGGAAAGCCATCGTCCTGATACAGCAACTCTGCTCATGGAACTGACACAAATGGACCAATGGTGAGCTTCCACTTCTACGGTGCAGTGGCAAGTAGGCTCAGGATCGAACTTTTACCACTGTGCAGTCCCTCCCATCAGCGTCCACTGTCACAATCCTTAACTGACCAAAAGAAGTTGACGTACGGACCGTTGTCACTGCTAGCATTCTGCTAAATAATAGATAAAGTCACCATATCCTACCAAACCATTCTCTCATTGGAGGCAGTGAGACGACCAGTGGTGGTTTAACCTGAGGGTCACCACTCCTAAAATTGAACTGAATGACATTTTGACACTTGTATTAGAAGGAAAACACAGTGAAAAGCTTCAGCCGTCACCACGTTCCGGCTCCATTTTGCATAACTCAAAAATGTGTAACTGAAAGAGAGTCCAAGTTTGTTTTGTTATCTGCTGCTCCACCACCGTCGCTCACAGGAGCCTCACTTCAGGCCCATGAAGCCGCAGCCATGGCTACCGTTGCCCTGCCAACAGATTCCTGTTTTACCGCTGTAGTCGCTGCCCCACCACTGCCAGAGACCCAATAAGAACTCACAGCACCGAGCCGATGAACCAATCACTTCCCTGCTCCCACCCAGGCTCGGGCCCACAACACTGCCACCACTAAAGCAGGCCCTGAAGTCCACCACCGCCAGGTATCTCGCTTTGGACCCAATCGAAGCCACCGCCTTCCTGGCTTCTTCTGGTGCCATCACCGTCACCGTGCCCTCCACCACAAGGTAAGTAATAGTTAAAAAGCAAAGCGAACAAACAGAAAAAATGAGAGAAGAAGGAAGGAGGCAAAGTGCTCAGAGCAGACAAGCCTTGGGGTCAGGGGTCCTGGCACTGCCTACTCTGCCAGTGCCATCTTGGATACTCAGGGAAGGGGGGAGGTTGACACGGAGAGTTCTTTGTGTAACTTCAGTCAGTGCAGGAATTAAACCCACACTAGTGGCATCAATTTGCATTGCAATCCAGCCAACTGAGCTAACCAACCCCATTCTGCTAAATACATACACTTAGGTAATAGTTTTCACTCGTTGATGGAACTTGGGCGTCACTGCCTGGGTCAGTATTTGTTTACCGTCCCTAATAGTCCTTGAGCAGGTCATTGTGAGCTGCCTTCATGAACTGCTGCAGTTGGTGCACTGTTAGGAACGGAGTTCCAGGGTTTCGACCCAGCCACAGTGAAGTGATATCTCTGAATCACAATGCTGGAGGGGAATTTGTAGGTGGTGGGAATGTAATGTGCCTGCTGCCTTTGTCCCTTTCGATGCTGAAGATTACGTGCTTGGGGAATGCTAATAAAAGATCCTTGGCAAGTTGCATGTGCCCTGTCTTCTCTCCAACAAGGTGCAGTTGCTGTGGGGTGAGTTACAGAGCAGTGGGCTGGGAACCTCGATTATCAGATGGACTTGTCATGACTTTGTAAGAAGGGGGTTGGAAGAATGCCACAATCCTTTGGCTTCCTGTAGTTCCCAAACTAATTACCTCAGTTGTCAGGAGCTCCATCAGAAAAGCTCACATCATAAATATTAGTTTTCCAGATAATGTATGGTATGCACCTCTGTGCTTAACATTAGAATGGAGTAGAACTTTGAGTTGTGATTTGTCAACTATAACAGGGTTCCATGGTACTCAGTCACTTATATCTACTCCATCTCACACACTCAAAAAGTAGAACTCCTTACAACTCCTGATCTTTTCTTCCTCTTATGAGCTACAGGTTGGTTAGCTCCAAGCTTGGCATCACTTCACTGGTGCTTTCCAATTCTCCTGAGCTTCTCTTTAACCCTGTATTCACCTGTAATCATAGTGCGTTGTAGTAATGGAGCTTGACCTTCCATCTTTCTTCAGATTATTAAAAATAAAAGTACAAACCTAACTGATACTTTGCTCAGATCACTGCAGCAAATGGACAAGGTGTCTCCACCGAACTAGGATGAAGAGATTCCATCGTGAAATCCTTCCACCGGAAGCCTTCGTGATTGTATGGCTTAATGTCTACATGTGCGGGTCCAGTGCTATAGGGGATAACCAAGGGTGTTGCAGATTGTTAACAGGAATGAAAGAAATTCCATAACAAGGCTTTACTTTCAACAATGTGAGGATAGAGAGAGGAGCTTGAGGATTTTGAAACTTCCAGAGTCAGGTGGGCAATGGCAAGGGGTAATATAGACTGAGATAGACACAATGGGCTTGTTATGGAAACTGAGGTTAGAAGGTGAAGAAAACCTGGCCAATCAGAAAATATGAGGAATTCAATGGTGCTTGAGATGAAACAGTCGGAGTATCTGCAGCCAGGACACACTTATTATTAAACTGAAGAAGGCTATTCAGCCCATCGAGTTTCTATAGAGCAATCCAATCAGTCCCAGTTCCTGGTGCAATCTCTGCACAGTTTAAAGATTATTTTCCTCAAGGGCCCATCAGCTTCCTTTTCAACCTGTTTATCGTCTCACATTATTGTGATCCACTTGCCTGGATGGGTGCAGCCCCAGCAACGCTCAAGAAGTTCAACACCATCCAGAACAAAGCAGCCCACTTGACTGGCACCACATCCACAAGCATCCACTCCCTCCACCGCCGACGCTGGGACACCACCGCCTTCAATTACCCCTCCAAGCCACTCACCATCCTGACTTGGAAATATATCACCGTTCTTTCACTTCCACTGGGTCAAAATCCTGGAGTTCCCTTTCTAGGGGCATTGTGGGTCAGCCCTTAGCAGGTGGACTGCAGCAGTTCAAGAAAGCAGCTCACCACCACCACCTTCTCAAGGACAAGTAGGGACGGGTAATAAATACTGGCCCAGCCATCGAGGCCCACAACCCACAAAAATCAGTAAATTAAAAGAAAACACAGAAACTATGGGCCATTCAGCCTTTGAGCTTGTTCTGCCATTCAATATGATCATGGCTGATCCTCTTTTTCAGTACCATATTTCCACACTCTCTCCGTGCCCCTTGAATATCTAGATTTAAATTTAGAAGATCTGGTCGAGGTATTTAAAGGTTGAAGTGGGATCAGATGGAGTAAATAATGAGAAACAGTCTCCAACATCTGAAGACTAGAGGGCACAGATTTAATGTGGTTAAGGCATGTTGAGGGAAAACCTTTTATCTATTGAGTGGGTTGAAGTTGGAATGTACTGTCTAATGGTGCCGCAGGCAGATACGGTAGTAGCTTTCAAAACAAAATGGGTAAATACTCAAAGGAGAAATCGTTGCAGGGATTCAGAGAAAGAGCAGGGGAGTGGGACTATTTGGCTTGGTCTTTAAAAGATCTGGCACAGAATCAATGGGCCCAATAGATTCCTTCTGCGTTGTATTGTCCTATGACTCCAATTTGCTCAGATGTCCTACTCAGCTCCCATGATAAGTCTGCAGTTGCTTTACAAGGAGCCTGACCAGCTGCCAGGCCAACAGGGTTGGGGAAGGGGGCAGAAACTTCCCTCCCTGTTCCCCAGAGAGTGGGAAGAACTTACCAAAAGCTGGAAGAGGTGTCTCCTAAACTGGGGGATCGTCAAAAATGTCGAAACTGAGATTTTTCAAGTTTTTTGATGGATTGAGAGGTGACCTTATAGAGGTTTATTAAATCACTAGTCGTATAGATAAGGTTAATGGTAGGTGTACTTTCCCTAGTGTGGGGGAATTTCAAGACTGGGGGGCATATTTGTAAGGTGGGAGGAGAGAGATTTAAAAAAAAAGACATGAGCGGCAAATTATTTACACAGTGTGTGGAATGAACTTTTAGAGGAAGTGGTGGATG
Organism: Ginglymostoma cirratum; assembly: GCA_024137785.1. Lineage (NCBI taxonomy): Eukaryota > Metazoa > Chordata > Chondrichthyes > Orectolobiformes > Ginglymostomatidae > Ginglymostoma > Ginglymostoma cirratum. The sequence goes on from JAHRHZ010000035.1 coordinate 31,877,798, forward strand.
TGGGCACAGTTAAAAGGACACTCAGGTAACGATATGAAGAGGAAAGGCTCAGGAGGAAACGGGCCAGGAGCAGGCAGGTGGAGCTGGTTTAGTTTGGGTCTATGTTCAGCATGGACTGGTTGGACCAAAGGGTCTGTTTCCATGCTGTATGACTCTATAAGAGTGCTAAAAGTAGCCAAACGAAGGCAGATAAATGGAGTTACAGATATGGAACAATGTGTTCTAATGGATTGGCAGAAGATTGAATGGCCAAGCTCTGTCCCTATACTGGTGCACAGGGTCTGGATCTCAGTGGTATTCCCTTTGCACTGCTCACAAGAATGAAACAGTGTTACTGTTTGCAGGAGGCCAGGATAGATGGTCAGAGTACTACTGGGCAATATCCCCACAGAAACTGCTCCCCTTCCCTGGTCAATGTTCAGGAAGGGTAATGATAATCCAGAAGTTCCCCCTCCACACAGGCCTTGGACACTGGAGTATCCGTGTATGAGAGATTGGAGGTAATTTTTAGCTCATCTTGCTGACAGGAGAAGCAAGGTTTTGATTCATCTTTTATACTTTTTACAAATATTTATTTGATATGTTTAGGACATTTTTCTTATATTAAAGGCTCTACAGGAATGCAATTTATTGTTTTGCATTTGTTCAAATACAGAAAAAAAAACCGAGGGGGGTGTGTCTAAACAGTGCTGCACCCCAATCCCATCAGTTTGCTCAGGGATGCATTAAGTTAATTCTAGTCCTATTGGGTTCGTTCCTTGTCCCCATCCCCACTCCAAACGTGGAATTCCTTCTAAGCTGCGCTAAGGCTGGCATCCCTTCAGTAGACAGGAAGAAGTGAACCTGCATTCACATAACACCATATACATACTCTGGATGCCCCAAAGCACTGATGGTGGAAGGGCAACAGTTCATGTTTTGTAGGCAACCAACTTGCACACGGTCAGCTCCCATCTAATAACAAAGAGATGGATGGTCGAAGAAGCTAATTCAGCAATCTCAGTTGAGTGTCTCATATTGGTCAGGATTCCCCTGCATGCTATTGTATCTTCTGTATTCACATGAACAGGAACTTCATTTACTGACAGTAAATTTCTGAAGACAAGTCCCGACCTGAAACGTCAGCTTTCTGCTCCCCTGATGCTGCCTGATCTGCTGTGTTCCTCCAGCTCCACACTGTTATTTATTTTCTGATGGTGGTTGCGTGCACTCGCTCACTCAGGGAATCTATGTTGCTGTGCCAACACGCATCTTTCGGAGTCCAGTTGTGGCCTGGAGCTATGGATTGTTGCTGGCTAGGAATCTTGCCCACTCTTACCACCCACCATTGGTGTACGTTCGAAAAACTGTGTGGTCACATTATCAATGACCCTTCCTTGGCCATCAAGCCCTGGAGTGGCACGGAAAGGTGGAGCTCCCAGCTCGGATGTGGGAACATTACCCACTGCAACACAAAATCTCCTTGGTTTAATACTACATTTGAAATATGACGCCTCCAGCAGTGCAGTGCTCCCTTGGATCTACATCAAAATATTTGCCGAAACAATGTACCCATCTCTGAAAGAAAGCAAGCAAGAAGTCGCATTGTTACAGTACCTTCCACTATCGCAGGAACTTTGCAGACAACGCAGTGCTTTTAAAGTACTGTAATTGCTGTATGTGACAATTTGCATTGAGCACACCTGAACATCAATGCAAAAGTGACCAGAAAATTTGTTTCACTGATGTTGGTTGAGAGATAAATTTTGACTGTAAACCCCCTGTTCTTTGAAATATTGCCATAGGTACCCGAAGGGGTTTAGTTTTACTGAAAGACAGCACCTCAGACAGTACAGCACACCCTCTGTACTGCACTGAAGTGTCAGTTCAGACCCCATACAAGTGATGCCTGATGTACGAATATCTGACTTATGAAGGCTTGTACTTATGAATGCAGACCCATACAGGTGTGTAATTTTAAAGGTCCACCACACAAACATCTCTTGTACTAATGAACAGCTACTTTACGTTGTTCTGCATTGCATGCAGTCTTGCGTACAAAATCAACTTGCAAACACAGAGTCAAAGGAAGAAAGCCATTCGCAACCCAGATTGCCTGTAAACCTCAGGTTTCTGGAGCGGACTGTGAACCCCTGACGCCCTGCCACATCTCAGTTCTAAAGAGTCATCCCTTCGCTAGGAGGCTGTGCCCACAGGTCCTAGTCTCCTGACTACTGGAAACATTTTCTCCACGTCCACTCTATCCAGCAAACAAACAAAATCATTGAAATAATTACTAGATTAACTGCTCGCAAAAGGAATTAATCTTTGCAGAGACCTTTGTTTCTAACCGAATATCTGACATGGGATAACAAGCCACAGGTGGGCTGTGGATGAAGGAAACCACACAGTGTGCAGTTAGCCATGACGACCTTACCCGAACAATGAGCTCCTTCTCCTGGTAATACTTTACGATTAGGTTGATGTTCTGTTTGAAGGTTTCCACCCTGCGCTCGATGGCGTGACTGTTGTCGTCCGGCCTACCCTGCTGCACGGCTCGCTTCTCCAAGCGCTGTCGTAAGCGGTGATTGGAACAGGCCAGCAGCAGCACCAGGTCGGGGGAACCGATCTGCATCCAGCGCGCGCACACACAAAAAGACAGAGCAAAAGGATTCATCTTGAGAAGGAAAGGCCATATTCAGAGATCTCCAGCTAACTGACTGAAAATAAAGACAACAGTAGCAGCCAGTGTAACAACAATACTAAATAAAAACCGAAAGAACTGCAGATGCTGTAAATCAGGAACAAAAACAAAGTTGCTGGAAAAGCTCAGCAGGTCTGGCAGCATCTGTGGAGGAGAAAACAGTTAACATTTCGGGTCCGGTGACCCTTCCTCAGAACATTGTTGTTGCAAAAACAATACTACAGCTTTTATAGCCAATGGAATACAACACCTGATTGTGAACACTCTCTCATGTGATTCACATTGGTTTGGTCAATAGCACCTTAGCTCAGGAATCAGGTTTAAGTCTAGCTGAACACCTCTGTGCTGTCTGTATGTAGGTTCTAGTCAATTAGACTCGGTCTCTGCATCTACATGAGACTATAGTTGTACTGGACAGTGAAGGTTCACTAAATTAGTTGCTGCAGTGAGAACGTTGTTCGATGACGATGGGTTGATTCAACTGAGCTTCTGCTCTGGAGTTCAGAAGAAGGATCCCATTCAAGTAGTTAGTGTTCATTTCGAAAGGGCTAGAATACAAGAACAGAGGTGTACTGCTCAGGTTGTATAAGGCTCTGGTCAGACTGTGTTTGGAATAATGTGAGTGGTTATGGGCCCTGGGTCAAAGAAAGGATGCACTAGCGTGGGAAGACGCCTAGAGGAGGCTTACAAGAATGATTCTGGGGATGAAGGGCTTGTCACATGTGGTGCGGTTGAGGACTCTGGGTCTGCACTCAGTAAAGTTTAGAAGGATGAGGGGGGATCTGATTGAAACTTACAGAATACTGAGAGACCTGGATAGACTGGGCGTGAAGAAAATGCTTGCAGTAGTCAGACAGACTAGGACCCGTGGGCACAGCCTCCTAGTGAAGGGATGACTTGTTAGAACTGAGATGTGGCAAAATTTCTTCAGCTAGAGGGCTGTGGAGACCAAGTCATAGAATCCCTACAGTGTGGAAACAGGCCATTTGGCCCAACAAGTCCACACTGCTCCTCTGAAGACCATCCCACCCAGACCCATTCCCCTAATCTTGCATGTCTAACCCACCTAACCTAAGCACCCCTGGGCACTATGGACAATTTGGCATAGCCAATCCACCTAACTGGCACATCTTTGGACAGTGGGAGGAAACTGGAGCACCCAGAGGAAACCCACACAGACATGGGGAGAATGTGCAAACTCCACACAGACAGATGCCTGAGGGTGGAATTGAACCCAGGTCCCTGGTGCTGTGAGGCTGCAATGCTAACCACTGAGCCACCATGCCATCCCCAAGTCATTATGTCTATTTAAGACAGAGATAGATAGATTCTTGATTAGTAAGGGCATCAAGAGTTATTGGGAGAAGGCAGGAGAATAGGTTGAGAAACATATCAGCCAGGATGGAATGGCGGAGCAGGCTCGATGGACCAACTGGCCTGATTATGCTCCTATATCTTATGGTCTACAAGATTCTGAAAAGGATCAAAAGTGTAGATGCTGAGGGATTGTTTCTGCTGGGTGGGGAATCTAGAACACAGGGAGACACTTCTAGGATAAGGGCCTGATCATTTTGGGCTGAGATGAGGAGAAATTAGAGAAATTTAATCACTCAAAGCATTTTGACTCAGTGGAATTCTCCACCCAAAGGGTGATGATTCAAACATTGTCGAGCCAATCACTGGGAAGTGCTGTAACCAACCCTCCCTTTAGTAAACCTTTCAAAAATTAGATGCCTCTTGTTGGAACACCATAACAGAAACAAAATCAAACAGTCGATGGAAATATACAAGCCCCAACATCATGTGCTCTTAACTTATTAAGTAGCCTTATAGAGCCTTACCAAGTGCCTTTTGGAAATCCATTACATTGGATCCCCTTTATCTATCGTGCTTGTTTCCTCCTCAAAGAATCCCGATAAATTTGTTTGGCAAGATTTTTACTTTGTGCACCCATGCAGACTTCGTTTGATTATATTATCCACTTCTAAATGCTGTTATTATATCCAATACAGCAGACTCTCATATTTTTCCAATGACATATGTTAAACTAAGCGGCCCATAGTCACCTGTTTTATATCTTTGTCTCTTTTTGAATGAGGGCGTTTTATGGGCAGTTTACTAGCTCTCTGGGACTTTTTCCAAATCCAAGGATTCCTGGAAGATTACTCCCAGTGTATCCAATATTTCTGAAAATACCTCTTTGAAATCCTGAGATGTAACTCATCAGGTCCAGGGGATTTATTGACCTTTAGCCCCATTAGTTTCACTAGTACGTTCTCTCGTGTGATAGTTATTGTGTTTAAGTCTTTGCCCCTAACCCCCTTTAGCCACCCGATTATCTAATATTTTTGGAATTCTATTTATGTCCTCTACATTTTACATTTGCCATGGCCCATTCCCACCCAAGAGCATAAAATATGGAAGCAAAATTTGGCCATTTCACCTGTTGAATCTGCTCCACCATTCAAATATGGTTAATATGTTTCTCAACCCTATTGTCCCATCTTTTCCCTTAACCCTTGATCCCACCACAAATCAAAAACCTATCTACCTCTTTCTTAAATATTCTCGATGATTTGGCCTCCACAGCCTTCTGTGGTAATGAGTTCCATAGATTCATCTCTCTCTGGCTTAAGAAATTCCTCGTCTCAGTTCCAAAAGGTTGTCCCTTCACTCTGTTTTAAGAGCTAAAGGTTTCTATTATAAAGGAAGATCAAACAGGTTAAACCTTCAGAGTTTCGAAGAATGCAAGGTGATCTTATTGAAGCAAAAGATCTTGAGGGGACTAAACAGAGTAGATATTGCAAAGGTGTTTCCTCTTGTGTGGTTAGAGTATAACTAGGTGGCACTGTTTAAGAATAAGAGGTCTGCTTTTTAAGACAGAGATGAGGAGATTTTTTTAAATCAGCTCAGATGGCTATTGAAGTGTGGGATTCTCTTTCGTAGAAGGTAGTAGTAGCTGGGCCCTTAAATGTATTCAAGGCTGAATTAGATAGATTGAATTAGAATCCAGGGATTTGGGAGGCAGACAAGAAAGTGGAACTGAAACTACAACCAGGTCAGCCATAATCTAATTGAGTGGTGGAACAGGCTCAAAGGGCCATGCGACCTAATCTTGTGTCTAGGCCTCGTGTGCATTGTGGATCTCAGTTACACAGATAGCTGCCAGTTAGCTAGCTCTCTCCCTGCCCTTGGCAGGTGTCACCATTTGGCTAAATGTATAATGTTGCTGCTGCTCATAGCTACTCACCCTGTAGCTCTTCTGTGTATTCCTCACCTTCACTGTGCCTCACCAGCTACCACTCTGTGAGCTGCATCATCCAATTGTGCCTGGGTTCAGCTCACCTCACTCTCTGCTGCCCTCCACTTGGCTCTCTGGAAGAGATCTCTGTGCCTTTTCAGCTTGGAAACAGCTGATATACAGACAGTTCCTTTACTGGAGGTCACATTTTAGATTTCCCTTTGCTCTTGAAATTGCAATCACCTCTTCATTTGTTTTATAGTCTATACATAGAAATATTCATATATATCTTAGTATCCACATTCTAAAGACCCATATTTTCTTTGGCAGATCTTTACTTATTGTCCACGTTTCTGAGGAAAGTGGTGAGAATGCAGCACCTTTTGAGATTTTTCCTCGTCTTAGCTTATTAATACATTTGACAAAATGACTTCCCTGACTACCTGTATCCTCCTCCTGGCTTCAGCATTGCATCAAGCATCCCTTGTTATTGTTTATCTGAAATTAACAAATTTGCTGATTTGCTCCAGAGTCGTACCAGCCCCTTCAAACCACAATCTCGTTTCTTCTGACGTATTCCAAGTCACACAATCTTGGCACAGTGGCCACCTCTAGGATGCCAGCTCACCCTCATCCCACCATGCCCATTGTGGAATGACCTCCCATCCCACGCTCCAACATTACGTAGGAGACACAATCCTGAAACAGGCCATTCGGCCCAACCAGGTGATGCTGGTGTTTATGATCTTCTTCCAACTGTCCTCATCCAAAATCCATCATCGTAATCCCCTTGTCCCTTTCTCTTTCAAATGCTTATGCATCTGCCCTTTACACACTATCTGCTGTGACCAATCCCATTGTAGCAGATTTCACATTTTCACTATTGTTTGGCTGAAATAGTATCTTCCAAATTCCCTATTGGATTTCTTGATGACCATCTTATATTGATAGTTTTTATTTATACTCTTTTCACGAGGGGAAACATTCTCTCTGTATCCACTCTGTCAAAGCCTTTCACAATTTTAAAGACCTCCATCAGGTCTCCTCTTCAAGAGAAACGGGACCCAAGTCTGTCAATCCTTCCCAATTCTGGTATCATCCTTGAAAATCTAATCTATACCCTCTCTATTGCCTCTATACCCTTTATACAATGCAGTGATCACTAGGTGTGCTGTAACCATGGTTCAGTACAGATTTGGCACCCTCTCTCTATTTTCCAGTTCTGTCCCTTGAGAGCCTGATTTGCTTTTCTTTATGACTTGCTCGTCTGTGGTACAACATTTACAGCATGACGAATGCGTGCTTCACCCCAAAGCAGTTGTGTTCAAGACCGCAGACTGCAAACCTGGGAAAAGCACTGAGAGTTCTCACCTGCTCTTCAAATGTAAACGCTTGGCTGATCTCCTTGGGAAACCCATCCACGATGAAGCCTTTTGCATCCTGGTGCTTCATAAATTGATGCTTTAGCTCCTCAATAGCTGTCTCCTGTTAGAAAATAAGGGAAGTTATATTTTAGTGTACTTGGCAGCTTTCTGGGTTGGGGGTGTGGGTGGATTGAGATGTAGAAACGGTTCCCACGCTTTGACTTCCAGCAGTTCCGACCCAGGTTTCCCATACAAGGCAGCCTGTTCTGAAAGTTGGCTGATGCCAGATTTTCAATGAGAAATCCCCATCCACTCACTCATGCTAAGATGGGTGGTTGCAGGGATGATGACATTTTAAAATATAAACTACCAAAGAGGACAGGATGTGATGCATCATCCCATGTGAGACACTAAGACCATTAAACATAGGAGCAGAGGTAGGTCATTCAGCCCATCAAGTCTGCTTCATGGCTGATCGGGTAACCCTCAACTCCACTTTCCTGCCTTTTTCCCATAACCCTTGGGATTCCCTGACTGATTAAAAATCTATCTATCTCAGCCTTGAATATATTTATTGCAAAACCTCTGCAGGAAATAATTTCAGATTCACTACCCTCTGAAAGTAAACATCCTCTCCTTTGCTGCCTTAAATGGTGACCCCTTACTTTGAGATTGCGTCCTCTGTTGTAAGAATAAAGCAGCTGTCCCACAGACCAGATATCTTTGACACAGTCCTGGCCAGTGTTTAACCCTAAACCAATATCATTTGAAAACAAAGGAGTTGGTTATTATCTTGTTCCTGCCTACAGGAGCTTCCTGTGTATGAATTGGTTGTACTTCCCCATGTTAAAATAGTAACCATTCTCCAAAACTACTTCAGTTGGCTGCAAAGCACTTTGGGACATTGAGATCATGAATAGTGCTCCAGGAATGCAAATATTTCCTTTTCTTTCTTTTATCCGCATTTTGAACTATCGTCTTTTGTGCGGAGGTGTTAAATTGACATTACTGTCATAAGCTCATCCTCAGGTCAATGATTAAACGATCACTATTGGAAAAAATTCCCTCTCCTGTTGCAGTACTCAGTTTTATTTATAAAGATTTGGTTTGGATTGGTATTGGTTCGGGTTCCTTACTGGAGGTGCCAACTCCCCATTGGCAATGATCTGTGCGATGAGCTCCCACTTGCGGTCACTGGTGGCATGGTGCAGCATCTGTCGACGTAAGATCTCTCCCACCGAAATGGGCTCGAATCCATATTGCCTGGCCATCTTGGCCGTCTGTGTTCCCTTCCCACTCCCAGGACCACCTGCAGAGGGAGGCACAATTCGAAACAGCTTTAGGAACAGTAAAAACCGAAAGAACTGCTTCTGCTGTAAATCAGAAACAAAAACAGAAGTTGCTGGAAAAGCTCAGCAGGACTGGCTGCAGGGTCACCAGACCCAAAACGTTAACTCTGATTTCTCCTCACAGATGCTGCCAGACCTGCTGAGCTTTTCCAGCAACTTCTATTTTTGTTTCTAGCTTAGGAACAGTATCTGAAACAATGCAAACTAGTCAAGATGTGTCACATTGTGTTGCTAAAATGTTGGTGGGGGGACAGTGGGCGGGTTAGAGGGAAGGGAAAAAGATGGGGAAATGGAAAAGCAGAGAGAGTAGGGCCCAATATTACCACAATCCTGAAGGTGGAGTGTTCCAGGAATGGGACTCTGATACCATGAAGAATTGGTGATATATGTGGCACAGATGTACCAGGAGCTGAGGCTGTTGTCCCCAGGCATCCGTTAGTCTCATTTTCTACATTAAAGCAGTAATCTCAGCATGGAAGTACTTTTATGCTTCTAAAACACTTTGGGACATTTTGAGGTTGCAAAGAATGCTATATTAATGGAAGTTCCTCCTCTCACTTACTGCACAAACATAAATATAAATCAGGCACTGCCTTCTTCTTAAAACCGGACTCTGTGTTAGAGGGGCTCTCGAAAAATTCATTTCTTAAGTCAACACGACGAGAGAGGACTTTAGCAGGTTGAAAAGCAGAAGAAAAAGTAGGTCAACAAGGGGATGTTAGCTGTCACCGAGCATGGAACTTAAGTGCCTGGAGATTGTACGAGGAGAGGGAGAGTGGGCGTCTGTTTCACTAAACTTCAATCTTTCGGTTTTTAAATCTAACAGCCACGTTCAGATCTATCCCATTTCCTTATCCTTCATTGACAATCTTTCTTGACGTTCTTGATCCACAAGCACTTCCATGCCTTGCTTAAGCATGAAACTAAGGGGGTGTCGTGGGGTTTGGGGGAAGGGTGGTGGTGTGAGGTGGGGGTGGCAGCTGGAGTGACCATTATCTGTGCATCAAGCTTTCAACTCCATGAGTAGAGAGAGGAGTGGGAAGAGAGCAGAGGAAGGGAAGAGGAAGAGTAGAGAAGAAGTGATGACAGGAGAGAAGAGAGGACAAAAGAAAAAGGAGAAGAGAAAAAATGAGGGACAGACGAGGAAAAGAAGTAGAGAAGAGAACACAGGAGAGAAGGAGAAAAGAGGGAAGAGGAAAGGACAGGCAAGGAGAGAAGAAAAAGGAGGGGAGAGCTAAGGAAAAGACTGGCTGTCAGATTAGGAGAAATGCTGCATCCAGACTTGTGTCGTTTTATTTCCGTGCACGTTTTCAGCAAAGCTCTCGTTTTAAGCTGTCCAGCTCGAGAGAAAGGTCAAGGCCCCTTTAATGCCCCATTCTCGAGGAAGTGTACAACTAGGTGAGGGACATCCACCCTGAGCCTTGTCTGTTCCTACTGGTGCTGTACGTGGAGCGAAGTTAAAATTGAGGTTCAAGTGTTGAAAGCTTCAGAAAAGAAGTCCAACTGTATCAGGAGCTGAGTAAATAGCAAACTGAGTGAGTGTAAACGGGGGCCTACGTAACTACATCTCACTGAGGACGCAGGATAGGGAATGAGGGCCAGGAGGTCTCAATCTAATATGAAACTGTTTACACTGTTGGAAGGTCCGCAAGGATTGATTGATTGATTAATAATTCTCACGTGTACCAAGATTCAGTGAAAAGTGTTGTTTTGTGTGCTATACAGGCAGATTGTGATCCTCTATGTACGGATTGTCTTATGAACAAAGGCTAAATAGATTGGAACTCAACTCACTGGAGTTTAGAAGAATGAGGTGAACTTATTGGAACAAATAGGATTCCTAAGGGGCGTGATAGGGTAACTACTGAGAAAAAAAAACTGTAAGAGCTATGAATGCTGTAAATCAGAAACAAAAACAGAAATTGCTGGAAAAGCTCAGCAGGTCTGGCAGCATCGGCGAAGAGAAATCAGAGTTAACGTTTCGGGTCCAGTGACTCTTCCTCAGAATGCTGACAGGATGTTTCCCTTCATGGGAGGGTCGAGGACCAGAGGGCGTGGCCCCAGAATAAAAGGGACACCAATTTAAGACTGAGTTGAGGAGAAATTTCTTCTCTCACAGAGGGTTGAGTGTCCTTGGAACTCCTTGCCACAGAGAGCTGAGGGGGGGCAGAGTCCTTGTGTGTATTTAAGGCTGCGATAGATTCTTGATCAGTCAGTGAATCAAGGGTTACAGAGAAAAGGCAGGAAAGTGGACGTGAGGAATACAGGATCAGCCATGATCCTATTGAATAGTGGAGCAGGCTCGGGGAGCTGAATCGCCTACTTTCTTATGGTCTTATTATAGCCTAACATGATGTGTCACTTTGACTGAGGTGCAGTCTAACTAACACCACATCCGTCTCCAAGGTGATCAGGCCTGCCTCCAATTGGTCGAGAGATGAAGCCTCTTATTTAGTTAGCTCTATGAAATCACATGACCACCCCTGGCTTCCCCTTCAACTGCCCACGGCTCAAGGCTGTTTTCATCTCTGTCTGTGTCATCCTGTTAGCCCACTCTCAACCCCACCCCGCCACAATATACCTCACTCCTTTCCCGTTTTGAGGGAGTGGAGTGCCTGGGACACTGACCTTTCACCAGGATTTCTGAAAAAAACTGTAGTAAAATGAAAAGATTAAGAGTGGCTTGTGAATTATCCTTCCTGGTGGAGGCACATCAGCAGAGTGACAGCACAGAGCTACCAAGGGGTTTGACAGTCAGCTCACATGACACTCCAAACCCTCTATCAACACCTGGGCACAGCCAGCAGTTCCTCCAGGTCTGATAGGATTCGAATGACTGTTGGCAAATGTAGCGACTTGCATTTATATAGCACCTTCAACGAAGTAAGACATCCCAAAGTGCATCTTAGGAGCATCATTATAATACAGAGAAGATTTGGCCCTGTCATGTATCACGGTGACAACAGCATGTGAGACAGTGGTTTTTTAGATGCTCACAAATGGACGTCTATATAAATGAAAGGGTTTTTCAGCGAGTTAAAATACCACCCAAATGTTCTACATTTGGCAGGCATCTAATTCATTCGATGAGTCCTACTTGAACAAATTTCACTGCGGTGCACAGTTTTTGCAGTTCATCACATCTGGCATGCTGCTGTGTCCACTTGTTTTTTTTAAATATCAATGCTTTTCTCATCACAGCAAGACACCCATCTTCAAAAAGCCTAAGCAATCTTCCCTTGGCGGTGAGAGACTTTGTACTAGGTATATCCCAGGTAGCAAGTGAGCTTTCATAGAATCCCTACACTGTGGGAACAGGCCCTTCGGCCCAACAAGACTACACCGAACCTCAGAGCATCCCACCCAGACCCATCCTCCTATAACCCACCTAATCTACACCTCCCTGAACACTACAGGCAATTTAGCATGGCCAATCCACCTAGCCCACACATCGTTGGACGGGATTTTAGAGGTTACGGCCTAGTATTGTTGCTAGACTGTTAATCCAGAGATCGAGATGATGTTCTAGGGACCTGGGTTCAAATCCTGCCATGGCAGATAGTGGAATTTTGAATTCAATAAAAATCTGGTATTAGGAGTCTAATGATGAGCGTGAAACCATTTCATTGTTGGGAAACCCATCCCATGAATGTCCTTTAAGGATGCAAACTGCTATCCTTTACCTGGTCTGGCCCAGACTCTCAGCAAGGTGGTTAACTCTTACCTGCCCAATTAGAGATGGCACTAAATGCCAAGCGAGCCAGTGACACCCACCCAAATAAAATTCCTCTACCACCTACTTTTCACTCACCACAGGAAGGGAAATCCCTGTTCTCTAGGAATGGAAGTGGACTCTTCACCTTCAACTAACAAATGAAAATAAAACCTGCATTTGTATAGTGCCTCTCCTGCCCTCAAACCTGCCCATTACAGTCAATGAAGTGTCTTTGAAGTCACCGGCATAATGTTGAGACACAGCAGACAATTTGTCGACTACAAGCTTTCAATAACAGTAATTCAATAAATTTAAATTATTCAAAGGCATTTTCCAAAATCTGCAACCTCTCCCATCCATGAGGGAAGCAGATACCTTCACCTGAAAGTTCCCCTCCAATCCAAACACCATCCTGACTTGGAAATACATATCGCCATTCCCTCAGTGTCGCTGGGTCAAAATCCTGGAATTCCCTCCCTTGTAGACTTTACGTACTCTTACACCCCAAGGACTGCAAGTGTTTAACACGGCTACTCACTACCACCTTCAAGGGTGATTAAGGATGTGTGATAAATGGTGGCCAGGCAGCAATGAGCACATCCCATGAATGAATGAAGAAAAGGATCAGAAAACATATTTTAGGTGTTGTAGGAGGTATTAAACATTGAGCAGGAGACCCAGGGAGAGCTGTTCTGCTTTTACATCCACTTGAGAAATCAGACCAGCCTTCATTTAATATCTCATTTGAAGCATAGCACCTTCAACAATGCAGCACTCTGGAAGTATTACAGACCTAGCATTTTCACAGCTTGAACACACAAGGAAACACTGGGGTTGGGTAAAAAGGAAACTGGGGTAGGATCTGATTGAGGTGAGGTGAAGTGAAATCCTCAATGTCTGCCAGTAAGCACTGAAACAATTAACAGTATCCTGCATCAGAGGTACAGCATCCGCTGTACCCGTTGTGGCTTCCTCTACGTCGGGGAAACCAAGCGGAGGCTTGGGGACCGCTTTGCAGAACACCTGCGCTCAGTTCGCAACAAACAACTGCACCTCCCAGTCGCGAACCATTTCAACTCCCCCTCCCATTCCTCAGACGACGTGTCCATCCTTGGCCTCCTGCAATGCCACAGTGATGCCACCCGAAGGCTGCAGGAACAGCAAATCATATTCAGCCTGGGAACCCTGCAGCCCAATGGCATCAATGTGGATTTCACAAGCTTCAAAATCTCCCCTCCCCCAACCGCATCCCAAAACCAGCCCAGCTCACCTCCACCTCCCTAACCTCTTTTTCCTCTCACCTCAAGCCACACCCCCATCTCCTATCTACTAACATCATCCCACCCCCTTGACCTGTCCGTCCTCCCTGGACTGACCTATCTCCTCCCCACCCCCTTACCTACACTCACCTTTACTGGCTCCATCCCCGCTTCTTCGACTTGTCTGCCTCCTCTCCACCTATCCTCTCCTCTATCCATCCTCTATCCGCCTCCCTCTCTCTCCCTATTTATTTCAGAACCCTCTTCCCCTCCCCCATTTCTGATGAAGGGTTTAGGCCCGAAACGTCAAGTTTTCCTGCTCCTATGATGCTGCTGGGCCTGCTGTGTTCATCCAGCCCCATGCTTGTTATCACAGTATCCTGCACACAGTTAACATAAGGCTGGCTATATCCAAGGCAGGACAGTTAAGGGAATAAAACATGGGGTTAATTAACATGGAATCAGACGTCATGGCAGGAGAGTTAATGAGCGAGAGAGTAACGTAGGAGACACTTACCGATGACAAAAATAATGCATGGCCTGGCCTTGGTTCGGTCAAACACATCATATTCTTGAATCAGCCCAGACGATTCTGTCATATCAGAGTCACTTTCAATTGAAAACTGAGCCTGGATTGGAGGCAGACGGTCATAGCGACGATAAGGAGCAATGCTTGGTTCTAACAGAAGAAAACATTGATTACTAACCTGCAGAAAACATCAAACGCGCTTCAGTTATTAAGTCTGGTTTTATTCCACTCATTTCTTTGGAACCCTTGGCATGATTCCAGGTGGATCAGATACAAATGGGAATAGAATGCTGGGCAATCAGGTCAAATATATAAACACAGTCTTCCCTCCAATTCCTCGCTGCCTCACTTGAAGGACAGTCTTAGAGATTTTACAACACGAATAAAGGCCCTTTGGCTCATAAAGTCTGAGCCTCTCGTCAAACATCTGTCTATCCCAATCCCATTTTCAAGCACTTGGCCCATTGCCTTGTATGCTATGGAGTTCAAGTGCTCACCTAAATGCTTCTTAACTGTCAGGTGAGTTCCTGCCCTGACCATCCTTTCATGCAATGAGTTCCAGATACCTACTACCTTCTAAGTAACACAACTTTTCCTCAAATTTCCTCTAAACCTGCTGCTCCCTACCTGTGTCCCCTGGTTACTGACCCCTCTACTAAGGCTAAACATTTCTCCATACGTACCTGTCTGTGCCCCCATCAGATTTCCCTTCAATCTCCTCTGCTACAAGGAAAACACCTTCAGTCTATCTCGTCTCTCCTCATAGCTGATTGCATCCAGCCCAGGCTACATCCTGGTGAATCTCCTTTGCACCCTTTCCCAGTGAGCTGACCAGTTTGTATGTACGGTGTGAGGTTTTTTTTTGGAACATCGCTCACGTGACTATTATCCGTGTAGAGAAGGCATAGACTCATTAGGTGACAGAAGTAGACCATTCAGCCCACTGAGTCCATGCAATCCAGTGAGTCCCATTTCCCTGATCTATCCCCAGTTTATTTCCCACACAAGCCCAGCTGATTTCCCCTCGACCATCTCTGCTTCCACCACTTCCCTGGCCAGAATTAGAATCATTTTATAGCACAGAAGGTGACCAGTCAGACCACTGGGTTTATACCAGCTCCCCATAGAGTAATCTAGTCTGCCCTACTTCCCTGCTCAATTTCCCAAGCCCCTGTGGTGATATTTCCTTCCAGTGCCCACTAATTTCCTTTCGAAACCATTGATTTTGCCCGCTTCCACCCTCCTCATGGGCAGTGAGATCATTACCACCACACATCCTCCTCAAGCCCCCTCACATCCCCTCATATCGCTGACCCAAAACTCTAAATCTCTACCCCCAACCCATGCCCTACCATCAGTGAAAGGGAACAGCTTTCCTTTATTGATCTTATGGGGGAGGAGCAGTTCGCTCAGTTGGCTGGTTTGCAATGCAAAGGGATGCCAACAGCCCAGGTTCAGTTGCCCCACCAGCTGAGGTTACTCTCCTTCTCAACCCCTCCCCTTGCCAGAGGTGGAGTGAGCCTTAGGACAAAGCACCACCAGTTGTCTCTCTCTCTCTCTAATAAGAGATTGGCCCATGGTCTAGTAAGGCTATGGTGACCTTAAAAACCTTGTAGAGAGTCATGAGGGGCTGAAAGAGCGAGACAGACAATGGCATTGCTGGTTAGACTAGCATTTATTGCCCATACCCAAGTACCCAGGAGGCAGTTAAGAGCCAATCACATTGCTGTGGGTCTGGAGTCACATGTAGGCCAGACCAGGAATGGACAGCAGTTTCCTTCCCTAAAGGGCATTAGTAAAACAAACAAGAGTAGGACTTACACAGCTAATGGTAGGGCTCTGGGTGGTGCTGTCAAACAGAGAGACCTAGGGATTCAGGCACATAGTTCTTTGAACGTTTGTCTCACATTGACAGGATGTGTAAGAAGGTGTTTACCACATTTGCCTTCATTGCTCAGATCATTGAGTATAGGAGTTGGGATGTCATGTTGAGGTTGTACAGGACGTTGGTGTGGCCACTTTTTGAGTACTGTGTCCAGTTCTGGTCGCCCTGCTCTCGGAAGAATGTTATTAAGCTGGAGAGGGTTCAGAAAAGATTTACCAGGATGTTGCTGAGATTGGATGATTTAAGTTATAATGAGAGGATGGATAGACTTTGTTCACTGGAGCGTAGGGGGTTCAGGGGTGACCTTATAGAGGTTTATAAAATCATGAGGGGCATGGATAAGGTGAATAGCAAAGGTCTTTTCCCTAGAGTAGGGGAGTTCAAAACTAGGGGGCATGTTTTTAAGGTGAGAGGAGAAAGATTTAAAAAGGGACCTGAAGGGAAACTTTTTCACACAGAGAGTGGTTCAGATGTGGAATGTGCTGCCAGAGGTGTTTTTTTCAAAATTCATTCACAAGATAAGGGCTTCGCTGGTTAGGCAGCATTTATTGCACATCCCTAATTGCCCAGAGGGCAATTATGAGTCAACCACATTGCTGTGGGTCTGGAGTCACATGCAGGCCAGAACAGGTAAGGATGGCAGATTTCTTTCTTTAAAGTAAATTAGTGAGCCAGATTGGCTTTTCCCGGCAGTCGGCAATGAACTTATGGTCGTCATTAAAGACTCTTAATTCCAGTCATTTACTGAAGTCAAATTCCACTATCTGTCATGGTGGGATTTGAACCCAGGTCTCTTGAACATTACCTGGGGTCTCTGGATTAATAATCCAGCAATAACACCTCTCCGCCATTGCCTCCCCACTCCCCCACCGACACACCCCAGGTGGTAGATGCAGGTACAATTATAACATTTAAAGGACAGTTGGATAGGTACATGAATAGAAATGATTTAGGGGGATATGGGCTAAATGCAGGCAAGTGGGACTAGTTTAGTTTGGGAAACTTGGTCAGCGTGGACACGTTAGACCGTAGGGTCTGTTTCTGTATTATATGATGCTGTATCAAGTCTCCCCTTAACTTCCTTTACTCCAAGGCAGTCAGCCTGGATTGCCTCGATGAGGAAATGACTTTCCTATTGCTCACGCCAAAGGCAGTGGGGCTGATTTGTCGCAGCTATACAGCTGGCTGCTAAGACCAACCCATTCAACACAGACTCGAGGTGAAGCCCTGAATGAAATGATGCACGTACTCAGCCCCAGCTTCTGCAGATCAGCATTGTATTGTAAAGTGGACAGGAACATGCAGCAAGGGGATTTTGGCCATTAGCCATAAGAACCAAGATAGTACCAGGCTGGGCAGGGAGATGATGCAGTCCTTAGCAAGCCTAGCCCAAATAGAAACTGGCAGAGGCCTGAAACTAATCTCTATCTCAAGCTGTAAGCTTCTGATTGTGAATACAAAAATGTAAGCTGTTCCGGAAAAAGCACAGTATTATCAGTTGACAAACTGTAATCAGTTTGAGACAGACTCTTAATTCATCTCTGAAAGGTACAGCTAGGAACACGAGTGATTTAAAAGGAAGTTAATTGTTTAACTGTGAGGTCAACTCTGTCCAATATTTTTGTTATGGCCACTCCTCTACAGAGCAATTATCCAGCCTGCTCTTTATATAAGCCGCTTATCCAGCCAGTGGCTCATGGTTACTATCTTAACCTCTGAATCTAGAGGGCTTAAGAAATTTTATTTCAAAATTTTATGTCCAGGGACACCCAAACAAATAATATGTCTTTGTTGAAAAGATTATTTTCTAGCCTTAGCAATACTTAACCCTGATCAGTAAAGCCAACTAGTCTGTATTCACAATGAGAAGCCGGCCCCACTCCCATTTTTAATCCTTGGTCTTACATAAGAGGTCCGATGCTAAAGCCAGTCTGTGTTCAATTGTCAGCCTGGATTGTACCTTCAACAAGAGTCATAGCTTAAAGATATGGGGAAGGCCATTTAGGACTACGATGAGGAGAAATGTCTTCACCCAGAGAGTGGTGAGCCTCTGGAACTGACTGGCCCAGAAAGCAGTTGAGGCAAAAACATTGAATGTTGTCAAAAAGGAGATAGGTATAGTTCATAGGCTTAAAGGGATCAAAGGATATGGGGAGAAAGCAGGAATAGGGCACAGACTTGGGCAATCAGCTATGATCATATTGAATGGTGCAGCAGGCTCAAAGGGCCGATTGGCCTAATTTTCTACATTTTGAACCACCTGACCCAGGAGTGAGGCCGCTCCAAATGAAGCAAGGCTGCTGACAACCGGGTCAAGCTTTCTGACTTTGTGTCTACACTAAACTCTGTGAGCATCCACACAGGCCCTGAGGGAGTGAGTGAACACTCAGAGTAAACAGACAGCCCAGAGGAACAGCCTACTGCAGCCCATGAGCCGGGTCTGTGTCCCTAATCACTCAATCCTTGCTGCATCATTGCATTGATAGTCACCACGGCAACCCGAGGTGCAGCAATGAAATGCAGCAGCACCCTCTCAGCGGCTTAAGGGATCTTAGAGCTCGGCACATATTGGATGCCAATATGAATGGCACTGGGATTCATGTGGGCAATGCCTACTGAGATGTCTGTGCCTGATTTCCCACATGGTGGCTGTTTGGAGCAAGCAGAGAGCTGAATACCCCCCCACAGTGCTCACATGGGCTTCCTTGTCAGGTTTTCTTGATGGCCAGCTTGTTTGATGGGTTGCTAAAACGGGAGACTGAATATTAATGTGCTGAGTCATTATGTTACCTTCTAAATGACAAGTGTTCACACCAATCAAGTGGCACCTCACGAGAATCTCACCACTCCACTTGTGTGCCTAATGGTGAGATAGGCCTCGCCGGATTCTCATCCAATTAAGCCCCCAATCTGAGCACTGCCCACTTTGCCCTGATCCCGAGAAGGTTCTGCCTTGTGTGAGGACACAGGAGCAAGAGAAGGTCCTTTAGCCCTTAGGCTTGTTCCACAGTTTGATAACGTCACTGCTGCTCTAGTGACTCCTGCACACTTGTTGAAACTGCAATGCGTGGAGAACGATGAGGATTTTGTCAAGCCTGGCTAAACTTCCAGGACAAGGCCAGGAGCTGAGAGATAGCATGTAAACCCCTACAGGCTACAATCCCACACAAGCCCTGAACTGGATGGCAGCACTGGCAGTTTCAAACCAGATGGTTGAGAGTTCAGAGTCAGGTTTTCAACTTCAGAGGGATGCACTCCTGGAAGCTAGATCACATGGATCCCTGCTTACAACAGCCCCCACCTGGTCAAATGTCCTCTTGCCTCATCAGCACTTACTTCTACATCCTCCATAAATTCTCTCCACATCATGCAGATCAATCCTCAGTTGCTGGGTCCTCCAGGACAATCCTGGGGAGTTGGCAACCCTAACTTCCTGACAGGAGGGACCTGAACACATGAGCTGAAGGAGTGCCACACTGTCGGAGATGCCATTGAGCAAGGTCCCGGTCTAGTTTGTCAGGACGGGGTAAATAAATGATCACATGGCACCGTTCGGTTCTGGTGACATTTATCCCTGAACCAAAACGTAAAGGCAGATTTTCTGCTTATTTTGAATTTGCTGCCTGCAGGATCGTACTCTGCACAAATGGCTTGTCACATTTCCAACGTTGCAGGGACACAATTCCTTCAGCGTTTCTAGTGAATTACCTTTTCAAAGGAACGTGTGTGCTGTGCACAATCACACGGCTAGTTCCCTCTGTGATTAGAGGGCGTGCAGCCAGGTAACAGACCAAGAGAGAGGATGCACAGTCTATTTTAAACTCCGGCCGTTTAAATTCTCCACTATTTCGAGCTGGTTTCTTGAACCACCGAGCAGTTGTTTCCAGCTGACACTGGGTATTGACCACATCAAAAACACCGCATCCAAGATTAAGCAAAGGACCTCACCCAAGGCAATCTGCACCTGGCCACTCATCCTGTGTGTACATCCAAACAGATGGCATCAAAGATACGGTTAAACCCCACTTCTCCTTCCAAAGCTGCTTCCTGTTTTCTGTAAGCAGTCACATTTCACATCGAGTTCATCAAGGCATGTTTGCAGGTCGGGATTTAACCAGCCAAAAGCAACGCTGAGGGGCTATTGATGCCAGGGAAGGCAACATTTACAGAACGTACCCTCTGGAGGGGGCAAAGTCTGCGGACTCTACTCTTGGGGTCAACAGAAGGGCTGGCACCTCTGGGGAGCAACAGGCTTTAGCTTAAAGTAACATCTGGCACGACATCAATGCCTTTTTCTTCCTACAGTTTATCAGCTTAAGCTTCTCCAGTCAAGCTGTTCTAGTGTCTCCAGGTGATGTCCTGTGACCAATTCAGGTGGTGATTCTTAGAGTGCTAGTCCAGGCAGGGAATGTCAATGAGCTATTTGAATATTGGAGGCATCACAGCCAAATCAAGCCCCATTCTCACCCAAGTTCCTGGGCAAGTGGGCTTTCTGGCATGGGCACTGGATCAGAAGCTAATGCTGCACCTGACGCCCTCCCCTCTTCCTCAAATCTGTTCCTGGTAGAGACCAGTTCATTCAATATTCCTGAGATCATCCCCACCTTATATGGTTCACTGCTGGGTACTGTCTTACCATTAAACCAATGAAGGGGGCTCAGTGTGAAGGAAGCCCTGTGTTTCAGCTGTGCAGGTAAAGAGACACACATATTAACCGTACTGGGCTCAGTGTGCAGCCTTACCATAAGGAGGTTTCGAGGGGATGTGAGGAAACATTCTCTGACCCAGAGGCTGGTAGGAAACTGGAATTCACTGCCTGTAAAAGTGGGAGAGGCAGAAATCCTCACTACATCGAAGAAGTATTTAGATGTACATTTGCAATACCATGGCATACAAGGCTAGGGGCCAAGTGCTGGAAAATAGGGTCAGAATAGTTAGCTTGGTGTTTTTGGCCAGTGTTGAGACTGGTCAAACGGGCCATAGGGCCTTTTTTTGTGCTGTGTACCTCTATTATTCTATCCCAATCCATCCCCACCTTTCAAGTCTAATGGGCCAAAGGCTTACCAGAATCTGGCATGCTATATTGACTCGACTTTGATCACTCATTCACCTGATCGGAATACTGGCTTCTTCCCTTGCCCACCGTTAATTGGGGGCAACGGCTGACGCTCCTGGGTAATAAACGTGTCCCACTTCACTTTCTCCAGTCCTCCCAGCTCTCGAACTCTCTGCAAACATCCCTCGAGGTACTCAATCGGGTCATCAGGCCGATAGTACATCAGCCCCGTCAACATGCTCTGCACAGGAGAAAAGGAAAGTCGATTATCTCACCATCTTCGACCGAAAGCACAGCTAAATTCACAAAAGTAAAAGGCCGACTTATTTCGGTTTACGACCACCTCAAGTCTCTCTGCCCACCCCCACTCCACCTCTGTCTCAGTCTGTTCAACAGCTTCGTGTATTAAAATGTCAAAGACCTTAACCTCAGGACTTTACAGGCAGACAGGCCATGGATTACCCAAGGTTGCTACATTTTAAAAAGTTAGCATAGACGGAGGACACTCGGCCCCTGTTTCGGTCATCCTTTCCAAAGAGCTAACCAATTAATCCACCTCTCCTGCTCTTTCCCGATTTCTCTGTAACATTTTCTCTGCCCATTTCCTTTTGTAAATTATTTTTGAAATTGTTGCTGCCTTCCTTTGATGCCCAGGTCACATTGAATTGTTCTCCCTCAGCTCAGCACTACCTCTACTGCCTATTTGTGAACGATTCACTTTTAGAAAGCTATTCAAAGCTCCCTCCAAAGGCCAAATTGCCTAATGTAGGAGAATCCAAGTTCAACGCCATTTTTGCTGAGAAAGAGCTTGCATTTCTCTAGGACCTTTCACATCCCAACCCATGTTTGTAGGCGATGAAGAGAGAAACAGAGTTAACCTTTCGAGTCCAAACGTTTCAGTTCTGAAGTGTCTTACTCGAAAGGTTAACTTGGATTCTCTCTCCGCAGATAGTGTCAGAGTTTCTCCAGCACTTTGTTTTTGTTTCCAAATGCCAGCATCTGTAGTATTTTTAAAACCAGCAAATTACTTCCAAACAGTGGTCACTGATGTAAGGTAGAAAACATGCTTGCCACTTCATGCGCAGCACGCTCCCACCAACAGCAATGTGAGAATGACCAGATAATGTGTTATATGACGCTGAGTGAGGGATAAATATTTGCCAGGACACCAAGGATAATGTACCAGAGATAATAGGTACTGCAGATGCTGGAGAATCTGAGATAAAAAGGTGTGGAGCTGGATGAACACAGCAGGCCAAGCAGCATCATAGGAGCAGGAAAGCTTGACGTTTCGGGCCTAG
>JAHRHZ010000035.1:31900579-32015342 GCA_024137785.1 Ginglymostoma cirratum
ATGCTGCTTGGCCTGCTGTGTTCATCCAGCTCCACACCTTGTTACCAAGGATAATGCTCCTGATTTGCTCTTCAAAATGCATCCGTCTGAGAGAGCAGTCAGAACCTGTCAGCTTAGCATCCGATCTGAAAGGCAGCAACTCTGACAGTTCTGCACTCTGTCAGTACAACACTGGACTGTCAGCTAACAGTTTCATGTTTATCTCATTTACAACTTTCTGACTAAATGTGAAAACCATTGTTTTCAGTCACAATCTCAAACTCCATTCCCTAGGCACAGACTATCTCGCAGTCTGCCTCTGGCAACCACAGACATCGTTGGAGGGCTTGGAGTTGGAGCTGATCCCTAGATGAACCTCCAACCTCAAATTTGGGCTCTCACTAACCAAGTCTATTTCCACCTCCGTTGCTTTACCTGATGTCACTTCATCCCAGCTGGTCAGCAGGTGCCAACTTCAACTAAATTCCCACTTAGGCTTCACCACCGTAGCTCACTGGCCTACACTGACATCCAGTTTAGCAATGCCTGGATTTTAAATCACTCATTCTGAATTTCAAATCCTTCCACAGCCTCATCCCTGCTAACTCCATAATTCCTCCAGACCCTCAACACTCTGGGATATCTGTGTTCCTCTAATTCTGGCCTCACCCAACTCTCAAAGGGTAGTGATTCTGTGGAATTCTTTATCGCAGAGGGCTGTAAAGGCTGGGTCATTAAGTGTATTCACGGCTGAGATAGATTTTTAATCAGTAAGGGGAATCAAGGGTTATGGGGAAAAGGCAGGAAAGTGGAGTCAAGGATTATCAGATCAGTCACGATTTCACTGATTTGGGGGAGCGGACTCAATGGGCTGAATGGTCTACTTTCTGCTCCGATGCCTTATGGTCTTCATTCACTCCACCACTGGAGGCCATATCCTCAGTTGCTAAGGCTCTGAACTCTAGAATCTCCCCCTTAAACCTCCCCACCCTTCTTTCTTTGTGACATTCCTTAAATTCTGTGGGCAGGGGATGATTTTCCTGGGTGTTTTAGTCACTCTGAGGTGGCTATGATGGGGCCATTACTCTAAAAAGATCAGTTTAGCCCATGTTTCACACTTGGTGCTATCTCAGCGAAGAAGACGTATCTTGGGCTAGGGCCGGTTGATGGGACAATCACTGAGGTACTGGTTACTGTTTAAATTGTCCCTTCACAAGGGAGGCTACACACTTAGAAAACAAGGTGTACAGCTAGATGAACACAGCAGGCCAAGCAGCATCAGAGGAGCAAGACGACTGACGTTTCGGGCCTAGACCCTTCCAGGCTACACACTTAGCTTGTTATGCAATGGCCTCTCCTCACAGGGGGTCAGGTGACTGGGAACAAGAAATGCCATCAAGGATTTTTGAGTGTTGTTTTAATGTTATATCACCAGTTACTATTCATCTGCTCACAGGGGATTGAAATACTTTCGAAATACATTGTGCGCAGTCCGGGAATCCACATTGCAGGTGATTGTACTGGAGAGGGTGCAGGAGATTTAACAAGATGGTTTCCTGGGCTAGAGTGTCTCGGTTAAGAAGAGAGATTGGACAGACTGGAAATAAAAACAGAAATTGCTGGAAAAGCTCAGCAGGTCTGGCAGCATCAGTGGAGAGAAATCAGAGTTAACGTTTCGGGTCAAGTGGCCTGCCATCATAATTTGGTGGCTCTGGGTCACAGAAATGTGTGCTGACTCTCCGCTGGCCTAAGTTAGCCACTCAGTTCATAGGATAACTGAGCATTGGGTGGCCTAGACAGTAACACCTATGGCCTATGAATTTTAAAAAATTATAGCTGTCACTTGGTCAGGCTGAGGGAACCCTGCCCCTCCACCATGAAATCAGCTGATCGAGTCAGGCAAGGAATCAGTGACTACTGAGAGTCCGGGACTGTGTGCGCCAAATGGTTTTGTACTTGGCTGTAGATTGGAGGACCACACTCTCGTGAAGCAGCAGATGGAGGAAAACCTTTTCACTTTGCAGCCACCTGCCCCAGTGCAATGCTAAGGTAAATCTTGCTCTTACAGTGAGGGGGATCAGCACAACAGCAAGACCCTGATCGTAGCTTGTCTCTCACAAGAGACAGTTTTATCTGACTTAGGTGTATGCTGCAGGGGAGATCCACTGAGGAAGCCCTGGTCAGTGACATCCTTCCCCATCCACTCTTCTATCCTGTACTAATTACAGAAAAAAAAAACACTTGGCCAACTTATAGCTCTGGAAAGATTGCATTGTTGTGCTAGTACCTCCATAAGCACCTCCTATGCCCGTCATTCCTGTCTTCCATCTTGGTGTTTCCTCATGACACACCTAGTCGGATGAGGAGTGCTGGTTGAGTGGAGGATAGGAACCAGCATGTTCCCAATGCTCTTTACCAAGACCCACCTTGACTTGAACGTTCAAAGACTACAGAGAGATAAAGGATGGTCCAAGGAACTGCCTTGAATGGTGCTCAGCCTCTGTTCAATCCTTTTGTTTACACACCACGCTAGGACTGAGAAACTTCTGTGTAAAAGGTCTGTTATAGTCCTACATGAAGCTAGGGTTTACAGTTTTGTTATTCCTTGTCCTTAGAGGACACCTTCTCCCAATGTGTGGGAACTCCTGGTTGGAGGATGCAAGTAAATGAGACACTGAACACACTGCTGCACATAAAGCAGTATTTTGGTTAGCTCAGTTGGCTGGAGAGGTTGTGACACAGCATGCGTTTAATTCCCACTTTGACGGAGGTTACCAAATAAGGACTCCGTTTCCCAGTCACTCCCCTTGCTTGTGGTGTGGTGGCCCTCAGGTTAAACCACCACCAGTCATCTCTCTCTGTCTCTAATGAGAAAGCAGTTGTATGCCCTGGCAGAGCTATGGTGATTTTATCTTTAGTCCCATGATTTTCTATGGTTCCCAATCCAATAGCCAGCTGTAGTGGTTGAAATTACACCAGACTCCAGTAATTTACAAATTGTACTTGTCTCGGGCAACTGTGAGTATGAATGGGGTGTGCAGTGCAAATAATGCACTGACAGGCCAGCATTGCCTCTAATGACAGCTTCCTATAATCCCTGAAGTGTGCAATGGTGTATCAGTTTGCATACAAAAACTGAGAGCCTATCTCCTGACACTTGTAAGTTCTCTACCAATATTCCGATGGGGAAACTGTTTAGATCTAAATTAAAGTCAGCCAGTGTGTAAGCAGTAATTTGAAAGTCAGCAGAGAGCAGACGGGTGCTGCGATATAGTCTAGCAACTGAATGAATCAATCAATTCATGTTAAATTGTTAAGAACCCTTACATAAAGAAATGAAAAACACAACAGGCTGTGGATGCGATCAAAAGTCCAACTGTGGGCTATTCAATGAAGAGGAGAGACAGGAAGTGAAGATTCCATCCATGTTTTCCTATGACCATTGTACCAGTGCCAACTGGAACCAAACAAATCCTTACAAATACTTCAGGAGGTTGAAATCAAACGGAGCTGGAAGTGATGGTTTCTATTGGGGTGTGGGATGGCGAGTGCATGGCCCACATACTCCTGCTGTCTCACCAACGCGAGTCAAGTGTTGCACCCATGGGTGGGGGTCCCGTCCTGCTTTGGTGTCTGGGACGTGTTGGGAGAAGGCTGAGGTTCGTGAGTCAGAAGTTGGTCATAACCAGCCCCTGGTTCTTTCCTTAGTGGATTCGTCAACCTCAAACAGAATGGTCCGCTCCCATCCAAAACTACCACGTTCAGTAGCAAACCCAGCGTCATGGTGGGCTAGCGTTTTCACCCACTCTCTTGTGCCATCTCCTCACACCAGGTGTAAATCCCTCCTAATCATTACCGTGTGCAGCTCTCAAATGGAAAACAGGGAGTGGGCAACAAAACAAAATCCAGTCAATTGGGTCTCCAACAATTTGTGAGATGCTTTTCTCACAATGACATTGAATCCCTACAGTGCGGAAACAGGCCCTTTGGCCCGACAAGTCCACACTGACCCTTGGAGCATCCCACCCAGACCCATCACCCTGTAACCCACCTAATCTACACATCCCTGAACACTACAGGCAATTTAGCATGGCCAATCCATCTGGCCTGCACATCTTTGGACTGTGGGAGGAAACTGGAGCACCCAGAGGAAACCCACACAGACATGGGGAGAATGTGCAAACCCCACACAGACAGTCACCCAAGGGTGGGATTGAAACCAGATCCCTAGCACTGTGAGGCAGCAGTGCTAACCCTTGAGCCACCATGCCACCCAATGGCTAAGTTTCTGAGTTCAGCCTTCTATATTATCAGGTCTGTCGAATTTGCCAAACATCTTGCCGTATTTTACTTTAGTGTGGCAGTGGAGGCCGGTTCACAACCTTAGAAATCCAGCCCATGATATTTAAAAACTTGAGCACAGATGTGAACGCTTCCCCGTTACTTGGTCAAATATGAATTACCTGCCCATATGGCTCTCGAGTGGTCCAGGCTGACCCCAGTGAACCACAAGGGGAGTCTGTGAAACAATTCATCACAGAACTCTACTCACTCCAGCGATATTTCGCTCATCGCTATGGACCCCAGTTTGAAATGCCAGTCAGCATGAGGATCCGTTAAAATGCTGCCCTTTCTCATAGAATTATTTCAATCAGGACCAACACAGAGTTGTGTCTCGGTGACAGTGCAACTCTTTCCTCAGGTGGTCTAAAGCCAGGAAATCTTAATCGGCTGAAAACAGCTGTACAGATTAAATATAAGTTAGAATTCCCCTTGCAGGGATTCAGCTTATGTCTGCATACACAGCACCTTGTTAATGATGGCAGCAGTACCAACAGTGGGCACCCTTCCAATTTGCGATCATCCACAGACGCCTTTAGGGGACTGCATTTCTCTGGGATGTGATCCTAGTGCCAGTTCAGGCTTGGTTGGTAGCACTTGTGCCCATGTCAGAAAGATTTGAGCTCACTGCTCAACCCCATAAAGAAAATCGGAGGTTGGCACTCCCTCCCACCGGGAGAATGCTGCACAGTCGGTGGAGCTGTCTTTCGGGTGAGATGTTAAACCAAGGCCCTGTCCGTCCATTCAGATGGATCTCAAAGATGCCTCAGACACTGTTTTGCAAAGGCAAGGGGAGTTATAGAGTCATAGAGTCATACAGCATGAAAACAGAGCCTTCAGTCCAACCAGTCCCTGTCAACCATAATCCCAAAGCAAACTAGTCACACCTGCCTGCTGTCACTGCCAGTATTTGCTAATTCACTGACATGACCAACACAGGCCATGACTTACGGGTGTTATATTTTTCTTTTTATTGCTGTTGGATTGCTAGTTGAAATGCTGTAGGGAAGGAACTAACTAAGCAGCCACAAGAGGGCCGAATTCAAGAGGTTAGTGAGGGCAACTTGGCACCAACCAGTTTCCAGTCAAGTGTGACATGGAGGAGCCTGGGCAAAACTGAAGGCAGTGGCTACTGGGGCAAATCTCTCCACTGATCGGAGTCACGCTGAGCGCAAAGGGAGATGGCTATGTTTGTTGGAAGCCATTCTTCTCAATCCTGGAACATCACTCCTCAGAGGAGTGTCCTGGATCAAATCTTCTTCAGCTGTTTGATCAATGACTCTTGCAGCATGATAAAGTCAGATGTGGGGATGTTCACCAATGATTGGAGAGATAAGTACCATTTATTACTCCCCAGATCTTAAAGCAATCTGTTCCGGCATGCAGCAAGACCTGGATGAAAATCAGGCTTGATCTTATAACGGCCAGTAACTTTCCAGGCAACAATCACCTCCAAAAAGAGAGAACCTCATCAGCTCACCTTGACATTTGATAGCATTATCATCACTGAAACCTCCACTACTAACATCCTGAGGGGCTGCAATTAACTAAAAACTGCAGTGGACCGGCCATATAAATACTGAGCATGGACAGCAGACTGGAAGTTGGGAATTCTGTAGCAAGTTAACTCACCTCATGACTTCCCAAAGCCTGTCCAAGGCACATAATAGGACCGGGTGTATGTCATGGAATACTCCCCATTTGCCTGGGTGGCTCCAATAACACTCAAGAAGCTTGACACCATTGGGGACAAAATGACCCATTTGGTAGGCACCCACTTCACCACCTCAAACATTCACCCCCAGAACTGACGCACAGTGGCAGCAGTGTGTACCATCTACCAGAATGAAATGCTAAAGCTTGTTGACAGCATCTCCCAAACCCTCAACCTTTACTTTTCAGAAGGCCAAGGGCAGCAGATACAAAAACAGAAGTTGCTGGAAAAGCTCAGCAGGTGATGCTGTCAGACTTGCTGAGCTTTTCCAGCAGGTTCTGTTTTTGTTCCTGATTTACAGCATCGGCTGTTCTTTCAGTTTTTGTTAAGGCAGATAAATGGGAATATCACTAGCTGCTCCCCTCTGTAACACACACCATCCTGACTGGAAACTACACTGTTGCCCCTTCACAGACACTGGGTCAAAAATCCCAGAATTCCCTTCCTAACGGGATGGTGGGTGTTCCTTACGTCCCATGCACTGCAGAGATTTTAGAAGGGAGCTTCTTCTAATGGACGAGTAGGGATTGGCATTAAAGCTAATAGAAACAATGATGAATAGGCCACAACATTGTTGTCAATTTGGTTTAAGTGTCTTGAATCATTGCTGATAGCAGACTAAATCTCTGGAGTACTGTTGGACTTGGGCGTGTTTCTGTTGAAGCCTCCCTGTAAGGATCGCCTTGTAAGGCTTGCTTTTACTCCTTTGCTGGTACTGCCCCTCTGCAGAATGCAATTCGTCACGTGATAACCAAATGACCATGAACTCATTTCAGGAACTAATTGCCTGTTTCTGAATCCCAGTCAGACAGATGGTCTGTGCTGGACGGAGCTGAGGAGAGAAAACCAATAATTGATTTGGCAATGCTTACTGTAATATTAAAACGAACAACTTCTTGCTTTAACTGCACTTTCCTTGCAAATTGCCCTTCCTTTTTCCTATGTTCTTCCTTTACTAAAGACGTCACCTCTCTTACATTTCACAAGAACCCGACCCAAGCGATGACCAAGACTGTGATCACCAGAAGCTGTTGACCGTTGACAAGGAACGCTAGTACCACTTTGCCAAATAGATGCCAGTGTTGTAGCTGTACTGGTACAGCTTGGTTAGATGCAAGTGGTTTTAGATTTTCAAGTCAACAACGGCTTGCTGTTATTTGGCACACTTAACATAGCAAAGCATCTTCCAGCACATGACAGGAGTACTGTCAAATAAAATTTGAAACAAAGCCCCATACGGAAATTCTAAGGAGAGGTGACCAGATAATTGGCCCAAAGAGGCATCTTGAAAGCAAGGTAAGAGGGAAAGAGGCTTAAGGAGGGAATTCTCAGGCCCAGCTACCAATGGTGAGCCCAAATAAGTTCTGGGATGTGTGAGAGGCCAAAATTAATGGAAAATCGAGATGAGATGGTTATAGGGTCTAGAGTTATTATGGAGAGGCGTTGGTCATGAGAGGATTTGAAAACAAAGAAAATAATTTCAATATCAAGTCAGTTTGGGAACGTTAGCATCAGGGCAATGGATGGATTTGGATTCATCTCATTCATCCATTGCCCAGTGCAACAGGGCAAATAGAAGTGAGAGATTCAGAACTGGCAGCTAGAACCGGTGAACAAATGAACTCAAGTTACATCGCCAGGCTTAGCGAGAAATATCCTGGGAATAAACAGGGAAGGAAAAGGAGGCACTAGGAGAGGATTCAGAGGTGAAGACAGAAGTCCTATTGCAAGACAAAGTTGTATCAGATAGGGTGGAGTCAGCTTGAAACCTTGATAAAATCATGGCTGGCTTCAGGGCTGGGTTGCCTGTTACTTACTCCAAGTACTCAACTATCGAGCCATTTGTTACCGTTCCAATTCAAGAAAAGACTGAATTATGAATGGCAGCGGGGAGACTGATCTACAAATGTCTGTTGTCAACTTTGGCTTCAGCGGTAACAGTATCACGTTGAAATCAGTAGTTTCTAGGTTCACTCCAGAAACCTGGAGCACGAGTTTGAGTTGGATGTTTCAGCACAGTGTTGAGGAAGTGCTGCACTGTTTTAAAGCTGACACGTTGAACTAAAACTCCATCTGTTCCCCGAGTTCAGCACGAAGGATCTTGTGACTGTTCAAAGAACAACAGGAAAACTCTCCCCGGAGTCCCAGCTAATGTTTATCACTCAGCAAACAATGCAAATCACATTATCTAACCATTTATCACATTCCTAAATTACCATATTGTAAAAAAAACACAAATTAGCTGTAAAACACTTCAAGATGTCCTGGGTCATGACCATTTAAATGCTTACATATGGTGGTCAACATAAGATTCCAAAACAGTCCATTTGGTCCACTGGCTGATCCCTCCATAGAACACGTCGTCTAGCTAACGACAAAGCAAAATTAGTCCCTAACCATCAACTCAAGCAAAAATGATGTTTAAGAGCTCCAGCACACATTGAATGCCAGCTGTCAGATCCAGCAGCTGCATACCAACAACATCCAATCCATATTAGGATGAGATTGATGATTATAATTGAATAATGCCTCTTCTCTATCTTCAATTCCTCTGAAGTTGTACACGAAAGGGTGCTGCTCCAAAACCTTACGAGTGACACCAACCACTTTGAACAGGATAACTCTAAAATCAAAATGCAGCAAAGGTTCACCAGGATTTTCCAATGAAGACAGATTGGCCAACTCGGCTTGTATTCTCTAGAGTTTGAAGAGTGAGAGGTGATCTCCTTGAACCCCACAAAATACTCTTAAGAGATAGACAGGGTAAATGCAGGTAAAATGATCCTATTGGTTTGGGAGTCCAAAACAATTTATGACAATAAGGGAGGAAACTTAGATCCAAGATGAGGAGAATTTCTTTTTTAACACAAGTGGTTGCTAACCTTTGGAATTCTCTACCATCGAGTGCTGAGGAAAATCAATCTATGCATATGTTTAAGGTAGAGATTGATGGATTTCTGATTACGAGTGTCAAACAGGGTTATGTGGATAGGGTGGGTAAAAGGCAGTGAAGTATTTGATGAGCCATGGTCACATTGAAAGGTGGGGCATGCTTAATGGGCCGAATGGTCTACCCCAGTTCTTATGTTCCTATAAAGAATGGACCAACTATATAAAAGGAGGCCATTTGCCCTTTCATGTTTGAGCCAGCTCTCTTTAGGAGCATATCAGTTAGTCCCAGATCTGAGCTTTTACCCATACCGCGCCCCCACAGCGCCCAGCCCTGTAAACATTTTCACTTCAGATAATTGTCCTTTGTCTTTTGAGGAAGACTGAACCTGCCACATTCCTAGAAAGTGGATTCCTCATCCTAACCACTCACTGTGTAAAAAGATTTTTCCTCACGTCACCATTGGCTCGTTACCACTCACATTAAAGGTTTTTGACCCTTCTGCCAATGGGAACAGTTTCTCATTCTCTACACTGTCCAAACACCTCAATCAAAACTCCTTTCAAACTTTTCTTCTCCATGGGGAACAGGCTCAACTCCACCAACCTGTCCAGATAACTGAAGTCCTTCATACGCAGAACTGTTTTAGTGAATCTTTTCTACAATTTCTCCATTGCCTCCGTGCCCTTCCTATAGAGTGGTGTCCAGATGTGCACACAATATTCCAGTTGTTGCTGAAGCAGGATCTTATAAAGGTTGACCATAACATCCTTGTTTTTGTACTTTATCACTCTACTTAGAAAAGCCAGCGGCCCCTAACAACCATCTCCTCAACCAGTCTCTGGGAGAAGACCATCACAGCTAAACCCAATCCTTTCTTTACCTAAAATCCACAAGCCCACATTTCCCACCAGCGAAGAAATCAACCTGCAGATTCAGACCACTGTGAATGTATGACCCCACTCCACAGACTTCAGCACAGAATCAATGCCCCAGTGCAGTACCAAAGGGATGCAGAGACTGGATGTTGGGCATTCCCACAATATCACCATACATTGGAGGAGACAAGGAGATAGCTACAGTGTCCTGGCCAGTAGTCATCCCTCGAATAACACCATAAAAAACAGAAACCCAGTTTGTTGAAGTTGCTATCGGTTGTTTCGGTCCCTACAACTCAACATCAATCATACATTAAAAATCTCTATAGCACACTGGGAAATCCTGAAGTCAATAAAGGTGCTATAAGAACGCAGTTCTTTCATTTTTTGTGAATGCTGGTTGACCGATGCTAATGATCATTACCGATGCTTCTAAGTAGAGAATGGCCTTTTCTCATTTTGGGGAAATTTAAGAGACTTCTTAAAATGCAGATTATCTGGTCCAAGTAATAGAAACGGTGACAATACAATCTGACAAAAAGAGTGGAGAGTGAACAGCAAATGTTACAAACCAGGCCTATTGTGTTATTGCGACTGTGCAAATCAAATTCCATTTTTATTACACTATGTGGGATTTTGAAATTTTTGCTTACGTTTTGAAGCACTTTCTGGATACCATGTATATCTAATTACTTCCGTCAGCTGGAAACTTGAGCACAAAGTCTAGGTTACAGTCCAATGCAGCACTGAGGGAGTGCTGTACAGGCAACATCAACTCCGTTTACCACCGACGCTCAGTAGCAGCAGTGTGTACCATGTATAAGATGCAGAAATTCACCAAAGATCCTCAGACAGTATCTTCCAAACCCATGACCACTTCCATCTAGAAGGACAAGGGCAGCAGCTATACAGGAACACCACCATCTCCAAGTTCCCATCCAAGCCACTCACGACCCTGACTTGGAAACATATCACTGTTCCTTTAGTGTCGCTGGGTTAAAATCCCAGAACACCCTCTATAACAGCTTTGTGGGTGTACTTACAAGGAGTGCAGCTGTCACACCTTCTCTAAGGGAGGTAGAGATGAGCAATAAATATTAGACCAGCCAGTGACACCCACAACCCTGAGTGACTAAAAAGGCAGAGATACTTTACTTCAGATGAGACTTTAATTTTCATTTCTTATTGAACCTATTTTTCCTAATTAACCTGTTCGGAGAGGTTACTACACATACAAAATGCCGGATGCTCTAGATTCAGATTCTTAAAGCCTAGTTATTCTCTGGATTGTCTGTGTACTGTTATGAAATACTGATGATTTCCACATTGGCTCGAATATCAACTTCAGCTCTTCATGTAGAAGGTTTCTTATCGTAGATTGTAGTTCATTTTCATATCAATTTCTATTTATTTATCAAAAGAATAACTGACAATATGCATACTGTAAATGCACATAGAGATCTTCTATAGCAAAGATGTTGTTAAATTTGAGAGGGTGCAGAAAAGATTTACTAGGATATTGCCAGGACTCAAGGGTTTGAGCTACAGGGAGATGTTGAACATGCTGGGGCTATTTTCCCTGCAGCATCAGAGGCTGAGGGGTGAACTTATGGATGTTTACTAAGTCATGAGGGACACAGATGGGGTGAATAGCCAAGATTATTTCCTCAGGTAGGGGAGTCCAAAACTAGAGGCTAAAGGTATAAAGAGGACCGGAGAGGTAACTTTTTCACACAGAGGGTGGTGCGCATATGGAACGAGCTGCCAGAGGAGGTGATGGAGGCTGATAGAATTACAACATTCAAAAGACATCTGGTTGGGTATATGAATAGGAAGGGTTTACAGGGAAAAGGGCCAAATGCTGGCAAATGAGACTAGGTCAGACTGGGATGCCTGGTTAGCGTGGATGATTTGGACCGAAGAGTCCGTTTCTGCGCTGTATGGATCTATGACCTCTGGAGCAGGTAGGACTTGAACCTGGACCAGAGATAAGGACACTACCACTGTGCCATAAGAAGGCCCCCAGGTTAGACATCAAAGAAAGGTCCTGTGTGCTCTCCCAGGTGGAAGCATTAGATCCCCTGACACTATTTTGAAGAATGAGCAGGTCCACTCTGTCAGTAATTATTCTTCAATCAACGCCAGAGAAGGGGATTATTTCATTATTGCCATATTGCTGTTTGTGGCACTTGTCGCGCACAACAATCTACCATGTTTCCCACAGTTAAATTGTGCTTCAATGGCCATAAAGTACTTTGGGTTAGAACATAAGGAATAGGAGCAGGAGTTGACCATTCAGCCCCTCAAACCTGCCCCGTCGTTCCATAAAAATCATGGTTCACTACTTCAGGCTTCAATCACTCCTCTTAAACCTGAACTCCTCGA
The DNA here is from genome assembly GCA_024137785.1 of Ginglymostoma cirratum. Lineage (NCBI taxonomy): Eukaryota > Metazoa > Chordata > Chondrichthyes > Orectolobiformes > Ginglymostomatidae > Ginglymostoma > Ginglymostoma cirratum. The sequence goes on from JAHRHZ010000035.1 coordinate 31,912,767, forward strand.
TATTTCAAAAATCTACCTACCTCTTCTTAAAACTTTCAGTGATCTATCCCACAGAGTTGTGGAGGCTACAGAATTCCAGACATTGACTGCCCTCTGGGAGAAGAAATTCTCAGTTTTAAATGAAAGTTACAGAATAAGGGGACAATCTCCTAGTTTGAAATGTGAGGGACTGCAGAGGAGATTCACCAGGATGACGCCTGGGATGGAGCAGTTCAGTGATGAACCGAAGCTGGATAAAATCTCTTTGGAGCAGAGAAGGTTGAGGGGGAACCTGACAGAGGTGCAAAAGATTATGAGGGACATGGACAGAGTGAATAGAAAACAGCTGTAGCCCTCAGTCCAAGGGTCAATAACAGGGGCACCATCATGTTCAAGTGAAAGGCAGGAGGTTTAAAGAGAGGATTTGAGGAAAAGCTTTTTTTCGTCCAGAGGATGGTGAAGGTCTGGAATGTGTTGCCTGGATGGGAAGATGAGGCAGGAAACTCAGAGCCTTTAAAAAGTACTTGGAAGAGCACTTGAAGTGTCATAACATTCCAGGCTTTGGGCAGAGTGCAAGATAGTGGGACTAGTGTAGCTAGTAATATATTTTGGCAGTACAGACTTGATGGGCTGAATGGCCTCTTTTGGATGATTCTATGAGATTCCTCCACTGCTAAAAACATCATCTTCATATCAGTTTTGTTGAGCCACCAAAATGGGGATGTCCCAAGGTCATGAAAGGCGCTATATACCTGCAAGTCTGTTGTTTCATCATCAGCATACAGTCACCAATTAATCCGACGCAGTTTTTAGGTGGATGGGACTAGCGGATCCTCACCGACAGTTTCTGGCTGTTGGAATGTGTGATCATTACCAAAGAGCGATAAGAGGAACAGAGGGAGAATTCACCAGACTGCTGGCCAGCGTTCTGCTTTCAAAAACATTAGCTGCCTATTCCGGCTGTGGGATCTTGCTGTGCTCACCCTGCCTGCAGCATTCGCTGACGTATAACAGTGACCGCATTCCAAAAGTGTACAAGGAGCAAGTGTACAAGGTGCAACTTGCTGAATTCACAATCTGATCATTTGTGCCAGGGGCTCAGTACACATGGTATCCTAGGGGCTAAGTAATCTAGAAGATCCAATTCCAAGGAAGAGTCATTGAGCTCAAGATGTTAACTCTGCTTCTCTCTCCACAGATCCTGTCAAACCTGCTCAGCTTCTCCAAGCACTTTCTGTCCTGATCAGTAATCCAGGGACCCAGGCTTATGTTTCAGAGATGTGAGGCTCGTATCTCACCAGTGCCGCTGTGGAATTTGAACTCAGTTTGTAAATCTGGGATATAAAGTTACTCTTGGTAATGATGCCATGAAACTATCACCGGTTGTCGGAGGGCTACAATACACAGATTTTTAATCAGTAAGGAAATCTGGGATAATGACTAATCAGTAGGAATGTGGAATGGAGGGTTATCAGATCAGCTGTGGTCTCATTGAAAGGCAGTTCAGACCCTATGGGCTGAATGGCCTAGATCTGCTCTTATATGTTATGGTCTAATCTCTCTGCTTGTCCAATGTCCTATAGGGAACCGTCCTTACCTGGTCTAGCCCTCATGGGACTTGGGGCCCACAGGTTGACTCTGAGTTGCCCTCTGAAAGGGCTGAGCAAGCCACTCAGTTCAAGGGCAATTAGGAACGGGCACCAAATATTGGATGGGCAAGTAATGCCCACCTCCCATGAAAGAATAAAAGTAAATGTGCCATTGTTACCTGGGTCTGGGTTGGAAGTCACTCCAGGACCCCCAGTAATGTGATTGGCTCACAGGCGCATTCTGAAACTGGGATACAGGAATGAGAAGTTAACACTGCTTTGATCTTGACACTTGGTATCGTATCTGTTGAGTATTGCTGTCATTCTCTGTTTTCACAATCAGCCTCTCAGTTTGCAGAATGAGGCCACTTGGCCCTTCATGCCTGCACTGGCTGTTCAAATAAGCAACATTACTGTATGTCAATTCCCCGCCTTTGCCCAATACCCTTGCACATTATTTTTATCCAAATAATCGCCCAGTGCCCTCTTGAATGTCTCAATTGAAGCTGCCTCCACCACACTGTCAGGCAACGCATTCCAGACCCTAACTATGAGGATGGGTAATAAATACTGACCTGCTAGCAATGCACACAACCCTTGAATTAATTAAAAGTTCAATCCTGAAAGCTGCTGAACAGAATTTAAATTCATTTCAATTTCCTTCAGTGAATGAACTGCCTTCCCTAATCCTTATTAGACAGCAATCCAGGGAAGGGAAAACGTAATGCACAATGAGCTGTCACAAATAGGGCATTGCAGCGGCACTGCTGTCTTACAGCACCAGGGACCCAGGTTTGATTCCAGGCTCGGGTGACTGTGTGGGTTTCCTCTGGGTGCTCCGGATTCCTCCCACAGTCCAAAGATGTGCAGGCTAGGTGGATTGGCCGTGCTAAATTGCCCCTTAGTGTCCAGGGATGTGCAGGCTGGGTGGATTAGTCATAGGAAATGCAGGGTTGCGAGTAGGGGCCCTGGGTGGGACACTCTTCAGAGGATCAGTGCAGACTTGATGAGCCAAAAAGCCTCTTTCTGCACTGTAGGGATTATATGATTGTAAACATTAACCGTAAGTGAACATGACATTCGAATAAAAATGCATAATTTACCAAAGCTGGTACAGAATATTATAGTTAAAGAAAGAAATGCATTTATCTAGCACTTTTCATGATCACCGGGTGTCTTAAAGCACTTGACTTACTTCTGAAGCTTTGACACTCTTGAACTGTGGGCTATACAACAGTGTACATTAGAAGCTCAAATAAACAGCAAAGCCATAATGACTAAGATATCTGTTAGGTTGATTGAAGGGAAACCTTGTCCAGGATACCAGGGATAACTCCCTTTCTTCAAAATAATGCCACAGAACTTTTTAGTATCCACTGAATCAGATAGATGGGGCGTCATTTTAGTGCCTCATTAGAAGATGGCACCTCTGACAAGACAGCACTCCCTTGGTCCTGCTCCCAGGTACCAGTGTTAGTTTCTGCGCTCAGGTTGCGCAGAGGGACTTGGAACCTGGAACCTGGAGCTTTGTGATTCAGACACAAAAGGGTTACCCACTGACTCACAGCGATAACAATATTAACATTCAATATTTAACAGAACATGTTCATATAAATATTTTCTTCATGCTCACTTATCTGTTTCCTTCTTGATTCTCTCTTTCCCCCTACTTTAAGTTCCTTCACAAATGCATCGGAAACATATTTCTCTGACTTTTCCAGACCATAGCTCATGCTGAGATACAGTTCCACAAGTGCTTCCAATTCCCTACCCACATCCCTGGCACCCGCTGCCTCCCCTAAATGGCTGCTCTTCATCTTGGAGGTCAGACACTCGATGAGAATGATTTCACATAATGGGGAGTATCACGATTAAACTCTCACCCGGAATCCAAACACATGGGCTGCAGAAGTCAATGAAGAATAAGGGCAGGAAGTTGGGCATATTCCTCTACCACCGCTTGTCCCACTTCACCCTCATTATCCCAGGAGCTGGGTCAAAGTGAGTGCCTTTTGGGACATTTTATCATGTTGAAGGCGCTACGTAAATGGAATATATTGTTGTTGCTGTTCGTTACGTAAAGTTAATTTATTTATTAATTGCATTACAATCACTTTAAATAATTTAATACAAAAAAAAAAGGTAAAATAGCTTACTGATCATCTAACAAAATAATGCTTGTGGGAGTCACTAGTTGAACCAGCACTTCTTACCTATTTGAATTACTTTGCTGGGGCCTTTAAAGTCAACACATTGCTGTGGGTCTGGAATTTCCTTCCCCAAGGACATTAGTGAACCAGATGGGTTTTTTTAAAAACAAGAATGGATAGGTTACATAATCACCAAGATGCTGGCTTTCAATGTCAGACTGATTCATACTTTTACCATCTGCCATGGTGGGATTTGAACCTATAACTCCAGAGCAATAAGTAGGGCTCAGGATTAATGGCCCACTGACAATACCACTACACCACTACCTCTGTCAGAGCAATACAGTTATCATTGGAGTTTGTTCACTGTACAGATTATATATGGCACTGGGCCACTCAGTTCTTGTCATTTTGCATCTTGATTCAGTTAGTTGTCCTGAGTTCCATAGCTCATAGTCATTGTGAGATCCATCTGTCAGTAACAAGGTTTGAAATTTAGAGTTAGGCAGTGATCTTGCCAAATAATAGCAGAGCTGTTCATCTCTGTTCTCAAGCTCTGGTGTTGCCAACACAATTCAGAACAGAGACTGCAACAAGCATGAAAGGAATTAACCCACAACTTTCTGGATCTGGGGACAAGAGGATTTTATGGCCCTAGATTGAACCCGAGGTTGGCAGCATCAAGTCTCCACCAGCCAAGTCTAGGAAAGTGGTGCTTTAAATGTTAGGGAAATGTTTATTGTTTAACGTAAGGAAGAGGAGCAGGAGGAGGTGTGTCAGACCTCAAGCATACTCCAACTTTCAGTAAGATCACAACTGACCTTCTATCTTGCCACCATTTCTCTGCATTTTCCTTCATTCTTTTAGTAAGCAAAGACTAGCGATCTCAGCCTTGAATATAATTAATGAGCTCTCTGTGAGCTTTCATAGGATCACAATGCTCTGAGTGAAGAAATTTCTCCAAATCTCAGCTCTGAAAAACTTCAAGGAGCAAATTACCACAGGTGCTGGAATCAATACTGAAAACAAAAAATGCTGGAAATCGCAGCGGGTCAGGCAGCATCCATAGAGAGAGAGTTGCTAATGTTTCAAGTCTAGATGACTCTTCATCAGAGCTTTTAGCTCTACATTCTCCAACCAGGGCAAACAACCTCTCAGCATTGGCCCTGCTTGGGAGGCTACAATTCAGTATAATCACCACTCATTCTTCTGAACTCCAGAGAATACAGGCCTATTCAATCCAATCTCTCCTTAAAAGTCAGGAGTCATTCTGGTGAACCTTCATTCCATCCCCTCTATAAATGGCTTGTTATTTGGTCTGTAAGTTTTAATTCTGCTCAAGAAATGAATTTTGTAGCCATTTCCAGGAAGCTATCATTTTTAACACCTAATTGCTTACTGCCATTCAATATTTTAATTGATACAAATATACTACTTAATCTTTTGAAATTTATTGCTGAAACTGAAGGTGTGTCCTCACAAACAGTAGGACACCAGATTCAAAGCTGTATTTTATGACTGTCTTGTAACACACACTCACTTACACATGTAGATAGTGGCCAATACAAGCAGCTACATGTCTGCAAATACTATCAACCTCATTATAATGGAGCTCTCCAGACCTTTGCTCTCTCTCCCACCAGAGAAGAACAATGTTTCCTGTTCTTAAGTTTACAGTCACATCTCCTTGGCAAAAGATGATGACTGCTGTGATAATGGACTTTACTGTTATATCTGTCAGCTCTGAACTCACCCCAGGCCTTAAAGAAGCTGCTTCCCAAAGCTCGATCACCAGTGTCACATTCTTTAACTGGATTGGTTCTTTGTCAGCATACAAACATTTATGTCTTTAAAAAATTCTTGAAAGATTAACGTTAGCTTGCGAAAGACAATCCACAGTCAGATGATTCCCTCCAACATTCACACAGGATGACACTAACACTACAAAGCTGCTCATCTTCGTTACTGTTTGCTGTTCAGGAACATCCTACCTCACCCATCTTTCTTGCATCAGTGTAATTCTATCTGAAGCTGTTCCTTCAGCACTGTGATATTTAAATAGGAACACTCCTGACTTGGCTCAAACTCAACAGAATCATGGAGCCTCACAGCACAGAAGAAGCCCATCAAATTTGGAAATTTACAGAACGGAAGGAGGCCTCTTGGCCCACCATTTAAATGCTGGTCAACAAGCAGCTATCAAGCCTATTCCCACTCTGCTGTTCTCAGTCCTTCAGATACATGTCTAAGTATTGTTTAAAAACAATGAACGATTCTGCCTCTACCATTCTTTTAGGCAGTGAATTCCAAATGCCCCACCACCCTCTCGGTGAAACAAATTGTCCTCAAACCCCCTCTAAACCTCCTGTCTCTTACCCTGATGTATGCCCTGGTCATGCATCCCCCAACTATAGAGAACAGGGCCTTCCTATCCAAGCACACTCATAACTTTATACACCTCAATTCAACCCCTCCTCAATCTCCTCTGTTCTAAAGAAAATGACCCCAGCTTCTTCAAGCTTTCCTCACATCTAAAATACTCCAACACATGCAACTTCCTCAGAAATTTCCTCTCTCTTGTGCAGTTATATAATTCCTATTCTGTGGTAAACAGAACAGTACACAGTGCTCCAGCTGTGGCTCCCTTGTGGCTTACACAGTTCCAGTAGAATTGTCCTGGCTCTTATATTCTCCGACATAAGAGGGCGTAAAGGAAAGTATCCTGTATGCCAACTCAACCATCTTGTCTATCCACCCTGCCACTCTGTGCTCTGTTAGCATACACTCCGAAACATCCCTGGTTCTCTGCCTCCGACCCAGGGGTTTGTGTACTGCCACGATAGCCTTGCTTGAATGCTCTGGATTAAACTGCATTCGCCACTGTTTTCCCAGACGATAACCCCATTGATACTCTCCTGCAAAGAACATCATCTGCTCTGATTGCCTCTCTCGCCTGCACAATTCCCATAGCCCTGCAATGCTGCCCTTTAGAAAGTAACTATTGAATCATCTCTGACTACCATTTCAGTCAGTACATTCCAGGATGCTTTCAAAAACACTTTATCTTCTCCCATGTTCTTCAATCATAAGATATATCTATTAATGACAAATTATATAACCACAAAATGCTGCGCTGTGGGGTCAGCCTGGATCCTGAAGGACTGAACTTTCAGCGGGAGGTGTGGAATGGTCGGAGACGTTCTGCTTGGAGATCCATATTGCTACAGGATTACAGAACATCTGATAGCATGATGTGCCGTCAACAATCATATAGGAAACCTGGGTGAGGTACAAGGTGACTCCCAAACTACTTTCAACCCTAACTGAGAATAAAAACCTCCAAACCTTCTAGGATATTATAGGTAGTGGCAGACAGAACAAAGGAAGCAACCTTGGGTTGGGAGATAGTGGTGTGTTGGGAATTTGATGACACAGGTAATCTAGAAACCTAGGCGCAATGCTATGGGGATGTGGATTCAAATCCCACAGGTGACCTGTCAATTCAGAGTATCAAATTTGGAATAAGGAGCAATGTCTCAGCAATAGTAACTATGAAAGTAACATGCTCATCTAGTCGATTACTGCCCTTTAGAGGATGGAAATCAGCCATCCTTACCTGGTCTGGCTTACAAGGCAGTGTGAAATTTGTAAATATCGAAGACTTAACTACCCTCTGAAATAGCATGGCAGGGCAATTAGGGCTGGGCAGCATATAACTGCTTTGCCAGTGACATCCAAACCTCATGAAAGAATAAGCAGTTTGCACCAGAGCAGGGTCAGTAGCCAGAGGACAAGAGATTTCAGATCTTCGTTGATAGCACAGGGAGCTGCCGTGTTCTGGAATGCACTGCCCGAAAGGGGTGTGGAGGCACACACAACGGTAACTTTCAGATTAAACCAAACTGGATCCAGATTGGAGAAGGGGAGATGATATGGCAAGCGGGACAGGAGCATGGAGCATGCGATGGACCGAGCGGCTTGCTGCTGCTGCCGCCCTCATTTTCAGGGATTAGCCCCAACCCTGGTGCTCCACCATTTACCTACACGGCAGCATCTTCTTGCCAGAAATAAAACAAAAGCCTTGGGGGAAGCAGAATGTCCTACCCCGACAGAACCACCATCCTCCACCCATTCTCACGCTCGCAAGAGACGCCTCCAAATTTCCCTTCCATTCAGGAACCAAATATATAAGCACAAGGGTCCACACGCTCTCCCATTTCAACAGCAAGTTCACGGCGAGCACGGAAGAGGAACCCCCCCCCCCAAAATCACCTAAACAGCCAGTCAGCGAAGATCATCTGTTAGCAAAACAAACCCACAGTCCCCACATTTACACACCAGATCTCCCTGCGCTTTTGCAGTGTATCATACCCCTCCCACCCCCTCCAACCCTGAGAATCACTGCCTGGAAATACAGGCTTTGCTACATTCTGGGACTTAGGCACAATCTTTCCAAACAGTCAAGGGGGACGGGAGGGCTCGTTATAAAGGCTTGAAAAACAAAAAAAAAGCACATAAATTATTTGAAAATAAAATTATCGTCAGCTGCATTCTACAAATCAAAGTCCTCGCTTCTTCCTTCCCGTGTTCTTACCTCGAACAGTTGAGGTATCTCCTTTTTGGAAAGGTAGTCTTTGGCATTGCCGGAGTTCATCTCGCAAGCTGAAGCCGAGTGCATAAGTCCTGCCACTGACCACGGGTCAGGGTTACTGTTCAAGCTGCCCCTGTCTTGCATCCAGCTTTATCCGGAGTCACAGCGCTGAAGTCTCCAATGTTTTGGCCGGAAAGCCTCTTGTATATGTTAAAATAAACCTCTGTCTGTCTCCTTTACACAAGGGAACAAATCTTTAGATCAGCTGTCAAAACACACATCGTTGCAATCCCGATAATCTTTGTGTTTGCATCAGCTTCAACAATCCTGTTAAGTTTTATCACCCTCAGCTCTCTCTATCTGCAAACCTTACTCAATCTATTGCTGCTAGTTTACCTGTCTTTTTCTCTCTGTTTTGTTCCCAATCTCCTTCCTTCTACAAGTACCACCAGGAGTAAAAGGGACGCGCAGACGCCTTCATATTAAGCCTGTTACTGTCCAGACGACTAGAGAAGCTGAGTGAATGAGAGACGCCTTGTGCTCACTGAGTGTTTATATCTCTCGCTCGCTCCTTTCTCTATGCGGGGTCCAAGCGCCTGCCTCATTCCTGTCCAACCTGAAATCACAGTCCTTCATTAGCGTAGGCGAAATTTGTAAATATCGAAGACTTACACTGCCAAACCAAGGATAATTTAAATCTGACCTTCTGCACCAACCTACTGGGATCAGCTTGATTTCCCAGGCGCTGAATTCCACTTGAGTTCAAGCAAATGAATTTTGGAATCATGTGGATTATGCTTGCACAGAAAGAGGTCGTTCAGCCCATTGAATGCGTGCTGGCTATCTGCAACAGCAGCTCAGCTGATCCCACTGTCCTGTTAGTTTCCATAAGTCTGCATCTTTTTCATCGGATAGTTATTCCATACCCTCTTGAGAGCCATGATAGAATCTGTCTCTGCCACGCTCTCAGCCTACTAGTTTAACCCCTCGCTGCGTGAAAAAGGGTATCCTCACGTCGCCCTTAGTTCCCTGGCCAATCAGGGAAATTGGTGTCCTCTGCTTCTCAAACCTTCCACTAGTGAGAACGGTTACTCCCTCTGCACTTCCTTAAAACAAAACAGTATTTCAGGTTCGACAGCCCCCAGTGGGACACTGTAACAAAAACTACATCAGACTGGTCACTAGGGAAACTTACAAATCTGGAACTGAAACTTATTGAAATCGAGTCAAATAAAAATTACCTGAGATGATGGCACACCCAGCCCACTGGTCATAGAGTGATAGAGATGTAAAGATTTAAAATATACATGTTTGACATTTGCAAATTTTGCCCAGGCCAGTGAAGGACAGTGATTTCAGTTTGGACAGGAATAAGGCAGGCATGGAAACAGACCCTTTGGTCCAACTCATTCAAGACAACCAGATATCTTTGATTAATCTAGTCCCATTTGCCAACATGTGGTACGTATCCCTCTGAACCCTTCCTGTTCATATACCCATCGGGTGCCTTTTAAACGTAGTAATTGTACCAGGCCCACCACCTCCTCTGGCAGCTCATTCTGTACATGCACCACTGTCTGCTCGAAAAAGTTACCCCTTAGGCCCCTCAAAAGACACTGCATGCTCTATCACAATGGACTCCAGAGGGCAAATGTAACTATTTTGTTAAACCACCCTCTACAGATATGTCACCTATGGGATTTGAACCTGGACCTTCTAGTCTAGAGATGGGGACAACCCCACTGCATCACAAGACACATTCTCCCTCTCTGTCCAGACTCCACATACTTCTGAACCCCTGCTCAAACCTCTTCTCAATCTTCTCCTCCCCAAGAAGTACAGAACCAACTTTGCCAGTCTGTCCATTTCACTGAAGTCTTTTATCCCTGGACCCATTTTCTTGAAACTTTTCTGCAGCGTCTCTAATTAGTTCACACCTTTCCTAAATTGTGGTGCCCAGCATTGAACACAATATCCCAGCTGAAGCCATACAAGTGTTTTCTTAAAGTTTTTCAAGACCTTCTTGCATTTGTACTCATCTCTAATAGTAAAACCCAAGATTCCATATTCTTTAATAGCCACATTCCCAACATGCCCTACCACCTTCATCCATTTGTACACATATCCACCCAGGTCCTTCTAGTCCTCCAACCCCATTTAAAATTTGTATCCTTTACTTAATTTTGCCTTTCCTCATTCTTGTTAACAAAATTTATCAGTTCACGCTTCTCTGAGTTAAATCTCATCTGCAACATGTCTGCTCATCCCAATAGACTGGTAATGTCCCAGTGAAGTCCATCGCTATTTTCACAGTTCACAATATGAACTGACATACAATACATACAATTTATGTCCAAACTCCATGTCAAACGGACATAGCGGATGCACTGGTGATCATCTTTCAAAATGGTATCAAATATAATAATTCAACCCAGCAGCTTGGAAGACTGTAAATATAACCCCTATGGTTAAGAGAGAAAATGAGGAACTATAAAACTCTTAGTCTGATGTCAATAGCTGGAAAAATATTATCCATACTTAAGGTTGCAATTTCTCAATGTTTAGAAATTGCCTACAGAGTTAACATAGGGTAAATCATTTTGATAAACCTGATGGAGTTTCTTTTGGAAGATGTTACAGGCAGAATCAATAAGGGGAAATTAGGGGATGTGGTGTATTTGGATTTTCAGAAAACTTTTGACAAAGATCCCAAAGGAAGTTAGCAAACATAATTAAAGCAAATGGGATTAAGGGTAATATATTAGCATGGACTGTGGATTGTAAAACAGGCAGAAAGAAGAAACTGACTCACTTTTGGGTGGATGAGCTGTGAGCATTGGGGTACTGCAGCTGTTCACAAACTATATCAATGATTTGGATGTAGGGACACGTATTAACTTCCAAGTCTGCAGATGATACAAAAGTTGACAGGAATGTGAGCTATGATGAGGCTGCAAAGAGATGCCAAGGTGATTTAAAGAGGCTAAGTGAATGGGTAAGACAGTAGCCAATTGAGTATTATGTGGATCAGTGTGAGGTTATCCACACTGGTAGGAGGAATAAACATGCAAAGTATTTCTTAAATAGAGATAGAGTTGGAAAGCACTGATGTCCAAAGGGACTGTGGTATGGTTGTTCGTAAGGTAGTAACATGAATCTCCAGCAAACATCGCAGAAGCTGAACAGTATATTCGCCTTTATTCCAGGAGGGCTTGAGCACAGGAGGATAGGCATTTCACTTCAAGTGTGTGGAATGCTGGTGAGACTGCACTGGAGTACTGTGCAGAGCTGTGGTCACCTTGCTGAAGGAACGATGTACTTGCCATAGAGGGAGTGCAGCCAGGGCTCACCAGACTCATTCCTCAGGGGGGCAGATTGAGGAGCCTGGCCTTTATTCACTGGAATTTAGAAGAATGAAAGGCAGTCTCATAGAAACTTATAAAATTCTTAAAGTGTTTGATGAAGCAGAGGCAGAAGGGATGTTTCTCCTGGCAATGGCACCTAGAACCAGGGGGCGATCACACAATCAAAGATAAGCCATTTTTAGAACACTGCCTACCATTCTGGTCACTTTTCTATAGGAAGGATATTGTTAAACTTGAGACGGTGCAGAAAAGATTCACAAGGATTTTTCCGGGACTGGAGAGTTTGAGTTAAAGGGAGAGGCTGAATAGGGCTGGGGTTTTTTTCCCTGGAGCATCGGTGGGGTGACCTTTCTGAGGTTTATAAAATCAGGAGGGGCATGAATAGGGAGAATAGTCATAGTCTTTTTTCCAGGGTAAGGGAGTCCAAAACTAGAGGGCATAGATTTAAGGTGAGAAGGGAAAGATTTAAAAAGGACCTGAGGAGCAACTTTTTCATGCAGAGGACGGTGAGTGTATGGTACGAAATTTTGCTGTAAGTTGCTGTAGGCTTACCTTGTTGCTACGCAGACCCTGGGGTCTGTGTGTGACAGAGGAATCCCTTCATGGGCACACTGACTGGAGTACATGGTGCTTCCCTACACAACTAGCTTAGAGGCACCATTGTCAATCAGATTAATGCACTTATAGAGTCATAGAGACATCATTCAATACAGTGCCACAAAACAGCTGCTAGAGTTCATAGGACATGGATGCACGATTGGTTAAGTGACAGGAAACAGAAAGTTCATTGTCAGTGAACATTTTCTATGCTCCAAACATTAACTCTGCTTTCTCTTCACAAGATGCTGCTGGAATTGCTGAGTTTCTCCAGTAATTTCTGTTTTTGTTTCAGATTTCCAGCATCTGCAGTTCTTTGATTTATTTTAGGTTTGTGTTTCTTTCAGCTTGCTTAAATGAGAGTGAGAGCTGCAGAGTGATTTTTTTTAATTTCAACAAAATGTGTTTTATTCATAAACAAAAATGCAGTCAGTAAAGTAGTTTGGTTCTGTACAGTAGCATCTGAAGAAACTGATAAACATTGGAGTTTGACTCTACACAACAAACAAACCTAGGGCATTTCTTTCTTGTGCAAGACTATATTTACACACAACACAGGAACAAAAACAAAGTTGCTGGAAAAGCTCAGCAGATCTTTTGGTCTTTATTTACTATATTTACATATATTTGAGGCACCGGGAGGGCCCGATAACTGAATGGACCCCCATTTAACTTCGGCAGAAAGACCTCAGATGGTGGTCTTTCCCCGCTGTGCCTTGGTGGTGAGCTTTAGAGCATCCTTGAGCTCTTAGTCCTGGACCTTGAAATCTGCCATTCTGCAATGCTAAGGGGGTGGGGAAGGGGGGCGTGGGTGGTGCGGTGGTGGCATTCAACTCCTTGCTCTGGAAGATCAACAAGTTTTGGGCAGACCAAAGAGCACCTTTCAATGAGTTAACTGTCCTCCAGGTGCAGCTGATGTTTATCTCTGTGTGTGTCTCAGGGAACAGGCCGTAGAGAAGAGAGTCCTGCGATACAGAACTGCTCGGGACAAACGCCGACAAAAACCTCTGCTTCTTTCTCAATATTTCCTTTGCAAGGGCACATTCCAGAAGGAGATGTGTGACAGTCTCTACCCTCTGTAGCTACTTCAAGGGCAGCGTGCAGTGGCACAGACCGCCCGGGCATCCAAGAATGAGCTCACAGGTAGTGCCCTTCTCACCACCGGCCAAGTAATGTCTTGGTGCTTATTGGAAAGTTCTGGTGATGAGGCATTCTGCCAAATGACATTCACAGTCTGCTCAGGGAACCATGTGACAGGGTCCATTCTCTTTGTTTCCTGCAGGGTCTCGACGGCACCACGTGCTGACCACATCCCGATGGACTTGTGGTCAAAGGTGTTTTTCTTTGCAAATAACTGACCATAGCACCATTATACAGGATGGCATGGTGGCACATTGGTTAGCACTGCTGCCTCACAGCGCCAGAGACTCGGGTTCAATTCTGCCCTTGGGTCACTGTCTGTGTGGAGTTTGCACATTCTCCCTGTGTCTGCGTGGGTTTCCTCCGGGTGCTCCGGTTTCCTCCCACAGTCCAAAGATGTGCAGGCTGGGTGAATTGGCCGTGCTAAATTGCCCGTAGTGTTCAGGGGTGTGTAGATTAGGTGGGTTATAGGGGGATGGGTTTGGGTCGGTACTGTGAGGGTCGGTGTGGGCTTGTTGGGCCGAAGGGCCTGTTCCCACAGTGTAGGGATCCTATGGTTATTATACAGGAAGTGATTCAGGATGGGGTAGAAAAAGGGTATGTAGTGGTAGCAGGGGACAGGAGGGTGAGGGGGATTGATGTTGTTCTCTGTAGTAATGAACAAGAGACCAGGAGGCTGTATTGCCTGCCCAGTGCCAGATTACAAGATATCTGCTTCAAACTGGAGAGGAATGTAGTAGAAAGGGAATGATCCGGTCAACATGATTTATGTTCTGAAGTCAAACTGAACCTATGGGCGACCTGGAATTATGCAAAAAGATAAGATTAATTAACAGAGATAGTAGGAACTGCCGATGCTGGAGAATCTGAGATAACAAGGTGTAGAGCTGGATGAACACAGCAGGACAAGCAGCATCAGAGGAGCAGGAAGGCTGACGGTTCGGGCCTAGAACCTTCTTGCTGTGAAGGTGCTGCTAGGTACCAGTAACCATGACATAATGAATTTCAAATTCAGATTGAAGGAGAGAAGATTGGGTAAAAGACTAGTATTTTAAACTCAAATAAAGGATGTTACAATAACATGAAATTAGAGCTTGCTAAAGTAAACAATAAGGCAAATCACATTAAGGAATAGATCTATAGAAATGCAGTAGTAGACATGTAAGACGATATATTGGAATACACAAACTAGATAGATTACAATGAAAGAGAAAAAATCCAAGGGAAGGACCCATCATCTGTGGTAAACTAAAAACTTTATAGATAGCATCAAGCTTAAAAAAAACAAATACTTTCTACCATTTTTTCAAAAAGTTCCAGCAATTTCAATAAACATGATTTCCCTCTTAGAAATTCATGCAACTTCTTCCCAATCAACTCACCCTCTTCCACGTGCCTGTTCATCCTATCCCAAATAATTGATTCTATCCCTCGAATTCCTTAGTAATTCAAATCTCCATCTTGACCTTACTTAATGAGCGAGCTCCCACAGACCTCTGGAGTAGGGAATTCCGAAGATCCAGCACCGTCTGACTGAACAATTTACTCCTTATCTCAGTCCTAAGTAACTTGCCTTTTATTCTGAGATCACCCACTGGTTTTAGATCCTATAGCCAGGGGAACCACCTTTCCTGCATTTGCTCCATTAAACCCTTAAGAACATTATAAGTTTCTGTGGCAGTGCCTTCTATTCTTCTTGGTCGCTTGGTCCATTCAGATCCCTCACATTCTCTGTAACCTCCCAGGCCAAATTCTTTAAGACATAAACATGTATGAAAAGGTGTGACAGCAGATGGCACTTGCTGCACAGCAACTGCTACATCAGGGCCATTAATTCGCTTGATGTATCTCAGATTGGAACTCACGACCTTCCTAGCACTTTTCCTAACTGTCCTCCCCAAGCAAGGAATAAAATTTATGTGTAGAGCTGGATGAACACAGCAGGCTAAGGAACCTCTGTCTAGGCCTGAAACGTCAGACGTCCTGCTCCTCTGTTGCTGCTCGGCCTGCTGTGTTCATCCAGCTCTACACCTCGTTATCTCAGATTCTCCAGCATCAGCAGTTCCTGCTATCTCCAAATAAAATTTATGTGGCCAATGTCACTTTAGGGAAAATTAACTCAACCACAGTGGAGCGGAGTCATTATCTTTGACTTTATAAGGACCCTATCATTGGTGTGATAAAACTCAGTCACAGATATACAAACAACCTCTTTTGCACCTTGTTATCTCAGATTCTCCAGCATCAGCAGTTCCTACTATCTCTGCCTCTTTTGCATTCTTGCTGTCGTCTGGGATTACCTCATCCCTAATGTAGTTAAACTTGAATTTCCAGTTGTTGCTCCTGCACCCCATTGTGACCATGGATGTGGGGGGAGGGAGGGCATGGAATATACAAATTCACTTCCGAATGTGTTAACGTGCTGGGTTCCAAGCTGAGCCCTAGCCCACCAATCTGCTTGCTCAGGTAGCTGTAAATGACGCTATGGCACTGTTTTGAAGAAGGTAAGGGAATTCTCCCCCAGTTTCCTGCCCATTATTTATCTCTTCAGTCTACGCCTGCAAACAGACAATCTGGTCATTATAGGATTGCTGTTTATGGGATCTTGCTGTGCGTATGTTGGCTGCCACATTTTCAACATCACAACAGTGATACTTCAGAAATACTTCATCAGCTTTAAAAAAAAAGACATGCCCAATGGTCATGAAAAACACTGTGTAAATACAAGTCTTCTCCCTTAACATTCAGTCCCTCTGACCAGTGGTCATAGCCCCAGCCAAACAGTTGGTTTTATTAAGTTGACTGTAGCCAACAGGTCCTGGCACAGGAGTTGAATTCAGAACTGCTGGCCTAGAGGTGGGGTCACTTGAACTGTGCCAAAAGATCTTACAGCAACAGCCAATAAAATGTAACATTTTGCTAGATCATTTACCACATCACTAGACAGCTATTGATGACGATGGCCATCGGTCCCATCATTGCTCCTCCATCCAATGAGAAGCTCTATTGACACACCACCTAGAGCTCATACCTGCCTCTTAAATGATCTACTCTTCTGTTCTGTATTCACTTCTATGTGTTGATCACCCTGTGTAAAGAACTTGTCAATGTCAGTCCCAAGTTCACTTTTGACTGTATCTATCCTACATCCTCTTACCCAAGTTACAGATAGTTTTATTCTGTACCATTTGCTATACCCTTGGAGTGAGCCTTTGATTTGGAGTCAGCGTCAGCGTTAGGAAGTGTAGCCTTCAGACAAACTTCAGATAACCTTGGAAACTGGAGACTGACATCCATCAGGAGCCCAATGGATGGCGAGAATCCATCAATCCTTCAATCTTCTTCAATTCAGGATGAACCATTCTAATAGGTGGCATAAAATAGGCTAGAGCCACTGGAGGACTGTTCACACAATGGTGTAGCAATGTGCAAATTCATCTGCACCATTCACCAAAAGAAGGCTTGTTTTTGTTACATTTGATGTCTAAATGGCTACTACTAAAGAAAAGACAAATCTTGGGATTTGACAGTTCTCATCATGTACAAGGGGTACTTTCTACTGGACCAACCTCGTTCTGTTGACTCAGAGATAATAGGAACTGCAGATGCTGGAGAATCCGAGATAACAAGGCGTGGGGCTGGATGAACACAGCAGGCCAAGCAGCATCATAGGAGCAGGAAAGCTTGACGTTTCGGGCCTAAACCCTTCATCAGAAAATGATGAGGGAGGGATTGATTGAGACAGAGATCAAAACGGACAATAGAAATGTTGGAAAATCTGTTTAAAATCTAAAAATATTTTAAATTTGGCATTTTTAAACCCCCAACAATGGTTGAAAATATAAAGGATGAGACTCCATGCTGTGAAGTTGACTTTTTAGCAGTTATGACAAATAACTTGCTGCAGCAAACTTCACACCATCTAACATTTTATAACATTGATGCAGATCTCGTTTACCAATGGAACAGTGCAACACGGACAGGAACTTTAGGGTTTAGTTGTATGTGTTATATTTAATTGTACATCTGCACCTAGACTAAAGTTTTTGTATCACTTATGCATGAATAAAAACAAATGTCATTAGCCTCCTTACATTGGCAGCAAATTCCCTCCCAATAACCTTCAGCTCAATTGCTGTCTTCTGACCTTGACTTCAGAATTTAAAAAAAGTTTGGGAACTTTTTTTTAATGGAGACAGTGTCCTTTGCACTTGTCTCCTTTCAAACATTAAAAAAAAACATTCTTAACTTCCTCATGGGAGTTTTGGTTAATTGCAGTGACACTATGTACTGGTATTCGATTAATACGCTTGTTAATCAGAGTGACAGTGTGTTCTGATAGCATGATCGGAGAGACACTTAATCAAAGTGACAGTGTGTACTGTGTCTTGAACACTGAAGATTATGAGAAGATTATGTTTTTAAATGTTCCTTTTAACTTAAAGTGAAACTGACATTCTGAAAGCCGGGTAGGTGGTGATAGGGGTGTGAACTCCTGATCAATTCAGAGAGATGCCTATGTGTTCTGGTTGCCATGGGGAAAGAAACCCGATATAAACCCATTGAAGAGTTGTTGGATGTTAGTTTTAGCAACTTAACACCGTATCACAGACTGTCTTTCAGATCCAGAACCTACTGTGGGAAAGCAGGCTGAACTTTCACTATCAAACAGGATGCTTTTGGGATTTGAGCTCTGAGAGGGCGCTGGAGATTTTAACCTGATATAGTGAGGAGACGAGTGAACATCCACCAGAGAGCTAAGAGTGACTGTGTAACTGTATTTGTCTTGTTATGTATCTGTCAGGAGTACAGAGCCTGGGGAAAAGGTTTTCCAGGCCATATTTTGTTGCATGTGTACCTTGCGTTTAAAGGAGCTTGTCTTTAGTGGGTTCCTTGTGCTGCGTGTATACAGTATTGCAATTCTGCCTGGTTGTTAGCCTACTTTAAATCTACAAGCTATTCGCACAAAAATTACTGTAATGTCTGCTTCATAACTTATAACATTTTTACTGTTTTAAATAAATTAACCCATGGTGTTAATCAATTCCTGATAAGCGACTAATTATTAAACAATTATCATTTACATGAATTATTTCAATTCCATTAGTTAGTTCATTGATGCAAAAGTATACCTTTAGTTTGATCTATTGCTCGTTAAAGTTTGATCAATTTGATTTTTTTGCCCTTTGGTTCACTTCATGGGTCATTGGGAAAATTATCTCTCATAATGAATCCCTAAAAGGATCACAGGAACTGAATCCTGATTGGAGTAATCAACATGATAACGTGTAACTTCATTGGAGTGGCAGTTATTCAGAATTACAATAAGTTGTTATGATCACAGCTGATGGTAATACTGGAAAAGTCAGTTCCCAGAATAAAATTTCACTTAACAAAACATAATTTGTTTTTGTATCAGAGATAAAAGGTACTGCAGATGCTGGAGAATCCGAGATAACAAGGCGTGCGGCTGGATGAACACAGCAGGCCAAGCAGTATCATAGGAGCAGGAAAACTTGACGTTTCGGGCGGGTCTAGGCTGCTTGGCCTGCTGTGTTCATCCAGCCCCACGCCTTGTTATCCATAATTTGTTTTTGCAGTTTGGTTCCTGTGGGAGTCAGCACTAAACACATTCACGTGAGAGTGATACTCTCAACAAAAGGACACAAGTTTAGGACAGGAAAGAAAAATTTTAAAAAAGCTATATAATACAATTTGGAAATATCTTATCATAAGCTGTAAAAAAAATTAAACCCTTTTTTTCCTCAGCAATATCCTTTACAGATACTCAGTCCCAATGAGGTGTCACCCCTATCTTCACTCGTTAATTTCTTACTCAACACAAAAATTTCCTATTGATAACTTTCCGCCCGTTCACCAGGTGTGTTTCTTGCCATCTCTCCCAAAGATGTAGGCTCACTCATTTACGTTTCTCTCTGAATTCTCAGGAAAGCTCAGGGCTTTTTCTAGCCTTGTCTCCATGGACTGCTAAAACAGCTTAAGATGTATTTTCAGCTTGGACGGCTTGGAGATAGTTAAAATTAAACTGGTCTTTCTTTTGGTCAGGTGTAACTGCGCAACTGGAGAAACATATCAGCAACTATCTCACTGAGTAACTTGGCTAGTCCTTCTATTTAAGTCACAAGTTTTCTTCGAAGTGTAGTTTTGACTCATTGCCAAAACAAAAAGAGTTTCTAACCCTTAACAAAAAGTCACTTTCATAGAACTAAAACCAAAACACATTTATTCTCCCTTAGACTTCAAATTCCCAAATACTAATAAATTAAAACTGTTCATCATGGCACGATTGGGTGTTCATCATGGCACAGTTGGGTGTTGGTTAGCTCAGTTTGCTGGATAGCTTGTTTACAATTTAGAGTGATACCAACAATGTGAGCTCAAGTCCCACACCAGCTGAGGTTACCATGAAATTCCCAGCTTCTCAACCAAGACCTTGCCTGAGGCATGGAGACCTTCAGGTTAAACTTGCCATCAGTTGCCTCTCTAATGAGAGAGCAACTGTCTGAGACTGTGATGATTTTATCTTTACTCTGCGTAGTGATAACTGGTGGAAACGCCTGAGAAGGGGATTGTAACATTACATCCTCAAGAAGGGATCTGGCGGCTCTGTCAAGTCATTGATTTTCAGTCTCATATCGATCCACATTGAGTGTGACAGGGATTTTTTTGTCATGAGCTGAATTCCAGTGCAATCAGAAAGTTCACTGTTATCTCTCAAACAGCCATCAGTAAAACATAAACCACTTTTAAACAGAAATTTCAGAATGAGTAATTGACCATACATTAACAGCAATAATCCTTAGAATCATCTCTAATCCCCACAATGTGGAAGCAGGCCATTCTGCCCATCAAGTGCACACTGACCCTCCAAAGAGCATCCAACCCCAACCCTGTGGCCTTATATTTCCCATGGCTAACCCACCCAGCCTGCACATCCCAGGCAATTTAGCAAGGCCAATCCACCTAACCTGCACATCTTCAACCATGCGAGGAAACTGAAGCACCCAGAGGAAACCCACGTAGACACAGGGAGAAAGTGCAAACTCTATACAGACGGTCCCCTGAGGGTGGAATTGAACCCGGGTCCCTGGTGCTGTGAGGCAGCAGTGCTGGCCACTGAGCCAGCGTACCAACCCAACTTTGATGCAATATTCTATTAAAATGGATAGTCACAGGAAAGTTGGTAACCTAAGAGATGACAATGTCAGCAACAATTTATCTTTATAAGGCACCTTTAAGGAAAGGGAACAGGACCATAATGAGCCACAGAAGGAGACTTTAGCAGAGATGACCAAAAGCTTATTCAAAGAGTTGGGTCTTAATAGGTGTCACACAGGAGAAGAACAAGTCAGAGTCAGAGTCAGAGGGGTAGGGAGGGTATTTCAGGGTTTGCAGCCCAAGCACCTGGGAGATTTGTGAGGCTGGAGGACATTACTGAGTTGAATTTGGGCAAGACCATGGAGAAATTTGAATACAATAAATATAAAATCAACAAATTTGCTTGACTGAGTGAGCTGCTGGCCTGAATGGAGACAAAAGCTCCAAGGACATTGCTTCAAAGAAGAGCAGCACAGTCATTCCTGATGTGCTGGCCAATGGTTATCACTCAGTGAACATCACAAAAACAAATACCTGCTCACAAACATATGCTAGTTGTGGGAGCTTGCTGTGCATAAAGTCACTGCAGTCTTTACACTTCAGAAATACTTAATTGGCAACAAAGTGCTTTGGCATATCTTGAGGTTGTGAACGACACTATATAAATGCAAGTCTTTCTCTTGTGTGGGTCAGCTGCATTACCCACGAGGTATCTGTCAGTATGGCCTCCTGAGGAGGGGAGGTGTGAGACCTGTCAGGAGACAGTGGGGAGCTGCATTATCAGCACGACTGTAATGATAAAGACATTCAGTGAATAGACGCTATCACCCATCACCACTTTGGATCCTTACGCAGCAGCCTGGCGGCTGACAGGAGACAGATAAGTCAAAAGTGTGCATTCTTCAGGCAGTGGTATTCTCAGTGTAAAGGCAGCTTTATTCCTAAAAGGCACCGTTAATATTCAAAATAATTTTTGCTTCATTTCAACGGGGAAAGGCTGAAATGTGACACAATACACATTGATACAAATTGAAAGCATCACAGCAGCTTTTGTATAATTTGGCATAATATGCTCAAAATTGCTCTGTTTTATTTTTCTGATCCTCTATCATCCCAGAAGCATAACAGGCCCCTCGTATCAAATAAATCTCTCTCCATGGCTGGATTCACCTCCCATTTTATTTCATTGACCTGCCTCTCCTCTGGTTGGACGCTTCCTATAATTCAGCAGGAGGCAGATGGAACTCTGCTGCTCTGCCTTCGTGGCTTTGCTCATGCCAGCTTGAATGGTGAACATTGGTAGGCTATTTGACTCTGGGAGGCATCACATCTGACACCAATTCCATCCTCCACTGCTATCCACATGTGTATGTTACAGCACGTTATGGCTGGAATCATGGAGATCTAATTCATCCCTGCCCCTATGTCCACTGACAGACAAAAACCAGCACAGCGCAGACACGGGGTTGAATTCTGGCCCTGTGTGTGACTCAATATCACATCCTTCAGTGCCCTTAGTCTGATGAACACGTGCAGTGGAGGCAAATGGAGAACACCCTTAGTTCTGTGTCCCAACGTCCAGGACTACAAAGACACAAAGGGCACCCAAAAACTGGTGCATCTGAGGACGTGTACTTCAAAACTATTGCTCAACATATTTTGGTTTGAGTTGATGGAATAAAAGTCGGGTGGATTTAATTTCAGGCCAACTCAAAAGAAAAATTCCGATGCTCATGGGGCAGCTGGAGAAAGGGGGTGGAAATATTCCCTGAGACTTTCTCACAAGACAGGAATCAGAGAATCCAAAGAAATAATGATCTTTGCAAATCAACAAGCCCTGCGGAGTGCCCTCAGACAGACCCAATGGGAACTGATGTCAAGGCAAAGAGACAGCTGGCTAAAACCTTGGCCAGGAATGGTGGGTTCACAGCAGCATCCTAAAGGGTGGACTCGGGGTTGGGGGTGGGGGTGTGGATCTTCCGGGGGAACATTCCCCAGGGTGGACCTGGCAAATACAGTGGTCACCTAGGGTTGGAGTTGGTTCAAGCAGTAAGTTTTATTTTAAATTCACAAATGGGATGTGGGCATCACGTGCTGCATCAGCATTTATTGCATGGCCCTAGCTGCCTTTGAGAAGCTGGTGGTAGTGAGCTGCCTTCTTGAACCACTGCAGTCCACATGCCATAGGTAGACCCACAATAAGGTTAGGGTGGGAATTCCAGGATTTTGACCCAGCGACACTGAAGGAAAGGTGATTTATTTCCAAGTCAGGATGGTGAGTGGTTTGGAAGGGAAACTAAAAGGTGGTGTTCCCATGTATCTGCTGCCCTCATCCTTCTAGATGGAAGTTTGGAAGGTGCTGTCTGAGGATCTCTGGTGAATTTCTGCAGTGCATCTTGTAGCTTACACTTTGGTCTAGAGGTATGATTCTCGCTTTGGGCATTATACATGGTGAATGTGGGAGAGATCCAGGATGAGCCCTGTTTGGGGGCAGCACAGTGGCTCAGTGATTAGCATGGCTGCCTCACAGCACCGGGGACCCGGGTTCGAATCCATCCTTGGATGACTGTCTGTGTGAAGTTTGCTCATTCTCCCCATGTCTGCGTAGGTTTCCTCCGGGTGCTCCGGTTTCCTCCCACAGTCCAAAGATGTGCAGGCGAGGTGGATTGGCCATGCTAAATTGCCCAGGGTGTTCAGGGATGTGTAGATTGGGTGGGTTATGGGGGAATGGGTCGGTGTGGACTTGTTGGGCCGCAGGGTCTGTTTCCACACTGTGGGGATTCTATGGTGACACTGCTGCTACTAAGCGTCAGTGGCAAAGGAAGTGAATGTTTGTGGATGTGGTGCCAATCAAGTGGGCGGCTTTGTCCTGGACAGTGTCAAGCTTCTTGAGTGTTGTTGGGGCTGCACTCATCCAGGGCAAGTGGGGAGTATTCCATCACACTCCTGACTTGTGCCTTGTAGATGGTGGACAGGCTTTGAGGAGTCAGGAGGTGAGTTACTCGCCACAGTATTCCCAGCTTCTGGCCTGCTCTTGTAGCCGCTGTGTTTATGTGGTGAGTCCAGTCGAGTTTCTAGTCAAAGGTACCCTTCATGTTTTTGATAGCAGGAGATTCAGTGGTGGTAACACCATTGAATGACATAGGATAGTGGTTAGAATATTGGAGATGATAATTGCCTGGCATTTGTGTGGCGTTTATGTTATCTGTCATGCATCAGCACAAGCCTGGATATTGTCCAAATGTTGGGCAATGCACAAGACTGGGCCAGAGTTGGACCAGTGCAGATCACTCAGAGGGGATTAGAGTTAGGGATTCAAACTTGGGGATGACATTGGGAGCAATATCAGTCAGCCATCAGGAATGTTGCCAAAATCATTAACAAGGTGCCAGTGATGAAAGCTAAGAGCCAGTGATGCTGTTAGTCAGTTGTGTTCAGTATTTTAATTGCCCTTTCTATATAGAGAGAAGATTTGGCCTTTTGTTTTAACACAGAACCCCCAACTTCCTGAACGATCGTGTGTCCTTTACAAGACATGGGACAGTTGAGATCATGAGAAACTATGCAAACTAATCCTTTTATGGAATTCATGGCAAATGAAAACAACATTTTGTTTACTTGTCCCATCTCGCCCATGAATCTGCTCTATAATCAATTAGGCCTTTGTTATTTTATATTTAATACACCAAAAAAATTACACAAACATTGGGAATAACATTGTAACTTGTAACCCTATCATTCACTCTACCTATAAAACCTGTTCAAACCCTTCGATTAGATTTGTAAAATATCACCACTCACTGTCTCAACCTGTGTGTGATGGTGTAGGGCACACAGCTTGGTGCTGAATAGAATTTGTCCTGATTAAGTTTCTTTCCTCTGTGGAGATATCACTTGGCAACATTTTTCACCAACACACAGGCTGTTTTCATACACTTCCCAGTTTCATTGCCGACATTCTCAATCTTTCTGCGAAAGTCCGGGTGTTAGGAAAGTATGTATGTACAAACTGAGAGCTGGACCAGGCCATTCAGCCCCTTGAGCCTGCTCCACTATTTCATACAAGTCTGTTTGTGACCTCAATTCCACTTTGCTCTGTACCATCAGTAACTTTAGACTCAATTGTTTGTTAATAATCTACCTACATCTGCCTTAAAAATATTAGATAACCTTTTCTCCAGCATTCTCCAGGTACAGAATTCACAGACCTGCTCCTTGTCTCTGCCTTAAGGTAGATCCCTTCTCGCTCTCTCTCGCTCTCTCTCTCTTTCTCTTTCACACACACACACACACACACACACACACACACACGTTCACGTGCACGCACAGATACACAGACACACACACACACACACAGACACACGTTCACGTGCACGCACAGATACACAGACACACACACACACACAGACACACGTTCACGTGCATGCACAGATACACAGACACACACACACACACAGACACATGTTCACGTGCACGCACAGATACACAGACACACAGACACACGTTCACGTGCACGCACAGATACACAGACACACACACACATACACACAGATACAACAGACACAATTACTTACACAGACAGATGTATACACACACATAGACACACATACACGTGCACACGCACACACACACAGACACACACACACGCACGCACACACAGACACACAGACACACACACACATGCACAGACACACACACAGACACACAGACACAGACACACACACACATGCACACACACACACACAGAGACACACACACACACAGACACACACACACAGAGGCACACACACACACATGCGCGCGCACACACACATGCGTGCGCGCACACACACACACACACATACACGTGCACACGCGCACACACACACACTCACACACTCAGAGGGTTTTCCTCACCTACAGTCAGGCAAATTGTAAATTTCTTGAATGAGCCTGATTACCATGGACTAGTAAATCCAAAGTCCACCTGTTCTGAGGACACGGAAACAAATCCCGCCGTGGCAGATGGTGAAACTTGATTTTCATAACATCTGGGACGAAAAGCTAGCCTAAAAGTGACATGTAACCATTGCCAATTGTTGTAAAAACCCATCTGCTTCACCAATGTCCTTAGGGAATGGAAATCTGTCAGCTTTTCCTGCTCTGATCTCATGTGAGTCCAGACCCACGGCAATGTGGTTGACTCTCAACTGTCCCCTGGGCAATTAGGGATAAGCAGTAAACGCTGTCACCCACATTCCATGAGCAATGGTTTTATAAAATTAAAATTATCATTGTCCCATGCAATGATCAGGGTAGCAGAAGACAAGGTAGATGAGTCTTGATACAAAAGCAAAATACTGTAACTATAGAGATGCGAAACAAAAAGAGAATCATAGAATCCCTACAGTGCAGATAGAGGCCATTCAGCCCGTTGACTCCGCAGCAAGCCTCTGAAAGCATCCCACTCTATCCCTGAATTTCCCAGGGCTAATCCACTTAGCCTGCACATCGCTAGACACTACAGTAAAATTTAGCACGGCCAATCCACCTAATCCGCACGTCTTTGGACTGTGGGAGGAAACCGGAGCACCCGGAGGAAACCCACGCAGACACGGGGAGAACGTGCAAACTCCACACAGACAGTCGCCCGAGGGGGGAATCAAACCCAGGTTGCTGGTGCTGTGAGACAGCAGTGCTAGCCACTGAGCCACCCATGCGAATAGGGAATGCTGAAAATACTCTGCAGGTCAGGCAGCATCTGTAGAGAGAGAAGCAGAGTTATCACTTCACATCAAAGACTTCTCATTGGAATGCTTGGTTCTCAACTGGAGACTTCCATCGTTGACAGACCTTAGGTCCTTGTTTCTGGTGCGTTCCTATCTACAAAACTGTCCAGAGTCAGGACAGACACTATGGCCTCTATCCTGCTCCTGTCCTGAACACAGAGGGTCCTACTCCTAGCCCGAACACAACGTGCATCATAGAGTCTAGGCTTCCAGTTATTGATCCCTGAATCAGCCCTCCCACCAACACTGCCAAAGCCCTGACCAGGATTGAGCACCAAGAATGGCCTGTATATCACTGCCCTAGGTTTCACTCTGCGCTGATTAGAAAGGATCAAGGGCATATTTCCAGTTACTACAATGGAGCAGGCCTTTTCAGGAAGATAGGATGCGAGGCTTGAAAAGGTAAAGAAAGGCAAAGTTTTAAGAAGAAATCAGAGCTTGTCATTGATTGGACCTGGACAGAGAGTGGGTAAAACAACAAATGCTGGAGATCACAGCAGATTAGACAGCATCCACGGAGAGAGAGCAAGCTAACATTTCGAGTCTAGACTTGAAACATTAGCTTGCTGTCTCTCCATGGATGCTGTCTGACTTGCTGCGATCCCCAGCATCTGCAGTAATTTGCTCCAGTAGAGTGGTTACTGTTCACTCTTGCGAATTCTGACTGTGAATTCCTGACACTGGATGAAGAAACAAAAAAACACTGAGTTGCAAGGGCCTACTGCCACCTCGTGGCAGTGTAGGTATTCCAACCTCGTCCTCAAACCTCCACACAGACATGAGGACCTCAACACAGACAATAAAAGGCTGATCCCTTGCAGAGGCTGGCACGCTTCACAGAGAGATGACTTCACCGCCTCGGGCTTGTACCACGGCATCAAAGACTCAATTATTTTGCCACCACTGATGCAAGATTCTTAGGGGATTTGACGGGGAATGTGTGGGAAAGCTGTATCAGAATTAAGGGTCGCCCAGTTAGGACACAGATGAGGATGAGTTTCTTGTCTCTGCGGAATTCTTTACAAAAAAAATCCCAAAGGACTGGGGATGCTAGAAATCAGAAACAAAAACAGAAATTGCTGGAGAAACACAGCAGGTCTGGCAACATGTGTGGAGAGAAATCAGAGTTAAATTGCTGGAAAAAACTCAACAGGTTCTGAAGTAGGGTCACTGGACCTGATATGTTAATTCTGTTTCTCCAGAGATGCCACCAATTTCTGTGGAATTCTTTACCACAGGGGGCTGTTGAGGCGGAGTTATTAAGTATATTCAAGGCAGAGGTAGATTTTTAGCCAGTGAGGGTTATGGGGAAAAGATAAGAAGGTGGAGTTAAGGATTAACAGATTGGCCATGGTCTCATAAAATGGCACAGCAAACATAATGGACTGAATGACCTACTTCTGTTCCTACAGTTCATTGTCAGTATCTCAGGCCAAACAAATGAAAATGTGCCAAGGTTTTCTTGTTACTGCTGTGACAGAGAAACACAGGATCAGGAGCAAGCCTCTTTCACTATTGAGGTGGATCATGATTAATTTGTACATCAGCTCTATTTACTTGCATTTTCTCCAAAGCACCCTTACTCCACAGAAAGCTTTTAGAGGCATAAGAGCTATTCATGACACAGGAGGAGGCCATTCAACACACTGAGTCTATGCTAGCTTTTATGGACCAATCCAGTCAATATCAAGGTTGATTAGAAAGTAACTACACCAGGGCTGGGCTAGAAGGCCAGGGTTCAGCTCCAGAGGTATGTAATAATGTATCTGAACAGGCTGATTAAAAATATCCATGAACTAATAAAGGCTCTTGATGATTTCTTTTTCTTTAGCCAAGACCAGGTGAAACAAATAGGACTGTTTACAGCTCAGGCAACTCTTCGTGTGTAATGATCAAATTACAAAGTTGATTGGAACTGGAGAGGACCAGCCCTCGTTTCAGAAAGAGCCAGTGACTGCAATGGAAAGCTGATTAAGTTAACACCCTGGGACCAAGTAGGCTATTGTTCCAATGAACTTATTTTGAGAAATAACCTGAAAAAGAAAAGGAAGATTTTATTTTTAAAAGCTCTCTATTTGAAGGGGGTTGGAGTTTGAATGTCTTGGCAAATTACAGGGTGTGCTGACAAAAGCTGGCTCTGGTGAAGAGAATTATTGATGTGAGATTGGGTGATGCTGAGGACATGTCCCGTCCAAGGAGAAATTGTCAAAGTTCCTCTAGCAAGTTTGTGTATGACACAATCACCCCGAGGACCACCAAAGGGATCTTTTCAGCTCATGTAGTGGGTGTGGAGGACTCTGAGGATGGGTCTACAGACAATGCTGAGGATTCTGTCTATAGCTGGTATGTAATTGAGGTTGAATCAAGTTGTTCTAGGTTGGGATTCATCTGGTTTTAAGCTGTAATGTTGTAATTGGAGTTTTCTTTTGAGTGAAAGTGCTTTTATTTTCTATTATGGAGCCTATTAATGCTGAGATGTACTGTTTATTACTGCTTTGTATGCTGAAATAAAAACTTTTTCTTTTACCTATGTTGTCTTTCAAAACAAATTCAAAATCTTATTCTTTTTCTGGCCTTCTATATTCTGAACCTTTTTGTACGAACATGAGTTTAGAGTGGGAGTAGGCTTCTCAGCCCTTGGGCCTGTTCTACCTTTTTTAATAAGACCCATAGCTGATCTGATTTTTAACCTCCAATCTGCCTACCCCTATAACTTTTCAATCCCTTGCTGATTCTCTTTAGCTCACTAAGTTTTAAAAAAAGGGATAACTTGTTTGAGTTTTGCAATTTGTGTTTTTTTTTTAGGAATGTTGCTAATGGAGGTGGGAGGAAACTTAATGAGAAAATTGATAAAACTAAAATTTAAAACTTTAAATACTTTTAAATAAAATTCTCCAAGCACAGAGACTGGATGAAGAGGTACATCCAAGGTTACTGATGTAAATGAAAGTGTACGTACCTAACTAAGCATTGAACTGGATGCCACACGGTTGGGAGGGGGAGATGTGTCAATGTCTGTCCCTGTGTGAACAACATATTTAGATGTGGAAATGAGTTTCTGTCAAACAGAACATTTCTTGTAGTTGAACTCTCTACCTTTTTTTGCTGCTTTTCCCGCTCTCTGGACCCTTTTTCCAGGTTTTTTTTTTGTTTCAGAAAAGTATTTAAGAAAACAATCTACTAATTTAATATAATGGAAGAAGTGCAGCAATGATATTAGTGCCATATCAATGCTAATCATTTGGTTCTTGAATTTCTAACCTTTTTCCTTAAGGAATATGACGTGATCGTGATTTCAAAAATCTTCCTGGTCAAGAAAGTGTAACATCCTCTACCTGCAATTACAAACATTTTGTCTGAAGTTTCAGTCCTCGATGGGGTATGCTTGAGTTTTTGCACTGAATCTGGATTGGGCTTGCTCTGTCAAAGCACCCTATGATCTGTACGTCCTTCTTTGCTATGATAAGACATGGAAGCAAAAATAATGCCATGTGGCCCAGTGAGGCTGTACTGCCATTCAATCATGGCTGATAAGTTTCTAAACCCCATCCTCCCTGTAACCCTTGATAAGCAAGAGCCTATCTATTTCTGTTTTAAATATACTCAATGGTTTGGTCCCTATAGCCTTCTGTAGTAATGAATTCCATAGATTCACCATGCTCTGGCCGAAAAAGTTTCTCCTTATCTCTGTTCTAAAGGGTCTTCCCTTTTTTCCTAAGGCTGTGCCCTCAGGTCCTAGTCTCTCCTGCCAATGGACACCTCTTCCCATTATTCACTCTGTCCAGGCCGCTCAGTACTCCGTAAGTTTCAGTTAGGTCCTCCATCATCCTTCCAAACTCCATTGAGTAAAGACCCAGAGACCTCAAATGTTCCTTTGTATGTTAAGCCTCGTTCCTGGGATTTTTTTTTTTTTTTTTTTTTTTTTTTTTTTTTTTGTGAACCTGTTCTGGACCAGCTCCAGGGCCAGTGCATCCTTCCTGAGGTATGGGGGTCCAAAATTGCTCATAATACTCTATATAAAGCTCTGGTTGGAGCACGCTTAAAGCCTCAGAAGTACATCTCTGCTTTAATGTTTTAGTCCTCTTGAAATAAATGCCAATATTGTATTTGCCTTCCTAACTACTGACTCAACCTGCAAGAAATACTCCAGGCTTTTATTCTTCTTACCAAAGTGCATGACCTCTCTCTTTCCCATGTTGTGTGCCATCGGCCACTTCTTCACTCACTCTCTCTCCAACCTGTCTAAATCCTTCTGCAGCCTCCCCACATCCTCCATACTACCTGTCCCTACCTTTTGTATAGTCTGCAAACTTAGCCAGAATGCCCTCTGTTCCTTCATCTAGATCACTAATGTACAAAGCAAAAAGTTGTGGTCCCAACACTGACCCTTGCAGAACACTACTAGTCACCGGCCGCCGATTTGAGAAAGACCCTTTTCTCCCCATCTTCTGCTTTCTGCCTGTACTGCTTGCAAAGCAACTTTTAACTGTACTCAGGCACATGTGCTTACGATAAATCAAATCCAATCCATGTGTTTACAGTCACTCTTGGTCTGCCAGTGAATCTGGGGAAGAGAAGGAGAAGACGCAGAGTGATGATAAACTTGATCCCTTTCAGAAGCAGATGTTAAGGGAACACCAAGAAGCCCTGGCCAAAACAGAAGTTCAAGTCAACAAGATCAATGTGATCAAAGAACGAGATAGGAGGTAAAAATCAAATTCTTCCATTTCTGCTTCAATTGTGTTTGTTGCAATTAAAATGTGCAACAACCCCAACAGTGGGATTGCAGTCCCTAGTGGATGAAGGGTGTAATGACATGTCCTATTAAATGGGAAGATCACGAAATGAATTAATGGCCTTCTGTCAATGCCAATGCATTTGGCCCACTAGTTAGGTCCACTAAGAGTTCCCTGCTGTCCAGAATTTCTTTCTATCAAATACCTACTACTTTCAATAGCGTATAACATGAAGACTACACTTGGTCTCCTACCCCATTGCCCCTCTTGTGTGCAATGCCATGGAAAACATCCAAGAAGCTTTTTGTGCTTGTTTTACTCTAGTTTCTGGGGTATTACTGTTCTGCTATGTGCCTAGACAATTTTTAAGAATTTTCCAGTTAAAGTTGCCTGTTTAGCATGCAGCTGCAAACATTTGTGTCTAGAACTTCACAGCAGTACCACTGAAGGAACATTTACTGCCCTGTGGGCTGGATGCTTTTGTTTTCACTGACTTTTTCAGCTGTACTCCGCCTCAGAGCCAAGATCACTTCACTAGCTCTGCGTCTTATTCCATTTTATGCACAAGGCTAATTTTGACGGACTTAACTAGTTCACTTTCTGAAGATGACAATTAAATCAACGATCCTTTATATAAAAAAAAACTGACTTAAATTCCTATGTTTAGTTAGTCTTTGCAGTTCAAGTAGTGTGTACTTGCATCACTTGGAACCAGCAATGAGTCATGTTTTTTTTTTGTTCCTCTAAAATGTAAAGCTATTGCACATGGAATGTGACAAAGTGATTTGGGCTTTCAAATAAAATAGAACTTGCTACTGGGCTGCAGGGGATTCTTTGGCTATTGTTAGCTCTTGGTAAATCTATATAATGGGCTGAATGGCTTTGTTTCCTCTGGGCAAGATCACTTTCTATATGTATTGGAAAAAGAATTGGCTGATTCTTTACTATTCCCAGAATGATTCAGTAAAATTTTGACTTGGGGAGGGGAAAGTATGCCATTTTGCAAGGGTTGAGGCACTTAATGAAGCTTTTTGTTCATTAGGACTGTTCATGAAATCTGTGTAAAGGGAAGACCATGTTCCTACTGAGAGCAGGCTGCCGAGTGCCCCTGTTGATCAGTGTCTGTAGCTGTAGTGCCAAAGTGTGCCACACTGAAAATTCTACTGCCTGAAAACAAATTGTAGGATTCAGTTGGGCTTGCAATTCATGCTGGAAGCTACACGTTGATTGACAGGGGTCCTGCTGTTTGCAGACAGGAAAAACCTGTGCACGTAGACCACCATTCTGAACCCAACAAACTAAGTGATCGGTATTTTGTTTGTTTCTCTGGTCAGGCTGCTGCCATGAAAATAACTGGTCAACATGTCTGGCTTAAGGAAAAAGTTTTTGACAATTAACTGTCAGTTGTCAACTAACGGGTACATTCCCATGGTGATCCCACTACCAATCTGCAATCCTCATCACAACATAAACATTGCTTTCTTCTTCCCTTTACAATCCTTGTGCGTTATCCTGTTGAGTGCAAGCTGAAGAGCTTTAATAAACCTTTTTTAAAAACAGTACTCTTGTTCATAAAGGACTGTGTGTGTGTCAAATCCACCTTCTCCAAGTTTCCCATTTATGTCCTTCCCCAGTGGTACCTAGGCAGGTGAGCCACACCACTGTTGTCTCTCAGATGGGGACAATGAATTATTTCTTAACCCAATGAATGCGTAAACCTTAATGTCTGCTGACCAAAAGGCTACATAGCTACTAGGGATGAACTGTCTGTTTTGGGATCATCGCATTTTGCAGGAAACGGATTAAAAGCAGCTGTGATCAGCTCCGTGATCTGCTGCCAAAATTTGAAGGACGAAGGAATGATATGGCATCTGTCTTGGAGATGACCGTGAAATACCTGGAGCTTGTTCAAACCCTTATCCCGCCTCAAGAACAACTGAGAGTGAGTAACTTCCTCCTGATTTTTAAAAAGTATAGTTGCATTTTTTTTATCAATTCGGTTCAATTTCTTTAAACTCTTGGAAACCTCCAAGCAGTCAACACTGCTTGGGTTTTAAAAAAATTTTGGGTCCCAAGTAATTTTTTAGCACCTCCCGTACCTAAGATGGTGCTATCTGGTGACTTTATACACTTTTTACCATACTTCAGTACATGTGACAATTTTAAAAAAGCAACATCTAATTGCATTTCAAGCCCTGTCCAACCTCAGAGAGATTTCGCTAACTCTGGGATTGAACCTGGAATTTTCTTGGAGATTTGCAAGCCATAAACAAACTACAGTAGTCGCACCTCCCTTCTACTTAACTGATTATACGTAGAACTAGAAACTAGTTGTTCTGTTGTATCCTGGGTGAGAAATTCCAGTCTCCTAGACTGGCATCACATGTTGGCTATCTGTCTACAAATCCCATGGAGAGCTGTTAATATTAAAAAAAATACTCTTAGCACCAGTATTGAATCTAAAATGTACTTTGAGAATCTGGAAGGAGTCTGCAAACTTGTCAATTTACTTCTGACCCTCTGGTTACTGCCTTCCATAATGCAAAACTGCTTTTTGTTCAGATTTTATCCATACCTGAAGGACTATATGAAAAATGGCAAAAGCCAACTCCAGAGAGAAGCAAGAAGACAAAAGGAAAAAGAAAAACGTGCATGTAAGGTTGGAGTGGTGTCGTTCAGATTTGCTCAGGCCTTGGGCACTTTGTTTTTGTTCCACACCTTGGAAAATTATTCATGCAGCTCCAACTTAACTATTCCAATCCGGAATGCCTAGCCAAGGGGAAATTGAGTTGCAGCAATTTGCCCTCAGAAAAGAGGGATAGTTGATACATTAAGTAAAGCCTTAAAGTGGTGGTTTTTTATTTGTTTAGTTATTGTTGGCTACGCTATAAAATATACAGTTCCAAATTTGGAGACTCTTGGTACTATTCTTAACTTCATGATCTTTCCTTCAGAGAATGATTTGTGACCCATTCACCAATTTGATGTATAGTATAAACTTTGGATGCCTCTTGCCTTCTACCAAAGATCCTCTCTCAGCACCTTCTAAACCCACGACCACTTCCATCTAGAAGGACAAGGGCAGCAGATACATGCGAAGACCACCACCAGTAATTTCCCTCCAACCCACTCACCATCCTGACTTGGAAATGTATTGCTGTTCCTTCACCGAGTCAAAATTCCTGGCATTTCCAGCCCCCCGCCCCACAATGGCACTGTGGGTCCAACACAGCAGGTGAACTGCAGCAGTACAAGGTGGCAGCTCACCATCACCTTCTCAAAGGCAACTAGGGATAAGCAATAAAGGCTGACCCAGCCAGCAACCTCCATGTCCCACAAATGAATATATTTTAAAAAGAAAATTTCATTTAGGGTTGGGGTGGAAATGTAGTTTTACTTCATTATTTCAAGGGCTACACACCACCAATGGCATCATAAGAGATTAGTACCCCTAACAGAATGGCTGTCTGTTATTGGAAGGAGGTATGTGTTCATTGCTGGTGGTGGGGAAATGGATGAGAGGTCAAATGGGCCTGAAGCTCTCTTTCAGAAAGAACCACAAATGTTTGTTTGGATCGAGATCTGCGTCCTGATCTCAGCTGGTCAACTCCTCAGTGTTTTGCCTCCAGTTCTTCTTTTTTTTTTTTTTTTTTTTGAAAGATGTATGATCTTAATGTGGACGACACTTTCACTTTTTTGTTTCTTCTCATTCAGCAGCAAAAAGGACCCAATGAAAACTTCCATGATTCAAACTCCAAAAGGGAAAAAGCAAGTCTTGGCTGAAAGTTCAGGAATCTCTCTGAATTTTCCACAACTGAACATCCCAACTGTTTCAGGTTAGCTCTAGCAACTAGACCCATAAGTGCTGTTGACTGTTTATTTCTAGCACTAAGTCAAATTGAACTTGGCGTAAGGTTGGAAATAATTTTTGAACCAAGAAACAATCTTGAAGGGTGTAGGCAGTTCTGCAACTCTTTGCTTGGAAAGGGTCTGTTAATATAAACAGGAGGACGATAGAATTAGTGAGGTTACTGGACTGTCAATCCAGAGGCCTGGACTAATGTGATGGAGACAAGAATTCAAATCCCACCATGGCCACTAGGAAGGATTTTTTTTCAGATTTATTAATTGGTAAATGTGAAGCAAAATGTTGGTATCATTGACAATCTGAGTTTTGCAACACAATGATTCAGAAGTCGGTTAGCACTTAGTTTCCATCTGTAACACGATCTTGGATCCAATCTCTTCTTGAGGTCAGTTAGAGTCTGTCATCTTGTACCACTAGCTGTTCAATACAAGACACCTCACCAACACCATTTCCTGGGCATTGGTGTATGGCCAATATGTTAGTCTTGCTGATGGTATGCATTTCTCAGAAATGCAAGAAGGAAAAATTAACTAAAATCCTTTTTGTACATATCACTTAGGTTTTTTTTTAACCTGATGACAGTAAAATCGTTTTCTTGTTTAATAACTGGCAGTTTGATTGAAATATTTGAAAAGCAATTATTTTAAAATTTCTAACTCTGGTAACTGTTTAGTAGATGGCTCTGACAGGGGTTTTTAACATGCTTTCACAGAATAATAATGAACACATGCTTGTCTTTTTTAAACAGTACAAATAAACAAACAGGGTTTTTCTTTCTGTAGAGCCACAACCAACCCTTCCAATCACTGACTCTTCTGGACAACATGAGCCACATCCAACCAACTGTTTCTCAACCAAATGGTTTACAACTCTCCCTGATGCAGATCAAAACCATCAAAATCTTAACACCAGTTCTAAAACGCTTGCTCCAGTCCCACCAAATAGGTTTGTGTCTCAGTTGCCCCTTTTTGGGAGAGGTGAGGTTTTTAGTATTCCGTATTCAGGTGTTAACAACTATTGTATTTTCAGCTCTACAGTGGAAAGTCTGACTCAACCAGATAATCTGAGTTTTCACATTCCAGATCAATGGAAAGGCATGCAAGGTAAGGTTGTATTATGCCGTGAAATGCACCTAATCAAATACTCTCTTGCTTGTAATTGGCAACTTCTTCCGTCATAGTTATGCAGCACAGATACAGACCCTTCGGTCCAACTCCTCTATGCCAACCAGATACCCTAAACTGATCTAGTCCCTCTTAACCCTTCCTATTCATATACCCAACCAGATGTCTTTTAAATGGTGTAATTGCATCTACATACATCATCACCCACCTAGCAGCTTATTCCATAAGCACACCACCCTCAAAGGTTACCCCTCAGGTCCCTTTTTTTAAAATCTTTCCCCTCTCACCTTAAACCTATACCCTCTAGTTCTGATTTGATTTTGATTTTTATTATTACTTGCACTGGAATAGTGAAAAGCTTTGTTTACTAGCGGTATCACAGCAAGCAAATGAGGCACAGATCAAAAGACTTGGAGGCATACCAGTTACATTAAGACTAGAGTCCATTCAAGAGTCTAACGGCTGGAAAGAAGCTGGTCCTGAACCTGCTCGTGTGTGTGTGTGTGTGTGTGTGTTCTGGCTTCTGTATCTTCTGCCTGACAGAAGAGCTTGTAGGAGATTGTTACCAGGGTGTGATGAGTCTTTGGCTGCCTTTCTGCAGCAGTGAGCCACGTAATTAGAGTCCATGGATGGAAGGTTGGCTTCCGTGATGGTCTGGGCTGTGTACACCACCTTCTGTAGTTACTTATGGTCCTGGGCAGAGCAGTTGCCATACCAGCCGTTATGCACCCAAACAGCATGCTTTCAATGGTGCATCTGTAGATGGTGAGGGTCATTATTTACCCTATCTATGTCCCTCATGATTTTATAAACCTCTAAGGCCACCTCTCAGCCTCTGATGCTCCAGGGAAAATAGCCCCAGCCTATTCAGCCTCTCACAGGAGGAAGGGTCATCGAACCTGAAATGTTAACTTTTTTTTCCTTCACTGATGCTGCCAGACCTGCTGAGCTTTTCCAGCAATTTTGTTTTTGTTCCTGATTTACAGCATCCGCAGTTCTTCTGGTTTTTATTCAGCCTCTCCCTGTAGTGCAATTCCTGCAGTGTCCTTGTAAACCTTTTTCTGAACCCTTTCAAGTGTCACAACATCTTCCCTATAGCAGGGAGACCAGGACTGAATGCAGTATTCTAAGTGGCCTCAATGTTCTGTACAGCTACAACGTAATGTCGCAACTCCTGTAATCACTGCACTGATCAATGAAGGCAAGCATGCCAAACACCACCTTCACCATCCTGTTGACCTGTGATTCTACTTTCAAGGAAGCATGTACCTGCATCCCTAGGTCTTTGTTCAGCAACACTCCCCAGGGCCTTACTGTTAATTGTAAGTCTGGCCCTGATTTGCCTTACCAAAATGCAACACTTCACAATTATTTAAATAAAACTCCATCTGCCACTCCTCAGCTCAAGGTCCTATTGTATTGAAAGAATCTTCTTTGCTGTCCACTGCACCACCTATTTTGGTGTCATCTGCAAACTTATCGGCCATTCTTCTCTATTCCCATCCAAATCACTTTATAGAAATGACAAAAAGCAGCATCAAACCTTGCAGCACATGCTGGGCACAGGCCTCCAGTCCAAAAAATAAATCCCTCGATCACCATCCTATCTCTCCTATTTTTCAAGCAAACTGTGTATTCAATTGAATCCAGGGGGAGCTAGCCAATGTGATCTAATCTTGCTAACCTGTTAATTTTTTTTTTTGTACCCTTTTAATCTAGGGAAGTCTCCACAAGGTGAGACACAGTTTAATTAAACTGTCACCCTCTGCTCTTTTTCATACATGTTGCCCTTTTGAATGATATGATATTTTTCTTCCTATACTCGTGATTTCAGTAGGTTCAATTTGGCCTTTCAGGTCTCTGATCACGGCCTTGATCTACAGTGTATGGATGCTAGAACATTGGTTTCCTTCCTTTGGGAAGGAATGGATGAGAGTTCTCCACCAGATTGAGAATAATGAATTTACTACCTCTTCAAGGCTGAACAAATTTTAACTTTTTCTCTTCCATCTGTAATTCTAACTTTAACCAGCTATCAGCCCTACTGTCTTCACACTTCATCTAGCACTTTGATTCTGCAGGACTACAGTTGCACGTTGGGTATCATACTCCCAGCTGGAGCCTGCATGAAGTGCAGTTTCCCTTGCCTTGTTCTACTGCTTTTGATTCTGTCAAAATTTCCATAACACTTTTTTTTTTCAGTAGTTGAGTATTTTACATGTATCAACAAAGGCTTGAGTTTCCTTTTTTGCTATTTTAATACATGTTTATATAAATTTGAGAATTTTTTTTTTTTTTTTTTTTTTTGTTTTGCCAACCTGATTGGACAACCTGTCCAAGGGCAGGTGGAACTTGGACCTGGACTTCTGGCTCAGTGAATGGGGACCTTCCAAATGTGCCACAATTTGTTCATCACTTTGCAATTTGAGTATTTATCTTAATTCTCCCAGGCATGTATGCAAGTTGTCATTCACTTTAAAAGTGATCAATTTGGATTAAGTTTCTGAATGTCATTGTAAAGTAGAAACCCTATAAAACAACTTCTATTGCTTCTACCTGTTTTAGTTGTGTCAAATCTCGGCACTTGAGATAAAATCCTCATCCCTTTGACTTTTTAATAACAACTTCTAGTTTAAAAGAGAATGGTTAGGCAGCAGGAGATGATAGTTAGTTATGTTCAGCCAATGACCTTTTTATTAGTTTGTTCATTAAGTCTAGATATTTTATGGGGATATCTCACTTCTACCTCTAAGCCAGAGACCAGTCAAGTAATAGGTTCCCTTGCTGAACCTACACTGCCTGCTTAGACTGTTGTACAGGTATCACTTGCGTTGTGTTTAGGAGAAAAATCAACTCCAACCTCTAATGTTAAGTTTATGTCCCAGAAGGAAAATCATTCCTATGTTTTGATACGTGCTCCTAATAAGTGAAATTATTTCAAAGTGAATAATCTAGTTCTTCTGGTCCCTCAAGCAAAGTCCCTAACTTAACTTTTCTGATGACCTTGACATTTAATATGGTTCAGTTCTGGATCGATCAATGTGTTGCCCCAGCATCATCTATATACCTTTCAAACTTGGAATACTTTTTAAAATGCATTTAGCTTTAATAGTAGGTGAACAACTACTTATCTCCTTTGCATTAACTTTCATCCAAATTCAATCTAATAGAAAAACTAACACAAACAAATTGCTGGAGAAACTCCAATCTGGCAGGCTCTGCAAAGAGGAAGCAGACCTAATGTTGAGACCAGTGACCCACCTCAACTGATATTGGCTGAGCTGAATGGGAGGGAGAATCTTTCCCTGTATTTCATTTTCTGTTTGTTTGTTTATCACTTATTTAGCTGGATATTTGCATAGACTCAAGTGAATAACTTCTGAGCTCAAGGTTTCTGGTTACAAACATGGAGATTGTAGTGTATTGGGACCATCACTGGCAAGCAAGTCAGTGCTCTAGGCTAACACAAAACCAGAAATTGCTAGAGAAACTCTTCCTGAGAAGGGTTATTAGCCTCAGAATTGACAGTCAATCTCTCTCACTGCCCTCACCTCATTGGTGAGGGGAGATTGAGAGGGTTGCCTTCAGCCAGTGTAGGAATCGATTCAATGCTGTTAGCATTGAATTACATTACATTACTAACCAGTCCCCCTATCCCCATAGGGATTCAGGCATCACTGACAAGCCTGGAGTCCATTGATTCCTTTTTTTTTTTTTTTGTTTTTGGGCTAACTGCATTACCATATCGTTATCTTCCCTTCAGATAATAGACCAAAGACTTAAATTTCAAATCAAGTTTATAAACTTGCACTGTGATGGTTTATCCAATCTCTCTACTTGAACTTTATATTAAAAAAAATTCTCCACTTAGGTTTGGTGATTTGTAACATGTTCTCTGCCCTGCACCACCCCCCCCAAATTCTGTGATGAAGTGAAAATTATACTCCTTCTACATTTCTTTTGTATCATTACAGACTTTGGTAATTCCAGCACCACCACTGCAAACAAAAGCTTGGAGATTCCGGCATCAACTGTGGATCCAGACACTTCAATTCTCTCACAACAGGCTTTGCCTTCAAAAGCAAAACCAGAATCGCACAAATCATTCCAAGCCTTGGATTTAAATAGGCTAATGACTGACAAGTCACTGGGAAGCTGGCCAGAAGTGGATTTGCCAGCAACAACAAATGAAAATGAACTGTGTCCTGAAGAAGTGGCTATGGTGGACTTGATCTTCTTAAGTTTATGACCGATCTAAACCTTGATTATTTTCAAATAACTTGCTTGTCCAACAAGTAGGCACTTCTGGTGCAAACATTACTAGCATATAGGTACTAAGCCAAGTAATGCTAGGAAATCCTGACAAACATTATGTAATTATCTGTTTTGTGGAACTAGTTACTAGTCCATATCCACAAACTACCTGTTAGCTGTTGCATGCACTGAACCAGTGCCTACTTCAAATGTAGTGTTTGAATTGAATTTCTTTTGGCCAGAGGCCTTGTACTTGTATGTGTCTGCACTGTGGTATACCTGAATGATGCCAAATGTTGATTTTTTTTTTAATCTGATCAATGATAACTTGCTTTACAGTGAATGTTGGTATCTCCTACTTCAGGTTGAGACTGTTTAAAACATTTTGCATGTACAATATTTCCTCCATCCTGAAAGGGGTTGGAGATATTAAAGTGAAGCAGCATCTGTTGATGGTTAATTGTCCCAATGCTTCATGCCACATGTTGCCTTTGGGTAGGAGTTATCTATTGGGATCATGAGTTTCCTGCAATAACACTTAACCAAGTTCAAATCTTCAGTTCGTGTTTTTTGAGCAGAAGTTGTTAAACATCTGAATTCATGTCCATTTTCTCCTCTTTTAGTTAACAGGCTGTAGAATTATTTCTGTTGCCACAGTTGCTCTGGTTAACACAACAAATATGTTCCTGTAGGTTTTTTGTGAAAAATCACTACTTTTCAATGCAGTGTACCTGGTTTCCAACAACTTAAGTAATTGGGGTAAAATGTTCAAAGTTGCAGTATTTTCAGAAATCAAACCAGTTGAACTGAGCTTTCAACTTTATTTAAATAGTGTACAAATTGAACACAAGCTGTTTAAAAATAAATCTGCTTGAACATAAAATTTATCAATATATCTGACAATTTTAGAGCAAGTTTGTTCTCTATGATCCTTCTCTGAAGGTAAAGGTGATGAACCAAGATGTAGTTTCTTGTTCCCAGAAAGTGTGGTAGAGAGTAAAATCCAAAAAAGTTAACTGTCAGAAATGAGTTTTAAATGGATAGTTTCAAAGGGAGCAATCCTTTTTATTTCTTAAGCTCATACCATGTGAACAATAAGTTTGAGGTTAGCAAAGAAAAGTAGCAATTCCTAGTTTTGAACCATACTGCACCCAGTCTTTCTTACATGTGGCTGCACAGCCAGAGAACAAGGCTGTTTCTGACTATTGACACTTCAGTAAAAAATCCAATGGATACAATTCAACCTGATTTGAAGGTTTTTTTTTTTTTTTTTTTTTTTTGGCAGTGTAACTTGGCTAAAAATGAACCCTAAGTAGCTCCTCTTGCATTCTAATAGAGGCTTGACTTAAAACAGAATAGGTACATCACTGTATACTTGGATACAAAAAGACACTGCCAATTGCTTGTTTTTCTGAATATCTGCACACTCTAAATGAATTAGAAGGTGCTTTACAAAAAAGTTTTGGCCACCCTCCAATTCAAATTTCACCTGCTTTAATTTTCCCTATTAGATAGGATTTGAATTGCTATATCACGACTTTCATTTATTCTACCTTCCATAAGGCAAGAAATTTTTATTATTGAACTTAGATTATAAGACTGGCTTTCTACATTTTTACTGAATGCTAGAGCCTTCACTCTCACCAAACTGGATGTATCCCAGTTCTGAGGAAGGGTCATTGGACATGGAATGTTAACTCTCTTTCCTCCTCCACAGATGCTGCCAGACCTGCTGAGCTTTTCCAGCAACTTTGTTTTTGTTCCTGATCTGCAGTTCTCTTGGTTTTTATTTGGATGTATCGCCTACTCTTGAGGCAAGGTCTACACAACGTGATATTCAAGCTGATTCCCTAGATCAAATTTTAAAATCCTGCCTCTAATAAAAGCCATAGCAGATTTGCAGAGTCAAATAACCATACCTCTACTGTGTCACGGTGCAATTTTTTTCAAAAAGTTAACACATGCACAATGTAGGAATGAGAACATTTGCTTCATAGGACAGACCATTGTCTTTTTGTTGATCCTGAACCTAAGAGGGTTTTAAGTGCTTCATACAGTTGCAATTTCAAGTTGCATAAATAGTGGCACAAAGATTTATCATGCCTGCACAGGTGCCAGAATAAGTTAGCTATTTTAAAATAATACTTACCTATGTAGGTTTATTTAATCAGCACTGGTTAATAAGGCAGCAGGTTTTGTTTTAATAAGGTGGCTGTAAGGAGTTCTTAATAGATTGTTCCAACTTTGTAAGAAATACAATTGCTGGAGCTCCATGATTGTTTACATATCAATGTAGAAATTTGCTAGATTATATAATGCACGTATTATAGAAAGTGCTCTTGTGTACTCCACTTAATCTATTTGGCATTGAATGCCTGTCTTTTTGTAACAATGCTATTGTAAATGGATAAGCCCCCTTGTTAACTTTGAAGAATTCACCAAATGTGAGACTCGCATTGCGTCATCTTCACCACACCGACCCCACCTCCAAGGCGCCTGTAGTTCATACTTCCAAAGAGCCTGAGGGAATAAATCAATTCAAAAATTAAACCACTTTAAATTTAAAGTATTGCACAAGGTAAATCAATAAATCTATTCAAATCTTGTCTCTTTGCTTGTCAATTGCTTTGAAAGGAAAATGTAAATGGACAGGACAAAATGCTTCAAAAATAATTTACATGAAAAATAGAAATTGGTACCTTTTCCATGTCTGGTTAATCCAGTAAGGTTTTAAATCTAAGAAGTGTACAAAGTGGTAATTGTTGGATTCACACTCAAAACATTTGACACAATCTTGATTCAACTGCATTGTATTTAGCTGATTTCATTGCCAAAGAGTGGGTTCAAAGTTGCTATGATGAGTGTGCAATTTTGTGATGAAGCAATGTTATAACAACCAATGCAATGTGGGTGGTATAGGGTAGCAGGGTGCTGCTTTGTTTTCCCTTCTGCTGTAAGGTATTCACCTCCCCTCCCCACATCAGTTACTGAGATGAATCAGAATATTCTAGATGTTCTTCTTTGCAATGTACTTAGCACTAGTCGCAGCAGTAGAACCACATTCTTAATCAATGTGAAATGGACATGAACAAGCAACCCCTGTCTTGATGTGATACAGTAATTCCATCCATGTACTGTTCAAATTTTCTACTCTGCCACAAGTCCTTCAACATTACTTGTGCACAAACCCTCAAAGTCAAACCCAGTAAGGTTGAATGCTGACTATAATAGACTGTGCAGTGGCTGACAAGTAAGTCAAATAAAGTGGCTGTTAGATAACTACAGATCAATGCATCAGAAAACATTTGCAACACCAGATGATATTCACCACAATCCGTTAAACTCAAGGCAGTGGTGTGAAAAAGTGTCAATAATATTGGATTCTACTGTTACAAAGCATGTACTAATTAAGTTTTGTTTTAAACTATTTCCCCCAGTTGAAAAAAAATCACTTGTAGCTTTGATAGTACTCTATGTTTGAACAAAACAAACTGAATTTAAGTTCACCGAAAGCAAAAATTGAAGAATCTAGATTTACAACCCAACACCATACCAAGGAAATTGCATTGCAGGATGTGCCATATTTCAGACAGCATATCAAACAACACAATCCTGTATGCCTGGGCAAGTGAAAATGATAGCAATGGTGACCTGATAATGATCTGGACATACGCCCTTTACAGCTGATCACTTGGGCCCTCATGAAATGGCAGAGATACTAAAGTTAATTCAAGTTTTTGTGCCTTTTGGATCAATCAAGGACTTCTTTCAAACGAACAGAAGGATGGTGTTGATACAGAGCAAAGGATTTGCGCTACATAGACATTGGGAGTCTCAACACACTACCACCACAGATCAATGCACTTCATGCGATTTAAGAGAATTTTGGGAAATTTTTTTTTTATAACAATATTATCAGTATTTATTGCAGTAACTTAAATCCATTATACTTAGTGTAAAATCTGACTGTTCCATTCTGCAATTACTGACTTCACACATAGATTACAAAAATCAACCAAAGGCTCAGTTTTATATTTTGTGAAATTCTAACTTAGCTATTATAGTCATTTACACTGATTGGAATCAAAATAAAGGACAAAAACTAATAAATGCAAAATACTACAAATGCTGGAAATCTGAAACAATTAATTGAAAATTCTGGAGAAACTCAGGTCCAGCAGCATCTGTGTAAAGAGAATGAGTTAATGGTTCAACTCCAGTGCGACCCTTCCTCTGTTCTGAAGGAGTAATATTGGATTTATTCCTCTGCCCATAGATGCTGCAGAACTTGTTCGAGTTACTCCAGTATCTTCTGTGCTTGTTTGAAATCTAATAAGTTCCACCTCTCGTAGCTGTAAACATTGGGACGTGTTTGTACCTCCAAGTATTTGCAT
The DNA here is from genome assembly GCA_024137785.1 of Ginglymostoma cirratum. Lineage (NCBI taxonomy): Eukaryota > Metazoa > Chordata > Chondrichthyes > Orectolobiformes > Ginglymostomatidae > Ginglymostoma > Ginglymostoma cirratum. The sequence goes on from JAHRHZ010000035.1 coordinate 31,957,441, forward strand.
CAGGATCAAATACTTCAACGGTTTTTAAGTAGGTTGTACCATCAAAACCGCCAACTGCCATCAAAAGTCCATTTACAACAGCTAGACCAACCTGTGGTAAGGATTTGGGGGGGGGGGGGTGCGGGAAGAGAAAAATAATCAGTTAAATACCTGAATTACTTCCTAAGAACTAGGGTGTTTACAGTTGAACAAAAAGCAAATGCTAACACAAGCAACCTGCTCATACAACACGAAGTATCGAATCATGCTACATAGAAACAGGATTGTCCTCTCAGTTGCTACCTGCTTGCTTAAGAGTCAGTAGGTGGTGCCCTCACTTTCCCAAATAGAACCCAATGCAAGTGCATTGAGGAATAAAATCTCTCATCCCTTGTGCCTAATTGACAGCAGTTAACTGCTAACACTCGGTTGTGGCACACCTATCAGCTCAGTAAAGTCACTACACAGTGAACAAATGAGACTGTCTCTAATGGATTAGCTTTGCTACCAAGACATCTGAAGCAATGCTACAATCCTAATGTTAGATTTTTCTACAGTGGCAGAGGGGGAGTAGTTAAGAACATAAACAACCCTAGTGTAATTTTTCCTCAAATCACGTGTTGCTCAGTAGAGAAACAGACAAAATGTATTATTCGGCTAGGTATAGTACACATTCCTGCCCCATTTTCGATTTTAGGAGGCTCCGCATCACAATCAGTAGAGACAGGACTGCGAATGTCTGTCAGCTTGTGTCAGAATGACACTCAATAGAGGGCATTTATATTCTACAGAAGATTGAAGATTTCACTTTAGTGCCAAGAGAAAATGCCTTTTTCAATTTGAAGGTGCTATACAGCAGCAGAAATGCAAACAAAGCAGGGGCACTGATAAAGATAAAACATAATATTCTATACACCCGGAAATTATAACCGATCAATTTCTGGAACAGTAAATTAAATCGTATCTGTCTTCAAAACCGGCTGATCTGATAGAGTTATACTCTTGTCTGCTTTTCACATTCTATTAGATTCCAACTAGTTTGAATTAAATCTGCAGCCTTGAGATGGCACTTTCATACCGAGAGTCGGTGGTCTGCTAAATACATTTACAAAAACGCGCACGCGCGCGCACACACACACACACACACACAAACGACACAAATTAGCTGAGTGCACATTTACCCCACTCCGTCTGGAGGTCATAGCAACCACTGGAGACCACTGATTAGTTCGAAGGTTGTATCGCTCAGCACTACTAAGCTCAGTTGTGTCATCGCGTCCTCCGACTGCATAGATCATGTCCTGGAATACAGCGCAGCCAAGGTGCTTTCGCCTTGTCCCCATGGGTGAACAAGGAGACCAGCGATTCTCCTGAGGAATGAAGCGTTCAGCTGAAAAGCATAAATATTCCATAAACCCAACAAGCTAAATATTGCTGCAGTGTTGGAGCAAAATAAAGTTATCTGTAGAATGTAATCTTGACATATTTTAAATAACATAAGCAATACAGAGAATGAAAAGTAATGTTCTTGAAAAAAATTGCAGGTTTTTAATGTGCACATATGGGATACCTGTACAGGTACTACCAAGTTTATACAATTAAGATAGAAAGGATATTCATCCATTTTAATTAGGGAACAGGACTAGGCTATTCAGGCTTTCAAACTGTTCCACTATTCAACGAGACAATGGTTGATGTGGCCTAACTCTGTACCTGCCTTTGGACCATATCCTTTAATACCTTCGCTTAATAAAAATGCCTCTCTCAGATTCAAAATGAACAAATGATCTAGCGTCCACTACTGTTTATGAATTAAATTCCAAACCTCTACCACCCTTTGTATACACAGGTGCTTCCTAACATCTTTCCTGGCTCTAATTGTCAATGTCTCTAGTTCTAGAACCCCCAACCAGTGGAAATAGTATCTTTACTTACTCTGTCTTTGAGGTTGTTGATTTGCTCACCAAATGGGCTGTGTATCATTCAGACGTTTCATCACCATGCTAGGTAACATACCCTTTGTAACATACCGAGCATGATGATGAAAAGTCTGAACTATAACCAGCCAGCTTGGTGAGCAAACCAACAACCTCATCCACAACCCGAGCTACAAATCTTCACACGAACCTATTCTGTCTTCTTCTGTTAATATCTTGAAGACTTCAAAACATGCCACCCCTTAACCTTCTAAATTCTAGAGTAAGCAGGCCTAATGTCTACAATCTCTCCTCATACCAACTTGAGGAGTTATCATTCTTGTAAACCTACGCTGTTTTTCCTCCAAGGCCAAGAAATCCTTCCTAAGGTGTAGGGCCCAGATCTGCTCACAGTACTCCATGTGGGGTCTAACCAGAGTGTTGTATAACTCCTGCATCATTGTACTCCAGTTCTCTAGATATAAAGATCAGGATTCCATTGCTGACCTGATTTTCCTGCACCTGCCCGTGACATTTTAAAGATGTGAACCCCTCGCCACCAACCCCCGTCCCCCACCCCCCAAGTCTCTTTAGACACCTACGGTATTTAACTTCACACCATCTAGACATTACCCGATCTATCCTTTTCACAGTCCAAATTGGATAACCTCATGCTTGCTTACAATTAACTGCATCTGGATCAATTTTACTCAATAAATCTGTCAATATCCCTTTCTAATTTTATGCTATCATCTACACTATCCACAATGCTATCAAACTGCGTCATCGGTAAATTTGGATATATGACTATGCCATTATACAAGTCATTAGTGAATAATGTGATTAACCGAAGCCCTAACACAGACCCCTGTAGCTACACTGGTCACATCCTGCTACTTTAAGAACATATCCAATTATTCCTACTTTCTGTTGCCTGCTACTCAAGCAATTTCCCAGCAATGTCAGTAATTCACCATCAAGTCCATGGGCTTCTAACTTAGTCTCACATGAGAGATTGTGAACTATCAAATGCCTTCTGGAAGTCCATACAGACAACACCTTTTGACATTTCACTGTCCACTAGCTTAGTTACCTCTTCAAAAAACTGCAACGAGGTTTGTCAGGTATGACCTACTTGTAAAATTCATGCTGGCTGTCCCCAATTAACTCAAAATTTAAGATGTTCAGTTACCTCATCCTTGATTATAGATGCCAACAATCTCTCCACCACAGATGTTAAGCTAACTGGTCTGTAAATCCCTGGTTTTTCCACTTTTACTGTTCTTAAAAAGTGGAATGACACGAGCAACTTTCCAGTCCAGAGGGATGACGCCTGTATCCAGGGATCTCCGGAAGGTTACAGTTAAAAGTGTCTATGATATGCTCCCCTCCTTCCTTTAACACTCTTGGTTGGAAACTGATCCATCGCCAGAATTTGTCTCTCTAATTCCTCATTCCCACATCAATTTCCTCATTGTCGATTTTTACTTATGTTAATTCTATTCGGTCCCTTTGTTCATTATTTGCTGTATTCTAAAACGTAAAAAGGTCCAGAATCAAAGACAACCATTTTGATACCTTTTGTGAAAAGATGAGTATGCAAGGTAAGCGTGAAATTAGAGTGCTGGACAGTAGGATGCCAGGTAAGGAGTAAGGTACATAAAAGTGTATAGTACAGGTCAGGGTGCACGAGAGCTCTCAGGTTTGGCAAGGAGTATTGTGTTCAGCAGGAAGTTCAGTCGACAGCGGGACAGACACCTCCCTGGGCATTTTGGGGTCCCAAGGTTATAAGACACCTGACGATGCAGTTGGGTGTGAGAGAGAGAGGGAAGCTGGAGGTCAGCTGAATAGTTACTCTGGACTTAAATGGTCTCATTTCAGGAATTTAATAGTTTAACTTTACCCAAGTCACTATTTACTTAACTGCAGCAGAACCCTCAATTCTCTGATTCAAATGGATACTTTAGGAGGTTTTCAGATGCAGGAGAATTGCTCTGCAGAATGTTCAATTTCCCAGGCCATTCCTTTGGAGTCTGCTAGGCAACTCCCATCTACACTTCACAAACGATTATCCGGTCATCAGAAATTTCTCCCAGTTGTATTTTTACAATTTAATTTGAAACAATAGTCCACATTTACATTTTTCATGCTATTTGCATATTTATGTTCTACTTTTATTGCATCTGCAGTCTCAAGCATGCTTGTAAGATCTCATAGCAATATGTGAAGAGCAAAGGAGGTTGCCAGATGTCCTGACTAACACTTATCCTTGACCCAAGACCACAAACAGTTCACTTAGTCATTTGTGTCATTGCTGTTTGCCTTGTGTAAACTGCCAACACATTTCTCTGCTCCACAGCAGATACCACACTAAAATAAATTCACTAGCTGTGACGCACTTCAGGACGTCCAGAGATCATAAAGGGTACTATGCAAATGTAAGGTCCATCTTTCTCAGCAGAAAATAAATTCTTAGTTTTCTTCTTTCCAGACTGGAAAGTCCAAGTTTCTAATATCGCAACTACAACTCCATTCTCCAAGGGATCACTCTCTGAACTGCTTCCAGTGCACAAGATCTTCCTAGAATCTTGGACTCAAGACACAGTACTCTGACAAACATAGAACACAGTTTCCCTGGACAACTTCTGACTCAATATTTATTCTTCTGGTTACAAACCCATTACTTTTGCTATGTGCAATACATTGTATCTGTTTAGATTCAATTTTGTCTGCCATTTTCCTACCTATGTTGATATGTCATCAAAATCATTTTGCTTCCCTTTCAGCTGCTTGTTCAGAAATTAAGTGCCCCCCCCACCCCAGTTTGATATCATGTACAAATGATACCAGACATTTTAAGACTTGAGATAACACTAGACATACCAGTCCTGATTCCTAGGAATTCTATTCTATTTGGAACAAGTCCTTAGGATTTTATTTCCTTTAGCCCATTTTGGAGTCCAAATCCAAATATTGTTGGCATCAAACGATAGCCTTCAACACGTAGCTTTGTTAGATGCTTTCTGGAAGTCTAGTTGGACTATAATCATAGATCTTTCCACAATGCACCACAAGTCCATTAATTTAAAAAATAATTTAATGCTGAAGGATAGAAAGATAATGTTTTTCTGAAGATCACAAATATTTATTGGAATGCAAACAAAATCTTATAGTGCTTCATCCTCAAAATGTCACAACTGCAGTCTGTGTTATGCTGTATAAATAGTGAACTGGGAGAAATGTGGTCGGTTTTTTTCGAAGTACTAGTTTTAACTTAACGTTACATCAAAATAAAATGATAATTACTGAAAGACACCTTATCAAACGTGTCTCTCTGGCACCAGTATTCCAAACTCGCCCAATCTCCCCAACAGTGTGAAGGACCCACAGAGTGAATTTGAACAATTTGTACACCATTATTGATGGATCTCAAACCTGGGCAGAAAACTGAATGCAATTTCACATTAAAAATTATTATTGAATTAGTAATCTCATTTCAGGATGGATGTTGTGGATAACGAGAGTGAAAGACACAACTGACGATATTTTAAGGTTACAGAGAATCATGATGGTGCACAGGAAATTTACACTCCACCTGATGATCCAAAAGCAGTGCAGACAATTCTTTAAAATAAATTTTAAGCGTCTAGCATCACCATCTCTAATACTGATAAGTAAAAGATTAAAAGGCAGGGTCAGTCTGAAGTACATCTATTGTTGTGACTAATTTCTTAATTATTTTGTTTCCGCATACATTACCTGTATTTAATGGAGATGTTCCATCAGAGCCCCCGATAGCATAGAGGTGTCCACCGAGGACTGCCACAGCTACACCGAGGCGGCGAGTGCTCATAGGGGCTACTCTCATCCACTTATTTTCTTTAGGATCAAACCTGGCAAAATAATTAATGTGCTACAAATTTGTATCTCTCTAATCCTGTGAACTTGTTTTTTAAAATCAACCCTTTAAGCAGGCAGTGTCACAATAAATACTGTATATATTCATGCAGAAGTCAATTGAGAGAGACTTTATTTGGCAAAAGGCACAAGTTGACTTTTTCCAGCAGTAACATCTTGGATGGGTTGACACGTGCTTGATTTGGGCCCAAAGTGGGTTTTTTTTTAAAAAACATTATTCCAATCAAAGAATTAATATCAAACATTTACTCATTTTCCAACATTACAAGCTGCACATGTTTACAATGAAAGTAAACCACTAACATCTCCAAGACTGCACTTTGGTTCTGAAATTGTTGGGATTTGATCCCTGCAAACTACAGTTGATTTTTGTATCAATTATAAAGTTTTTTAGGCCAACCAAAATCACGCAGTTGACTTTTGCACATATATATGGTAAGTTATTGTCCCTTTCTTACTTTGCACTTTTTGCAAAGATTCCCTTTCCTCGTCACAACAGGAGGTATCTCGAAATGCTGAAGGCTTTCTGGTGACTATCCAGAACACTGTCCGTGTTTAACATTCACACATGAATCTGAACAGTAACAGCAATGTGCTTCTCCTAGTGTCAGTGTCAGTCATGTCCAATCTGGTTCTCACTCAGCAATCACATACAAGTAATCCAGCATGGGTCACTGGATCGTGAATGTTCAGGAGTAAACCCCACATTTCCTTTTCCTAGCTTAGGGCTCTAGGTCGACTGTAACAATAATGCCTCCCTGTGAGAAAACCTAACTAAATACAGACCAATTATTGAACTTGTTCATATAGCTCAGCTATTGATAAGCCAGAGGCACCCTAAGTACTCGTTTAAAATCAATTAAAACACTGAAACATAAAATATCAGAAGAAGTCTTGACAGGGTAAATGCAGAGAGGATGTTTTCTCTCATTGCAGAATCCTGAACTGGGGTCACAGTTTAAACAAGGGGCCACCTATTTAAGACGAAGATGAGGAATTTCTTCCTGCAGAAAATTATTAGTGTTTAGAATTCTCTTCCATGGAGAACAGTGGAGGTTGGTCCTTCATTAAAAACATGGCCAAATTGGACAGATTTTTGTTCGGCAAAGGTTAGCAGGGGTAGTCAGGATAGTGGAGTTGAACCCACAATTAGATCAGCCATGATCTTACTGAATGTCAGAGCTGGCTTCGGGCACCAAATGTCCAATTCCTGCTCCTAATTCTTTTGATCCTTTAATCTTACGCACGTTTAGTTGGTTTAAAAATCACAGCTTTCAGTTCACCCTGCAAAGTTCCCACTTTGCTTCCTTACCGCCCAAGTGCATGGATACAGACCAACAAAAGCCGGAAACTCAAAACCGTGTAAGGGATACTCTTGGAAATTAATGAGATAAAACCAATGACTGTCCAGCTAGGATCACTGGGTTGCAGAATTCTCTAGAGTTTAATGTGAGGAATCTAGCATGTACCAAAAGGTCTACATCTCCAAATCCTAGTAATTAAACCGCTTTTCCTTCTGTGTGATTACAGATTGGATTACTGAAGTGCCACAGATGTTTTATTTATTCATTCACAGAAATTGGGCATCACTTGTAAGGCCAACGTTTATTGCCCATGCCTAATTGCCTCAAGGTGATTGTGTTGAGCCACCTTCTTGAACCACTGAACATTTGGCGAAGGTACACCCACCGTGCTGTTAGGAAGGGATAGTTCCAAGTCAGGATGATAATGTGGCACGGAGGGGAGCTTGCAAGTGATGGGGTTCCCATGTATCCGTTGCCTTTGTCTTTCTAGGTGGTAGAAGTTGACTCTTGCCCAATGGTCAACTATTAGCGTATAAAAGATTAAACTTACCTTGTCTTTTCCATCCTCTAACCTTTAGGCAATATACATGCATGTCGAATTACTAACTAAAGGACAAGAGCAGGTTTCAATCCTTACAAGCTGAACTCTTGGACTAGGAAACCACATGGTGAGCAGCATATTGCAACATCAAGTCCACAGCCATAACATACATGGGCTGAATGGCCTAATTCTGCCAATCAAATTGGCTCCACTATTCGATCCTGGCTAATGTTTCTCAACTTCATTCTCTGCATGCTTCCCATAACCATTGATCCCCTTACTTATCACTGATCTATCACGGTCTTAAATACACTCAATGACTTGGCCTCTACAACCTTCTGCAGCAACGAGCTCCTCAGGTCTACCACCCTCTGGCCAAAGAAATTCCTCTTCATCTCGGTAAGCCGCAAGTTTCCCAAAAGCCCGATACCTATTAAATAGTGGCTACATCATTTGGAGGTGCAGAGTTTCAGCAGCCTCTTTACTCGGATATCGAACCATGAATATTCAAGACAATCCAGTCTTCAGGCATTAACTCATAGCACCCTTCTTACCAGAGTGTTCTCATCGATTTCTTCAGCATGTTGAAAGGATGTGTGCAGGACAGCTGGAAATACCAACCTAATTTGATACGTGCATGCTCTATACCAGGCTTACTCTCAACAATTCTATAAGATATGAAATGCTTTAGCGGATGCAGCTGTCCCCCGGTAGTCTCTCCCCTGTAAGCCAGAGCTCTGACTTTAACCATTTCCCAGCTTTTCCTTTCATCTTGAGTGTGGAAATCAGGAAACTCTTCTACTGCATGGTTAGAACCGTTAAAAGAAAGAATTCCTCAAGTATAACCAAACAATTCATTCCTGTCAGTGATTACAGCATCCTTCATTACTTACCTTTCCACAATATTAAGGCAGGACACTCCATCCTGACCTCCAACAGCATACAGGTACCCTCCAAGCACAGCTACCCCTACACTTGTTCTGCATGTGCTGGTCGGAGCTACATCACTACTCCACTGGTTTGTCTTCGGGTCATACCTTAGCAACAGAAGAGAAATAATTGAGGAGTTAAAAGGCAGGGGGCTCACAAGCGAAATGGAAAGCTTAAAACTCATCATTGTTCCAGATGCATTTATAATTGTTCCAAGAACACCCTTTCTCCTGGTTTAGCCTCAGACTGTTGTCATGGACAGTGACGGAGTTAGCCCTGAAGGAAAGGAGCTGTGATAGGAAACAAAGTCAATGGCTTTGGCCTTCCCAATATTTAGACAGGGAAATTGCTGATTATAAAGTACTGGCCGTCAGACAAACAATATGACTAACCAGAGTCAGAGATTTCAAGGTTAAAGTTGTACTTTGTAGATGTGCATGATCTTTACTTCACAATGGGCAAAAAAAATTCAGCAAAAAGAGGGGCAGCTAAAAAAAAAGTTTGCATAACATAAAACCAAAATATTGCTCCGTTTCTTTTCTCAGATGACACTGCCTTGACAAGAAAAGTCTTCAAGGATTAGCAAGATTTAGTCAAAACAACCCAAGGGACCAAGCAGACACACTACAGTATGGAGCTGGAGGAACACAGCAGGCCAGGCAGCATCAGAGAAGCAGGAAAGTCAACGTTTCGAGTCAGGACCCTTGTTCAGAAATTTCTGACTCCAGCACCTGCAGTTCTTGCTAAGTCCAAGGGACTAAGCAACTAGTTTAGAACCAATCAAGCCATGGACAACAAAAATACATATGTTAGGGCTGAATTACAAAACTGACCACTCTCAGAATCATTAGCATTCCAGCCGCTGTTGCAGTTCTTGTTAATAAGTGAATGTTGGAGGCATCTTAGGAACAAATTGCTCAGCTTTCATAATTTACCATTCTAGCTACCAAACCAGATTGTGTTCCGAACTGAAATATTGGGGAAAACCACAGCTGCTATGTAAGAACTGCTGTTCATGAGGACAAATTAGATTTATGCTTGTATATACAAACAAGATTTGCTACTGAATTCCTTTTCCCCCACAAGTTTTGAATCATTAAATTTTATTTCCTGATTACACAAGTAAAATGCTCACTCAGAAACAATGATTATTTAGGACAGAAATAAGTCCCAAGGCTGACAAATCTTAAAGGCTATTACATTTTAATAAAAGAGTTACCACAAAGAGAATTAAAGGGAAGTCACAGGACATGTTTTCACACTTCCTTAAGCTGGAAAACATGTGGCACTAAGTATATTTATTACCAGTCAGAAAGCTTTACCCTTGTAGTAAATTCACAGAAGCACAGCAATCTGGGACCATCTCTTGCTGTTATACATTTCTAACAGCAAAATGTTATCTCTCCTATAAGTTCGACTTGGCTAAATAGGAAGTAGCCAATAATTAGGGAAACAATCTAGAGAGTGACCCAAGTATGCAGCAATAATGAGTTGGCAATGCATTGTGACACCATATTTTTTGAGACACATTCATAACCAAGGTTCCTTTCTATAAAAAAGAACACTGGAAACTAAAGTTGACATTGAAATGCAGTTGTCTGCTTCTCAAATGACAAATTAAGTCAGTCAAGGTGGGTGACAGCTTAAACAAACTGCTAAAGAGCTGAAGGGTCTAGGCCCGAAACGTCAAGTTTTCCTGCTCCTATGATGCTGCTTGACCTGCTGTGTTCATCCAGCCCCATGCTTGTTATCTCGGATTCTCCAGCATCTGCAGTACCTTTTATCTCTGCTAAAGAGCTGTACATTGCCTACCACGTATTTCAAATAGAGAACTAATCCATCATTCCTCTGGCAACTGAATCCCAGCATAAGTTACATTTCCCTCAAATCTATGTTGACACTGTATTTAGTAAAATGTATATAATAGGTGAAATATTAATCCAATTGAGGTACTGTCCTTTATCAAATTCAAAGTTGGTTGGGTGAAGCCAGAGGTTAGACACAGCAGCACTCAGTTTTACTCAACACCAGCAGTTCATGAGCATCTGACCGCTGTTTATACCATTTTGAATGAGTTTTTATTCTGCGGAATTATGGGATAACTTCAACTTAAATCAATATCTCTATTACTGGCCAAACAACCAACTGAAGGGTAATCCAAAAAAAAACAAACAAACTTGACACAAATATTACTTTTCTTCAGAACTTCCTCTCTAAAGAGGACTTGAAACATGAACTGTTTCTCTCTCCACAGATACTACCAGGTCTGCCGAGTTTCTCCAGCACTGTCTACTTTTACTATAGCTGATGGGTGGTACTGGAATCAACCTTTATTCAGTGTTACATTGGTTTGCATGATTAAACATTACAAGAGTGCACCTCCTAACCCAACCACACCACAGTCTCTCTTCACATGTGCTTAGACGTAATCCCAGTTAGCGTCCACCATCTGCATACAATTAGTAGGAGATTAACAACCGGCATTTAATGCAAAACTACTTCTAGTCTGTTTCAGGGTGTAGTGTTTGCACCATGACTGCAGCTATTGCAAACAGCCTTTTTGCTACATACCCTATGAAGTAATAGAAAATTAGGAACAGGAGTAGACCATTCAGTTGCTCAAGCCTGTTCTACTATTTAATTCTATTATGGATGGCTGTATAACTGGAACAAATTATTTATTTATATACATATACAAACAAACAGACCAGTTCTTCTTCAATACCGGCTATTTCACCAGTCATATATTCTACGAGGAGAGGAGCACATATTCACACAGTTCTGTTTTTCTCAAAGCAGGAAGTGGGTACCGATAAGCATGACTGTAAGTGCAACTCATCATAAAATTTAAGTAAATTGATCTCAAGATCCAATGAGCTATAAATGCATCTCAGTTTTAAATATATATGGTCTTGTACTCTTTAGTTCAGATGCTGGTACATAGCCAAATACAGCTCCCCAGTAAAGTGGTACTTGAAAGATATGGAGTTCGCTCTGACTCAGGGTCAGGTTCAGAAATCAATGTTATGGTGAAAAGATTAAGAACAGCATTTTAAACATTAATCAACACCTGCTATCTACTCAAATTTCCTCACTATTTTAGTCTGGCAATGTTCCAGATTTTGGCTTGAACATTTAACTTCCTACTCTCATTTCCCTCAAAACATTTAATTGGAGTGTACTTCAGAAGAGCTGACTTAATACCTGTTAATACTATGTTAAACAACCAGTTTTCATTATTGAACTTAGACAGTAATCCTTAGGATATTTAGCCCAACTCTCAAGCATAAATCAAGAGTTAGTGACCAGAAGGATGAACCCTAGCTGATACTGCCTCCTCCCACCCATGCTACAGCGCCCAACTGGTATCCCTACTCTCTGAAATCAACTAACCACAAGAGAATTTTAATCTACAGGGCTCAGTCCCAACTGCATTGCTTCATTGTGGTCACTCAAGAATGAATGATCAGTCTTTTGTTTCTTCAATAAATAAAGCAGATTATTTAGCAGAATATTCAAAGTTACCTTTCAACACTGTTCAGGTAGGAAGATCCATCATGACCTCCGACTGCATACAAAAGGTCATCGAGAACTGCTACGCCGACACCGCACCTTCGTTTAGACATGGATGCCATCATCCGCCATTCATGTGCCTGAGGATCGTAGCGTTCAACACTAGAGATTGCATCCCCACTGCACCAACCACCAACTAAAGAACAAGAGGCAAAAATAAAAAAAATTTTCAAATGCAAATTTTAAAATTCCAATACTCAACAAGGTCACATTAGACACCGAGTGGCAAATTAGGCTTAAGGGACTGAACAGCTTTATCCTCCCCCTTGTCCCAATCCACACAAAACTCTGCAGCTGTTTGTACTGCAGGTGACCTTAGTCAGAAAATATAAAGTAGATCCAAGCCATCACACAGAAAATAGGAGCAGGTCGCCATTCAGCCCTTTCTGCCAACCATGTTAGTTCTGCAATCTTATTCAGCTCAATAAAAAGGGTAAAAATTTTATTCGCCGTAAATCAACCAGATATTGTGCTCAAAAGTAACAACTTATAAATAAAGTGACTTCTAGTACCAATGTGCCATTTTTATGGACTCCAGCAAAGAAATTTAAATGCATGACGACAATACTGCTACAAAACTACACATACAAAAGTGCAATGATCATCTGAAATCTGGATATGGTTCACAGAAAGAAACTTTGCATTGTCGATAATAATGGCCTGAAGTCTTCCATTTTAATAACAACAGACTTGTTGGTGTCAATGATATTTCTGTTTATGATTGACAGTAGCTTCTGCCAATCCCATATGGGCAGGAAATGCAGCAATCCAGAAGTTGCTGACAGTGATTCCCTGCTTTTTCAGAGATGCAATCAGCATGAAATCAGCGATTTGACATGAATTTCAACTTAGAATCATAGAATCCCTACAGTGTGGGAACAGGCCATTCGGCCCAACAAGTCCACACCGCCCCTCTGAAGTGCATCTCACCCAGACCTATCCCTATTCCTCTACCCTTTCCCTGTAACTCTGCATTTCCCACGTTTAATCCACCTAACTTACACAACCCTGGGCACTAATGGTACAACTTAGCACGGCCAACTCATCTAACCTGCAGATCTTTGGACTGTGGGAGGAAACTGGAGCACCCGGCGGAAACCCACGCAGACACGGGGAGAATGTGCAAACTCCACACAGTCAGTCGCCCGTGGGTGGAATCGGATCTGGGTCCCTGGCCTTGCTGGACACCACCACCTGTGAGCTCCTCTCCAAGACACTCACCATCCTGACTTGGAAATATATTCCTTCACTGCCACTGGGTCAAACTCCTGGAATTTCCTCCCAAAGGGAATTATGGGTCTACCTAGAGCATATGGATTGCAACAGTTCAAGAAGGCAGCTCACCACCACCTTCTCAAGGGCAACTACCTATGTCCCACGAGTGAATAAAAACAAAACTAAGCTAAGCTAGTTGAGTAAGATGTAACTGAGCTTCTAGCAGTGTACCAAGTCATAATTACTGTCAGACAACTGCCCTGGTTTGGGGCGTCACTAACTTGAGTGCATTGAAGAAAAAAAAAATCCATAAACGTAAAATCTATATTTCCCACAAGTATGTCACAATCTTTATTTTTTCTCTCTCAACAGAGGGAAAAGTGTGAATGGTAATCAGTACTTTTTACTTCCTGGTTTTCTGCCTGTGATAATTCTTCCATCAGATTAGCAGCTCAGACCGCTTGGATGACTTCGTCTCCTGAATGCCAGATGGCGACCGATGCTACAGAAGCTAATAATTCATTGGGGGCAGCTATGAGACAAGCAGTGGACATCGCCCCTTTGACTGCAAAACCATGCTATTAAATCCTTAAGAACAAGATAGGCATTTTGAAGGAATCACTGCACTCCCCTACCAGCAAAAAGCACTTCACCACATCGGATGGGCTTGCGAGGTCTTGTCCGGGGACCCTGCATGAGCGGTCTCTCCTGTGGCAGGAGGAGATAATTTTTTGCCTCGTCCAAGAGATCTCTGAAAAACATCAGTAAAAACAATGAAGGAGAAGGTTAAGAATTGCAGGGTAAACAAAAAGAAAGTAAGGATTGCAACAAATGTTGAACTTTAAAAAATTTCCACAATGCAACTATTAGTGAAGTATGAGTTTCCCAATTTTCCCACAAACGTTTTGTTCTCAGTCAAATTATAATGCACAGAACCAGAATATAAGCATGTCATTCTCGATTCTGAAGGATTATCTAAGAAGAAGAACCTCTAATAGGAATACAGGTGCTAAACTGCACCACCAAGGAAATCTGGTGGTGGGGTTTCACAGTTCCACAGCAAAATACACTGAATTTTCAAACAGTTTTGGAAGGGAAACAACAACTGGTTACTTCAAATAGATCATCTATCTTATACTGAAAAATGCTAAGAAACGGGCCAGGCCTGGCAGAATTTGTATGCATTTTGTAGCACCACCTGCAAGTTTCCTCCATGCCAAACACCATCCTAACTTGGAATTCTATCGCCGTTCCTTCACAGTCACTGAGTGAAAATCCTGGAATTCCCTTTCCGACAGCACTATGGGTGTCCATATATCCCAAGGATTGCAGTGGTTTAAAAAAGCAGTTCCCTATTGCCTCCCGAAAAGCAATTAGAGGCAAAGCCGACATGCAATGAACAAATAAAATGTTTGAACATTTAGATCCTCTAGAATACTATCCAACATTCCTTCATATCAGAAGGAAGAGAATTTCTGGATTTAGCATGTGGCAATTAGGATGCAGTTATAGATTTGGGATTTCAGGATCCGTTGCAAATCTTTCTGATCAGAGTATTTCTTGGCAAACAGCAGTAGTTAATAACAAAAAAATACACTCGATGCTGGAAATCAGAAAATCTTGAAAAGTACTGAACTGCTCCAGCAACAGCTGTGGAGAGAGAAGCAGAAATAACTTTTCAGGTTAAGGCTTCTTCAAAACTGAAGGAAGACATAGATTTTGAGCAAGTAAAGGGGAAGGGGCATGGGTGGGGGGAGTAGAACAAAAAAAAAGGAAGACATGCTGTAGGTTGTACAGCAAGAGATGATAAGTGACAAAACAGCCCCAGTGCAAAACCAAAACAGTAGCAACGAATAAAAAAGCAAAACAAAACAGAAATGTCCACAGTGCGTGTGAATGGCAGAATACTGAATAGCTGCGCCTGAAAGCAAACCAAAATCAAAAAGCAGCACATGCAGAAAAAAGAATCACGTAAAAGACAAAGCTTATCACTGGAGTGAAGCACTGATCAAATAATTGCATTTATTTTTAAAATGCCAGAAATGGAACTGGATCAATTTCAAAGACCATGACATTATTGCATTTATATGAGAACCTTCCAAAATGGGGCTAGTTAAGGAATGAAGTATCTGAGGAAGTTATAATTGTGTCTTTCAGCACCCTCTTAAAATCAAGGGTAGCACAACTTTTTTCTTCAATAACTAAAAAGGCAATTATGGGCAAACATTTTAGGATACACATTATATTTATTCATGGAATTAAACAAAATCATATCAAAATTGACAGGTTCACATATCTTTAAAGAAGGCTTATACTCTTTGAATGGTTAATTACAACCTCATGATAGCCCTTACAACAAAGTTGGAGCAGGGTCAGAACTAAATTCTAAAATCTCAATGTCAGAAATCAATTAGTGTTATATTCAGACATCTTTTGTAGCTTATTCAAGGGGCAAAACGTACATTTTATTAATGCTTGCCCACACTTGTTCCAAGCAAACCTGTCTATAAATTCACTCCAGCAAGCAACCCTTTGAATATCTGAATACTGCTGGTTCTCCCATTTCATAAATAAGGATTGCAATGAATTTTGAATTAAAAAAAATTCCACAACACAACTATTAGTGAAGCACGAGTTCCCCAATTTTTTCATAAACGTTTTGCTCTTTTGTTGTCAGTCATTCCAGTGTGTACCTTCTTGTCCAGTGCTGATGAGTATGTCAGGGCAGTCACTGCTGGATACGTTCACTCAAAACAAGACTGCAACAAAGTGTGTTAAACTTCAAGGTCTTTTGTTTTCAAATGGAACTCAGAAGAATAATGAAAACATTATGACACAGTAGGGTGCACGTAGGTGTATCCAAGAAAAACATATTCTGCATTGAATCTTTAGTTAGAGCAGCAATTCTTTGAGAAAAAAACTGCAATAAGTTGGTGCGTTTTAGTACTCACGTCTGAGATTTATAGAATTGGTTTCTCAATTAAAGACACATCTTCCATCATAAAAGGCTCATTGTGGCTTCTAATGTATTTTAATTGAAACCATGCAATGTACATTTACTTTAATTTAGCAATTTGTCAATGATGAAATGCTGGTGCTGCTGGTCCACTTAAGCTGCTTATATAGTTGACAGAACAGACCAAATGGAACATTTACACCTTGCCTATAAAAAAAAATTACAATGTGGATAGAGTGACCATGAAAATGGCACCAAAGGTCACATGCCTAAAATTAAAGCTCCAGGTAATTAATACCACACGGTTTTGAAACTATATTTTAGGACGAGAAAAAGGAAAGGAATTTATAAATGAAGAAAGCTGTAGAAAACACTAACTTAAATGTTGAAACACTGGTTATAGTTCCTCTTCCACTACCAAAAAACAACACAGTCAGTCAAAAAATACAAAATACTGATGAACTCAAACATAGGATAGGATTTAATGCAGGTTGTTGCAGTGGGAAACATGGTGACTGGGCTTCCTAGTTTTGGGAGAGACCCCACATCAGCCTCCAGTCTGCAGGAAAACTCAAGCTGGAATGCACATCTACTTGTGTCAGTTCGTCAATAAGGCTCATTATTGAACTTCTTTCAAAACAGGCACTCAGTTCCAATCGAACGATCCGATATCAGGCAGGAAAGGTGGCTGCCGAAAATCAAGCCCCTACTCTTGCCTCTGAATAACACTCCCACCTTCTCACTCCCACATATTTCCCCCCTCCTTCACAGTCAATCAGAGAGACCGTGGACTGCATGTTCATCAGACCTTGAAAGTGGAGTTGCAGCTAGACAGGACAGTGAAGACGGTATTTGGTACACTTGCCTTTATTGATCAGTGCATCGAATATAGGAGTTGGGGTGTCATGTTGTGGCTATACGGAATATTGGTTAGGCCACTTTTGGAATAATGCATTCAATTCTGGTTTCCCTGCTATAGGAAAGATGTTGTGAAACTTGAAAGGGTTCAGAAAAGATTTACAAGGATGTTGCCAGGGTTGGAGGGTTTAAACTATAGGGAGAGGCATGGATAGGCCAAGGCTCCCCCCTCCCTGAGCAGTGGAGGCCGAGGGGTGACCTAATAGAGGTTTATAAAATCATGAGGGGCTTGGATAGGGTGAACAGCCAAGGTCTTCTCCCAGTGTAAGGGAGTCCAAAACTAGAAGGCATCGGTTTAAAGAGGAAAAAGATTTTAAAAGGGACCGAACGGGCAACTGTTTCACCCAGTGAATTGTGCATGTATGAAATGAGCTGCCAAAGGAGGTGGTGGAGGCTGGTACAATTACATCATTTACAAAGGCACCTAGATGGGTATATGAATAGGAAGGTTTAGAGGGATATGGACCAAATGGAGCTAGAAAATTTAGGCTCTGATCATTACGGACGAGTTGAACCAAACGGTCTGTTTCATAGCATTTTACAGCACAGAAGGAGGCTGTTTGACCCATCATATTTGTGCCCGAAAGAGCTACCCAGCTAGTCTCATTCTCCAGCCCTATCTCCATAGCCTTCCAAACTCATCACTCTCAAATAGACATCCAACTCTCTTTTGAAACCCCATTTGGAATCTGCCTCTGCCACTCTCCCAGACAGCACATCCCAAATCCTAACAATTCTGAGTAAAGAAGTTTCTCGCCATCTGACTCCTAGCTCTCTTGCTGATAATGTTGAAATTGTGACCCCAGGTTAGTGACATACCAATTACTGGAAACAGAATATTCTTTATCCTGACAAAATTGTTCATAAAAGTGAACACCTCAATAAGATCACTTCTTAATTTTTTCTGCTCCAATGACAAATGCCAATGTAAAACGTGTGTATGAAGTACAGATGATGCCAGTAGATATTTGACATGTAGACATGTCAAAACATGACTAACAAAAGATTTTAAGTGCAGAAAGCCAAGAGGATTACTGAAAGCTTCCTCAATAAAAAGAGAAAAAGTATTTTATTTCCTTTAAGCAAAATCTCTACATCTGCGACCTCCCTCCCACAGCCTTTTACGCCGATCTCATTCACCTGTGCCCGTGGTCCCCCAGTGATTCACACTTCTGACTAACTGGCAGCTCTTGGCAGACCGGGTTTTCACAGGAGATAACACAAATACACAGATATTGCTTAGAGAGGGGGGAAAAAAACAAAATCAGCTTTTTTTTTTGCTAAGAAAGCTTTTGGTCATCCTCTTGGTCCTTAATCCCAGGGAAGACTCAAAGCTGGCTAGTTAAGAGCCTGGTGTACACTCGTACTGTTCAGGCGTTCCCCTCATAAGCAACCTGGGGTTCATACCAGCAGTCTGCGACCGGTGCGTTGCATCAGTATCAGGTACATTAAGTTCTGCCCACGATCTCAATTTGAAAGGTTACTGACATGCACAACTATACAACCACACAATGTCCTTCAACAAAAAAGAAATTATTAGTGATGTCCACAGCATGGTTTGTATTTAAAGTAACAAGCTCTCAGGACCAACAGAGAGAACAGCACCTTCAATGGAGGAAGCTAGCAATATTTTCTAGGTTCTTTGTAGCAAGAACGTTGGAGCAGGAAGGAGAAGGGGAATATCTTAAATTGCTAGAGTCTCTGTTCCATTTTCCATGGGGAAAAATAAACATCATATTTAGAAACTGCATCCTGATTAGAAAGTATAGTAAAGGGATCATATAGACATTAGGATTCCTTTTGCTTTGATCTATACCCAAGAGCAGGGTAGAAGAGCAGAGAGAAAGAACACTAAAGTTTGGGGGGTGGGGGGAAACGGAACCAAGAATTATTTTTCTGTCAGGACATTATCTACTGTATCAATTCTCATTTCCTAAAACAAAAAAAGTGGTTAATTCCAAATATACATTGATCTTTAAAAAGAAAAATTCAAACTATTATCAGTTCTGGGAAATACTGTAGTAAATACACTACCTCCTTATGAAAATGTTACCTTGCAAGGCACATTATCCATTGGAAAAAAAGTCTGATTACACACAACAAAAATTAAAAACAGAAATAATAAAGCTAATAGGTTGCAACCTTAATTCTAAGCGGCTAGAATTAACTAATTGCAAAAAGACAGATTTAGATGGATTTTACTGTTAAAAGAATCATATCTTTTACAACACAAGTGGCTGTTCGACCTATCATGTCTGTACTGGCTCCAAAACAGCTACCCAGCTAGTCTCATTGTCCAGCCCTATCTCCATAGCCCTCTGAATTCATCACTCTCAAACAGATATCCAGCTGTGTTTTGAAAGCCCATATGGAATCTGCCTCTCCACTTTCCCAGACAGCACATTATAAATCCTAACAACTCAGTAAAGAAGTTTCTCGTCGTTTGATTCCTAGCTCTCTTGCTGATAATCTTGAAATTATGACCCCTACTTATTGACATACCAATTACGGGAAACAGAATATTCTTCTTTATTCTTTCAAAATTGTTCATAAAAGTGAACACCTCAATCAGGTCACCTTTTAATCTTCTCTGCTCCAATGACAAATGCCAATGTAAAAGTGTGTGTGCATGAAGTATAGATGATATCAATCAACATTTGACATGGTTAAAGAAAGATTTAAAGGACTGAAAACCAAGAGGATCACTGAAAGCTTCCTCAGTAAAAGAGGAAAAAATACCTCATTTTTTCATTTAAGCAAAATCTCTCTCCATCTCTGTACTTGCCTTGGAGCACTGAGCCACTGATAAACACGAGTAAAAGAAACATCGAACAACAGATTTGGAACACCAGACTGCAATTTCAGCCCATTTTGCCATTTTGTTTTTATAACTACCACAGGCTTTTACCAACTAAAAACTGAAAGAACTCCGGATGCTGTAAATCAGAAACAAAAACAGAAGTTGGGGGGGAAAGCGCAGCAGGTCTGGCAGCATCCGCGAAGAGAAAGTAACATTTCAGGTCCGGCTCAGAACAGAGGAAGAGTCACAGGACCTGAAGTGTTAAATCTGACTCACAGATGCTGTTAGACCTACTGTGCTTTTCCCCCAAACTTCTGTTTTTGTTATAGACTTTTACCAGTCAGGAGAAGGCTACATAGGCCAAGTATTTCAAGCAGATCTACCAAAAGTAAACAGCAACCAATGTCATGGCTTAGTCATAAAAATATGGAACCTGTAGCAGCAAATAGATTTTACACAAATAAATATTAGACTAAACCCATTATCTTGCATGCATATTTTGTTTCAAAATAAAACATGAATCTGTTATGTAGTAATGACAGCGATTCCAAATTAGACATCATATTTGACTCAGATATTGCTGTAAATATCTAAAGATTTATGAGAAACGTAATGAACTATACAGGTCCATATACCTGCTTCTGGTTGGAAGAAGGAAGGATAATAAAATTTCCATTTGGAGATTTAAAATCAGCAACAGGAGAATGTTAATAAATGCATCACTACTGAGAAATTATGCTTCATGAAAAATAAACTTTGGATCAAACCAGCTGACATTCTTTAGAATGTTGGTCAGCAACACCATGTATTTTTTTTGTTTTAAAAAGACCCTTTTAAAATTCTCAATGCGGAACAATGCTGCTTTTTGGAGAATACAATTTTCCTGTGATGATGTACAGGACAGAGTTTTAAGTGAAACATCAATCCTCAGGGTGATAAATATCAAACACACTGGAGTACAGAATATCCAGAGTCATATTTCAGCTGAGCAGTTATTTTTCTAACATATAAACATCATGCTGGCTGCACGTAAGTCAATTTGTGCTGGAATTGATGACAGTTCCATCATAATGGTCACTGGAAGCTATCAACTTTGATGTAGTAACATTCCCCACTCTCAACATTCTGGGGGTTACCATTGACCAGAAACTCAACTGGGCTCACCACATTAACACAGTGGCTACAAAAGCAGGCCAGAAGCTGGGAATACCGTGGCAAGTAACTCACCTCCTGACTCCTCAAAGCCTGTCCATCATCTACAAGGCACAAGTCAGGATGTGATGGACAGATCCCCACTTGCCTAGATGAGTACATCCCCAACAACACTCAAGAAGCTTGACACCATCCAGGACAAAGCAGCCTGTTTGATTGGGACTACTTCTGCAAGCATTCACTCCCTCCACCACCAACGCTCAGTAGCAGCAGTGTGTACTATCTACAAGATGCACTGCAGAAATTCACCAAAGATCCTCAGATAACATCTTCCAAACCCATGACCACTTCCATCTAGAAGGATAAGGGCAGGAGACATATAGGAGCACCACCACCTCCAAGTTCCCCTCCAAGTCACTCATCATCCTGACTTGAAAATATATCACCACTCCTTCACTGTCGCTGGGTCAAATTCCTGGAATTTCCTTCCTAATGGCATTGTGGGTCAACCCACAGCAGGAGGACTGCAGCAGTTCAAGAAGGCAGCTCACCAGAACCTTCTCAGGAGCAATTACGGATGGGCAAGAAATGCCGGCCAGCCAGAAACGCCCACATCCCACAGATGAATAAAAAAAAATTAGCATCTTGCTATTTGTATTTTGTCCAAATTAGAAGATTAAATAATAATGAAATTTTAAGTAATGTTTCTGAGGTACTCCTTTAGTGGTTTTTAAATTCCTATGGCATATTCAATCCATAGAGTTCAGAAACAAAAGTATTGAACGTGGTGTTTAAAGAGTGAAGACGACACCAAGTACCCGAAATGCTTTATAATTCCATAAACCACTTCAGGGCATTCGTAGAAAATCATTTTCAAATAATTCTGAGTTGTTAGTGGCAATATTGCAAATGCAACGCATTAACAGGTCCCCCATTCTACAGAATTATTTTGAAAAATAAATTCAAATAAAACAGATTCAAGTAATGACAGAACTTTAGAAAAAAATTTAAACTCAACATGTATTCTTTTATAGCACTGTGCTCAGAAGTGTCAAAAAAAGTTACTGAGCTAAGCTGATAAATAACAAAGAACTACTAAAATGTAACTGCTGTACAGAGTGCAAATTAAGCACTAATTAACTAACAAAATTATTCAAAAAACAAGGCAAATTTTTAAATTGTTACTCTTTAAATTACATTGGAGATGACAAACTAGGAGCTTCTGCATAGAACATAGAACATAGAACAGAGAGCATGATTTTTACAACTTTGTCAGTTTCTGCTGTAATTCAGAAACCAAAACAGATCGATCCTGCTCCTGTGGAGTCGTCACATTTTAGCAACCAGTCAACTCAGAGTCAGGACAATCATTTCAATCTCTTACAACTGAATGGATTGTATGAATTGGTCTGATAATTTATGAATTGATTATTGTGTAGTTGAAATGTCATAGTGGCACACTTTGTACATCTTCTGGTAAGATGGCATTGAAGTAGGACACGGGAGCTCACCTGGGTCTTTTTTTTGTTTTTCCTGTCCTTCCATTCCTCCCCTCTCTCGGTCTCGGACACCCAGCCCCAGGCTCCAAAGTGGGGACGGCAGTCAATAGCTCACTGTGGGGACACCAGCAACCAGTGGCCCAGTGTTGATTGTGGCAGCAGCCAGCGGTCAGACCATGTGGGTCTGCTACAGAGACCCCTCAGACAGAGACTGTGATGTTTGCCTGTAACTTTGCTTCATATTTTTCTAACCTATGGTTACACTGCATAACCTGTAATGTGACCTTTTATCTTCATTTCTCTATTCTATAATTAAGGATTGTACCGAGGTACTCTGTACCCAAGATGCCACAGTGTTGGCGACATTGTTACACCATAACTAATCTGTAACTGAAGCTGTACACAGGTAGCTTTGTATTAAGATGCTGCTGTAAGTGGCAACTTATCAACTTTTCACTGTATTCATCGGAGTACACGCCAATAAAGCTAAGTTATTACAATTCAATTCAGTATCATTGTGAACCTTCACAGAAGCTACCAGTGTCACCAGATGGTTGCAGTTACTAAAATGTCAATCTAGCTGGTGCCGACCAAAAGAAGCCAAGAGTTTAATTTGTTGAGCTAAACAATATCCTACAGACTCAAATCAATACAAGTGCTGAAAGATCACGACAACTAACACAAAGACGGGAAGATGAATATCTCCTATAGAGTTCAAAAATAACTGGAGTCTACGTTGTGATGTTGGCGCTAAAATAATTAAAACGAAGAGCTCAGCAGCAAACAATGTGATCCTTTATGTATCAGACTTAGCTGTACCGAAGTTATGTTCAGTGAACGTTGTGGGTGAGTAACCCCTGAAGTACTGGAAGTTATTCCTCGATGCCGTAAATAAACCACCAAAATTGTAAATGCAATAAAAGGTTGTAAAAATCCAATAATAATTTTGCAGTGATCATACGAATTCTATAAAATGTACCTCAGATATTGCAAAAGTAAAGATGTGTATACTTTGATTATTGTGAATATTGGCATGCAAAAGTTTAGCTATCTGAAGAAATATGCCCTATGATGTTCAACACTTTTTGTAGTGAACCCCTCCCCACCGCGTTTAGTTAAAAATAGTGTGACAATTCCAACAAGTACTTGTGCCTTCATAAGCCGATGAATCTGTTATTGTTTCTCCTGAAATCCCTATACTATACTGACATTTTTAACAGCATATTTATATCCATATTACAAAATCAGCAATACAGTTGCTGGCAACAACAGTAGGACTTTGATGCTCTTTCATTATGTTGTACAATTTTAATGGTAAATTTACAGCACTGTGGAATACCTTCCAGAAATTTAGGGGTTACAAGCCACAGCAGTTGATGTTAGTGAGATATTTGTAAACTCCAAATGAGACATGTCTCTTTTCACACATTTTTGGCAAACAGTAAGCAGGTGACAAGAATTCTCGAGGGAGCTTTTGAAATGTGCTTAAATTTTACCATGATTGTGGAAGGAATGGCGCTAAGACAGGGAGGTGCCTGGTCTCAGCTGTGCACGTTCTTCCAATCAACACAGAACAAATGAGGAACATGCTGTCTTGTGGAAGCAACTACAGACTCAGCTCTGCTCTGTAAAACCACAGCTAAACAGTAGCACTATGCACTACCCTGTTCAAAAAAGTCGAAGAAAGAATGCTGGAGGCCTAGACTGTGCTTAGGTATATAAACATACATTGTGTTACACAATGTAGATTCATATCTAAAAAATGTTCATTTTTAGTACAGGAAATATTTTATGGAAAGGGCATGTCAAAAGGGATTAAGGCATTGAGCAGCTGATCCACACAGATCATGAAAATACTAAGTTTAGAATTCTAAAACAGTCTAAATGGCATGAGCTGACCTTCTTGGTTATTATAGTTAGTGTACTTGTTAGCTTCAGTTCCTTGAGTTAAAGCAGTCTGTCAAGGGCAGGAACAGCTTCCCTAATATGCTCCATGTTGACAAACGGCCATCAGAAACAAGGCGTCAACTGGCACATGGCTTATTTGGGTGAGGTTTTACAAGGATCTGCAGTTTCTGGAATTCAGGAGTCTCCATCTGATGGTTAAAAACATGCAGTGTCAGGCAGATCGAAAAGAAGCACTTTTTACTGAAACACCACTGAACACATGATATAATGATGATGCCCAAAAGCAGCAATGTGAAGACAATGCAACCCTATTACAGATATAATCTTCACTTGCTGAAACAGCAACAGCAGAACTAGTATAGGTCCAAATAAAAAAGAGATGATATTTCAACATTCAAATCTTATAACAAATTGCTATTTTTACGCGTTCAGCATAACCTTCTAATTGTGCAGATTTCGCATAGACTTTATTTGCTAGCTTTCCCATTCCCAAAATATTGCTAAATTTCACTCAAAATATCTGCAACTTCAAAGTATCACTGCAATTTTAAAAAATGGAACAGAAATATAGGTGACTACCATTTTCAGTTCTAAAGATAGGTTTGTGCTGGTAAAAAGGTCAAGACAATTATCTTGTCACTTGGCCCTATTTAAATCATTAGAATGAGGACTAAATAGCTAATCACTACAACATACATTTATATATTAAGACTAATTGGTTTATAAAGCAGGACTCAGCTACAGTGCAATCCATTACGCCCACCCAAGTGAAAAGTAAATAGCAAATTCTAAACAGCAAAAGTGGAGAACTCCTTTATCAGTTCCTTGCTGTACTCTAAAAAAACGGAGAAAAAGAACTGAAAAGTCTTTTAATATTTCACTGTTAAAGCTTGATCTATATTAAGAGCAGGCCTTATACAATAATGTCCAATGTTTGATCCCTGGTCTGGGCAAAGTCAGTAATTCTCAACTGGATTGATTGATGGCTTTACTATCCGGGTTAAAAAGAACAATGGCTGGGGTTCCCTTATTCTGTAGCTAAGTAGTTGCTTTTGGTGCAAGTTCATGTGAATGTGAGATGACAACAAAAGTCAGGTCTGCCTGACATGCTTTGCCAATAGTATGCTCTGACACTCATGTTAGCTCCCATAATAGATGGGTAAGTCAATGGTGCAGGAGTACTGAAGAATTCAACAGACTTAATACAGCTCCTGGTATTCACATATGTACACTACAATCACAGGCATTTATGTGTCTGTGCTCAAGTTAAGCAAATCAGATATACCGCTGCACACTAAACATAGAAACATACAAAGATAGGAATAGAACGTTTACCCCTCAAGCCTGCTCTGCCATTCAGTATGATCATGGCTAATCATCGAGCGGAATACCCTAATTCCAATTCCAACTCCCCTCCCCTCCCAACATTATCCCTTCATCCCTTTAGCCTCAACCACTATCCCTAGTAGTGTATTCCACAGGCTGACCACTCTGGGTGAAGAGATCTCTCCTCGGCTCAGTCCTAAAAGCTTTACCCCTTATCTTTAAATTATGATTCCTGGTTCTGGACTAAACCTCCCGCCCCTCCCAAAATAGGAAATATCTGATCCACCTAGCCCTGTTACAATTTGCCAAGGTTTCTATGAGATCCCAACCCCTCCAATTCTTCTAAACTCCAGTGAATACAATCCCCTAGCAGACTCAATCTCTCCTCATGCCTGGAATCAATCTGGTAAACCTTCACTTCACTCTCTTTATAGCAAGTACATCATTCCTCAGTTAAGGAGACTAAAACTGCACAAAACATTCCAGGTGTGGCCTCACCGATGCCCTGTATAACTGGAGAGAGACATTCTTGTTCCTGTACTCAAATTCTCTCGCTACGAAGGTCAACATATAACTTGCCTTCTTTACTGCCTGCTGTATGTTTACTTTCAGAGACTCGTGCATGTGGACACCCGGGTCTCATGCCAAAGTGGATAACCTTGCGCTCGTCCACATTACAGTTAGTTCCCTCATCGAAGTCATTAGCATATGCTGTGAATAGCTGGCGTCCTCGCATATTTCCCTGCAGGACCCCACTAATAATTGCCTGCCATTCTTAATAAAACCTATTTATTCCTACTATGTTTCCCGTCTGCCAACCAATTTTCTACCCATCTCAACGCACTACCACAATCCCACATGCTTTAATTTTACACATTAATCTCTTACATGGGGCTTTGAAAGTCTTCTGAATGTCCAAATAAATCACATCTACTGGCTCCCTCTGATCAACTCTGCTAGTTACAAAGAATTCCAGTAGATTTGTCAAGCATGATTTCGCTTTCCATGCTGACGGTGTCTGATTCTACCAGCGCTTTTAACTGCTCTGCTACAAAATTCTTGATAATGGACTCTCGCATCTTCCCCACTGCCAACGTCAGACTCACTTGTCTATAATTCCCTATCTTCACTCTTAAATAATGGGGTTACATTAACTACCCTCCAATCTGTAGAAACTCTTCCAGCGTCTAAAGAATCGTGGAAGGTGACCACCAATGCATCTGCTATTTCTAGGGCCACTTCCTAATGTATTCTGGGATGTAGATTATCAGCAAACCTTGGGATTGATAAGTCTTCAATCCCAACAGTTTCTTCAACACCATTTCTCTACTGATACACAGATTTATTTACGTACTCCCTCACTAAACCCTGTGTCCTCCATCATTCCTGGTACATTATTCGTGGTCTCCTTTGTGAAGGCAGAGCAAAGCATGAATTTATTTTGTTCCCCATATAAATTCACTGTTTCTAATTGTAAGGGACCTATATTAATTCTCAATCTTTTCCTCTTTTTACACATATAGAAACTATTCCAGTTGGTTCTTATGTTCCCTTCAAAACTTATTCTCATCCTCTATCTTCCCTTTCTTAAATCAATCCCTTGGTCCTCCTTTGCTGACTTCTAAACTGTTCCCAATCTGCATGGCTACTATTTCTTCTTGCCAATGTACATACCGCTTTTTTGCGTCTAATATTATCTTTAACTTCCCTCCTAAGCCATGGTTTGGCCACTGTTCTCTTTGCACTCCTGCAACAGATAGGAATAAACAAATTTTGTACTTCACCTATTTGCTCTCCATTGCCTGTCCAATATCATTCCTTCCAGTAACGTTTCCCAATTCATTACAATCAACTCATGGTCTATACCATTAAAGTTCCCCTTAAGAGTCATGAATATAGTCTCAAAAACCAACTCTCTCACTCTCTCCATCGTGATGAAAATATCTATTACGTTATGGTCACTCATTCCACAGCTACATTACTAATTATTATTTTCTCATTGCATGATACACAGTCTAAGACAGCATGTTCTCTAGTTGACTCCTTGGTGCAGTGAATCATCCCACATACACTCTCTGAATTCGTGTTGTAACTAATTTGATTTGCCCAACCTATATGCAGGTTAAAGTCACCCATAATTACAGATGTCCATTATGACTCCCCTCAGCGTGTCATGCCAAAGGAATGCTGCTAGAGATCAGTAAGATGGAGACAGGAACCTTTATACCAATAGGTCACATTCCATCATATGCTCATGATGTCAGTGTGTCTCTTAAACATTGCACATCTGATACAAGACATAACATAATACTGCCATCAGCATTTACTTAGTAAGATTCCACAGGACTGTACCTCGCAAAGCAAACAAGCTAGCAGAGAATGTCAGAAAATCTGCTTTAAAACATTCTCTTGTGTACACTATTACCCAGTGTTTTGCATGGTAAACATACATATTCATAGATACACTACCTGCACATTTCATCACTTTTGATCAAAGTGTCAGTCCCAACTGTGCCAACCAGGAACTTAGGGCTCAACAACGGCAAACGAACATGTTGCAAGACCTAGAGAAAAACAGCCAAAAAGTACACACACACACACACACACACACACAGAGACAAACAAATGAAAACACTGAACAGCTACAATTTTGTTCAATAGCAAGGCAGGCTTGAGGGGCTACATGACCTACTCCTGTTCCTACTACTTGTTATTAATTGCTTTGTATATTAATTGGAGGTATAGACTAGAAGGCTGAAGGCTGTAAAATATGTCTCTAATGAGTCTACTCGTAGCATAAGACTTTTGCTATGTTCAAATTGAGAGACTATCAACAGCAAGAAGTGGAAAATTGTTTCAATTTCTATTCACTTCCTCAAATTGGTCCAGGTTGTGTTAGGCAGTATAAAAAGGTGACTCAAGAACATGCCTCATCACCAATCTCAGAACAGAATTAACCTAACCTGCAATTTCCCGTGTCAATCTCATTTTAATAACATTTACCCAAGAGATCAGTTGGCTACACAATTCTGAACTGTAGAATGCTCTGGGTGGTGTAGACTCTCCCCATTACTGTATCAAACACTTGATTTCAATATTACAGGCAGAGGGCTAGCTGCACAAATCCATCCGAGGCTGCCTTGGGCAACAGGACATGAACAGTGCTGCTATGGAAGCTGATACAAACACTTGCTGGCCTGCATGAACTAATTACAGCCTGAGGATCCGAATTATCAACACAGAATTGTCAGAACTCTGTCCAATTGCTTGTGGCACAGGCTCAAGGGGCTGAATGGGCTACTTTTGTTCCTATGCTCCTATGAAATATCACATCTATTTAACTGAGCTTGCAACCTCATGCATTCAGTACCATTTTTGGCAGATCGTATCCGATTTCTCCCAATCCTTCTGACGCACTAATTTTTAAATTGTTCTGTACACCTGCAATTAAAATAGCTTGGAGACAAGACAACCAATCTTCCCAATTGTGTTCATTTTATGAATAGTGACGAGTATAGATTGAGCTTGAGTGCATATCAATTTAAATTTGAGTGACACAGTGGAAGAGGAGGAGGAGGGTTTATTGAAATGAATAATAGGAGGCAGCGGAGGAGGTGGTGGAGGTGGAAAGAGCATGGCATTGGTGAACTGCTCATTTGGAGAGCCCACACAGATACAAATGCCCTCCTTCTACAGCATAACAATTCTGTACATGTGGTATTAGGCAGTTTTTCAAAAATTCAAATTCATCCATTGCCAGCGGTATTCTCAATATTACAGTCAATTAATGCAAGACAGTAGATGACAACCCAAGACAAAATATAACTGGTGAATTTATTCAGGCTGACCGTTCTATAATTTTCTTACTAGCATGCCAAAGTTCCAAATGCTAACTCTTTAAAACCACTAATATTTTCAAATTAGAGGATTTCTTTTTAAAACAGTTCTAACCAATTTTTCTTTCTCTCTTTTATTCAGTTTTTTTTAATATAGTAACCAAGGTGAGTAGCATTAATGCTTCCTTTTTGGGTATCGAGTATCAATGGTACACATTTTTTAACTCACATTCAGCAGAGTTAGGTTCAGAACAGAATATCCTTTACTGTATAGTATGACATCTACTTTCCACACCATCTGTAATGGGTTCAGAGCACGATCATCCCTCGGTGCCAAATGTGATGTAGGCACATGGAGTGGGATTAAGACTGATCAAATTTATTTCAAATAATGTAGGCGTTCATTTCACTAATCACATACCAATTCAAATCCAGATCTCCAAGATGAAAGGACAGCGAGATTTTCGATCCATTACCTGGCTTTACTATCCTCTGGTTACCTGAGCAAGTTGTCCTCTCCTTTCCTGAATGTTGTATTTGACCCACGATACAACAGCGCTATACACCTGCTCCTCACTTCGCACGTTCAATTCATCACTGGAAATTATATCAATCATCTGGTTTGCTGGCAGTAACATAAATTCCTCACTCTCCATTACCTGGACAGAAGGATTGAGAAACCCAAAGTTATTTGGAATTCAACTTCACTCTAAAGCAGAACAGTTACAGACAGCTGCTATCAAGGCAGCCAAAGTTGGGCAAAAACATAACAGTGGATCTCAGGCCAGTACAAAAGGATATGCTCTGAATTGAATAGAACAATATCTCTTGCATATTCGGATACAGATGTTCACAACAATATGTACTGATGTAAGGATCGACAAAGCTGTTCAGTGGATTGAGCACTAAGTTTCTGTTTTGTTAGTTTGGAACCTACACAGAGCTGACTTCTGAATGTGGTTAAATATGAACTGCCTCTGTATAAATTTGTTACATTACAATTACAAGGACGAAAACTGGCACAATGCATCATGCATTACCACAGACGAAACAATTCATGATTTCTTAAGCCTTCCTTCCTTGGGAAAAGGAGAAGCTACATTTCAAACTGCCACCTTTGGGAAATGGCACGCCTTGGAGTCAATTACAGAATAATTGTTATTATGGAAAATGGTTTGTCAGATGTTGTTAATTCCTTAGCTCCTTTTATTTTAGTGAGATGCCAGGCCCTGATCACCAATTGTGTGAGATAGCCCCCAAGAACGAGGATGACACATGCTCATAGCAAGAATCTGTGACTGAACGTTTTTTTTTAAAAAACATGGAGAGGCTGTTCTACTGTACCCTTTGCACAGTTCTAGCTGACAAGGAAACGCTCCTGCATTTTGATACCTGCCAGAAGCCTATCAGAGGGATTTAGAGATTGATAATTAATCTGTTTGGTTGGGTTATGACACACCTTTCGCAACTATTAGGTCCCAAGGTAGAACCTGAACCTAGACCTTTTGGCTGAGAATTAAGCACTCTACCAGTCAGTGACAAGACTTATTGGCCAATTCAGCAATTAACTTTATACACAAAAGCACATTTTCTATTTTCTTCTTAAAACTTCAGTGAGGATATTTAGTTATGATTTGCTGGTGTCTTTATTATAATGATAGCCTCTGCACAGTCAAGCATAATCCTTTGAAGTATGATGGATGCACTTCAAGTGAAACACAGCTATGACGCTTGGCAGTGTTCACCAAGGGGATAAGGACGGGAGCCATATCACTCTGATATTACTGAAGTGTAACCTGGCCCACCCTTTTAAGTTACAAGATCTTACTACCATAACCTTCTGTCGTCAATTACAGGTCGAATGCCTGTTTTAAATCAGATGTCAATAAGAAGGAATTCCTTTTGCCCATAAATTTATATTTAAAAAAAACTCAGACAGCAGTCAAGGTGACAAACTATCAAGCAGTATTACATCTGGTAACAAGAATTGAGGTGGTCTTTAAAATTATACCTACAAATGTTTGTAACTCCTTATGTGTCTGTTTGGCTTGACAAAGATTAAATCAGATGCTGTTAACTCTCCTACACGTCAATTATCTTCCACTGTAGTCCTTAGGGTATAGGTACACCCCCAGTGCTGTTAGGAATGAGTTCCAGGATTCTAACCCAGCAACAATAGTATCTTTCCAAGTCAGGAAGGTGAGTGGCTTGGACGGAAACTTGCAGGTGGTGGTGTTCCCATGCACCTGTTGCCTATGTCCTCCTGGGAGAAGAGGTCGATGGCTCGGAAATTACTAGAGGAGCCTTGGTAAGTTGTCACAGTCCATCTTGTAGACAATACACACTGCTGCCATTGAGAGTCAGTGGCAGCCAGGGTGGGTGTTGAAGTAATGGTAATGGATGTGATGTCAATCAAACAGGATGCTTTTTTCTGGATGATGCCAAGCTTCTCGAGTGTTGTAGGAACTGCAACAATCCAGGCAAGTGAAGAGTATTTGTTTGCAGCCTTGACATGCCTAGTAGATGGCAGACAAGTACTGAGGAGACATGAGGTAAGTTACTTGTCACAGAATTTGTAACCTCTGTCCTGTTCTTATAGCTATAGTATTCTATGGCTGGTCCAGTCAGTTTCCAGTCAATGGTATCCCTAGTAGGTTGATAGTGGGTAACTCAGTAACAGTAATGCATTGAACATGAAAAAGCACACCTAGATTCTCTTAGAATATGGTCATTGCCTGTCACTTGTATGGCACAAATTTTACTTGCAATTTATCAGCCTAAGCTGGAGTGTTGCTCCAGGTCTTTTGCATTTGGACATGGACTGCTGCAATATCAAAAGAATTGTGAACGGTGCTGAACTTTGTGCAATTATCAGCAAATGTACTCACTCCCTGACATTATGATGGAAGGAAATGTTTTTGGTGAAACAGTTGAAGATGGTCGAGCATAGAATACTACCAAAGAACTCCTGCAGTAATGTCCTGGAGCTGCGATGACTAACCTCTAACAACCACAACCACTTTCCTTTGTACTAGGTGCCACTTCAATAAGCCAAGAGCTTCCATTTCAAATTTCTATTGATTAATTTTGCCAGGGTTCGTTGATGCCATACTCTGTTAGATGCTAACGTGATGTCAACAGTAGCAACTCTGACTTCATTTAAAGAGTTCAGCTGTTTTCTCCAATTTTGAACCAAGGCTACAATTAAGTCAGGAGCTGACTGGCTCTGGGGCAGAAGCCAAACTGAACTACGAGACGATGTGAATGCCATACTTATGTTTTTGCGCTCCACATGGAATGCCTCATCATGATGACTAACTAAAGACAATGGAGCAAGGGCCGCATGTATTCATAATACAATCAGCATGAAGCCTCAAAAAAGAGCGGAAAGGACAGAGCATTAATCCCAAAATTCCTCCAATACTGCTGCTCAGCTGTTGAGTTTTACAGTCACTACTTTGGGGTTTCAAAAAGCTTGACTCAGAAATAAAGGTAAAGTAATTCTGAGTCACAGCAGACAAGGAAGCATATTTTCTCACCTCTTGAAAGTTGTGCTGTGTAAACTTATCCGCCACGCGCAGCAACTCCCGACAAGCGTGAGTGTCGGCAAAAGCCCGAATTCCCAAACAATTGGATGGATCGAGCTGTCGCTTTAAAAACTCGCAGCAGGTTTCTTGGATCTCAATCAGCTGCAACAAGCAAGCAGCTGGCAGCAAGGTCTGCACATTGTTCTCCTCCACAACGATCTGTGAAGTGTACGCAAATTCAATGAGTAATTCCATGGCATGCTCATCAATGTCCCTAATCAGAACTTCAGTCTGCCGACTTTCTGCAAGTTCACTGGTGAACATTGCGTGGAAATAAGGACTGCAGGCTGCAAGCACCACCCGGTGCGCATAGATTTTCTTCAGCCCAACCACAAGCACAACATCACACAGACCCTGGTTTCTCCTCAGTTGATTAATGGCATCCAGGGTGAGTCGGGGATGTTTGTCTGAGATGTAATGCATGCGTGCAGGCTGAGGCAGGCCTTCAGGAAGCCGGTTCGGATCACCAGCTGTACATCGGCTGGTCACATCCATTCCTGTCACCACTGGAGACATGCACAGATCTGAAGAGGAGGAAACATAATCAATTCAATATTCGGATAATACTACACAATATTCATAAATCTCCATCCACTGCCAAATGTGATAACAACTCAGGTAGACTTGCTCAGTATAACACATGATATGGCCATAATAATCTGGCCTTGGTTAGGAGGGCAAGCATTTAGCCTGAAGGCCTGCTCCAAGACAGAATGGAAACTTGAGCGATTTTAAAAAATGATTTGTCGTCCCAAGACAGTTCCTGTCCTTCATAACCAAATAACCAAAATTCAAGTTGCAGGACTTTATTTCAAATAATATCCAAGTGTGAATGCCAGGTACATGCATGAACAATGTTCTCAGAAACAGATCAAACCAGCTTTTCATTTAAAAGTTAAGATGATTCAGGAAGCTACAACTTCTGTGTCAAGCCACGCACTCATTTCACAGCACAGCTTTCACGAAGAATTATTGACTCAACTGATCAATACATCATTACATATACTCTGCATAGCAGCCTTCTCCCACAAATCTATTTCTTTCCCTCTCTCACACACCTATCTAGTTTCACTCTTACCTCCCAAAGTCCAAAGATGTGTAGGTTAGGTGGATTGGTCATGCTAAATTGCCCGTAGTGTCCAGGGATGTGTAGGGTGGATTAGCCATGGGAAATGCAGGGTTAGAGGTGGTGGTTCCAAGTGGGATGCTCTTCAGAGGTTCAGTATGGACTCTGATCAGCTGAATGGCCTGCTTCCATACTCTAAGGATTCTATGATTCTATGTACGCTTTAACTGAAAATTGTAATGATGAATTCCAACTTCTAGTCACGCTCTGGGAAAGGAATCTTTTCCTGGATTTCCTAGAATTTATCTGTGATTTAGATTATCATTAATGATCTCTAGCTTTTCCTCTCCATGATGCAGAAATATCCTCTCTAAACTAGACTATCACACATTACCATCTTAAACCATCCCCATCAAGTCACCCCTCTGTCTTCTCTTATCCAGAAAAATAAAAGCACGCCACCTCTTCCGATCAATACATCCTCTCTGTTCTAGTATCATCCTCAAGAAACTGTTTCCACACTTTCTTCAGTGCATCTGAATCCTGTACATAAAACTTGAGGGCGAGAACCTTGCATGGTACACTCAGTGTAATCTATATGAAGATTTGATACAAGGTTTGCATAATGTCTACACTTTTCAATATCATTCCGTTAGAATGGATGTGGTGTCAATCAAACAGAATGCTTTTTTTCTGGATGATGCCAAGCTTCTTGAGAATGAATCTCAACCATTTGGTTTGCTATTTGTCGTTAAAGGAGAAGGTCTAATTACAGAACTTTGTGTTTCCCCCTAGTCTATTTAGACTCATTATTGAAGCAGTATGAACTCCCCATTAAAAATATGACACCTCATGCTTATCTATTTGAAATCATTTGGCAATTATGGTCCTGTGCAGTGATCTTCCTCGCTGTTACTCCACACCCCCATCCCCTCAAGTGCCATCTGAGAATTCTGAAACCGCACATTTGATTTCCAAGTGCAAATTATTTCTGTAAACTGAACAACAGTTGTCTCAGTACTGATCCTTCTGAATCATCACTCCCCACCTTTTGTAACATCGAATAGCTACTCAACTGCTACTGTCTGCTTTCCGTTCTGACTTGCTTGCTGTTGTCATCTGTCCATATTCCACATGCTGCAGATATCTTGTGAGGCCAAGCACCTAAATAAGCATCACCATAAGTTATTCTACTCAAGTACACACTTCCATAGAATCCCTACATACCGTAGGGAAACAGACCATTCATCCCAATAAGTGACTGACTCTCTGAAGAGCATCCCAGCCAGACTCAAACCCCTACCCTATCCCTGTAACCCTGCATTTTCCACGGCTAATCCACCTAACCTACACATCCCTAGGCACTATGGACAATTTAGCATGGCCAATCCACCTAATCTGCGCATCGTTGGACTGTGGGAGGAAACCCACACATACACCGGGAGAATGAGCGAACTTCACTCGGACAGCCAGTCATACTGCTTGTACCAGATAGAATTGTGCACTCTGAAAGTGAAATGTATAATTTTACAAAAAAAACTGGCGGCATGGCATCAGTGTTAACCACTGAGCCACCTCACAGCACCAGGGACCTGGGTTCAATTCCACCCTCAGGTGACTGTCTGTGTGGAGTTTGCACATTCTCCCTGCGTCTGTGTGGGTTTCCTCCGGGTGCTCCGGTTCCCTCCCACAGTCCAAAGATGTGCAGGTTAGGTGGATTGGCCATGCTAAATTGCCCGTAGTGTCCAGGGATGTGTAGATTAGGTGGGTTGTGGCGGGGGACGGGTCTGCGTGCGACGTTCTGAGGGTCAGTGTAGACTTGTTGGGCCGAAGGGCCTGTTTCCCTACTGTAGGGATTCAATGTTTTAAATATGCCAAATGCACTGAAATGTCCAGATGTAGATCTAAACCCACTAATGAGGATCCATGTAACAGATCAACTCAATAGTTGAAAGGCAGTTCCCAAAATCTCGTCAGAACTTCAAACAATTAGTTTTAAAAGCAGCAAAGACAAATAAAATCTGTTTTGAAGCCAGTCTCCAAACATTAACACTGGTTCTCTCTCTTGGGGCTGCCAAGCTGGTTGAGTTTCTCCAACACATTGCTTTTAGCTGAATACAGGTTTGTCTGTGATAAAGTGCTGAAGTAGTGCAGACTAAGCAAAATATTTTGCAAATCTAGCCTCCCACAATTACTCACTAACCCTATAAACCTCCAGCTTGCTAATTTTTGGACTTTATTGTCACAACGCAGAGATTGCGGACAAAGTGCCTTTTCAAGAAAGAAAGAATCATGTTGCTCTTGTCCTGAATGTGCTAACGTTCATTTGCTGAGGTATAACCAATCGTCCATGACTATTCTTCATATGTATGAGCCTGGGTAGCACTGACAGACTATTTAAACATGGTAGACACAAGAGCTCAACCAAATGCTCACACAATTCCCCTCAATGACTGACAAACAGTATGAGCCAAGGGAGACTATTATTCCATTACTTCCCTCCATGCTTTTAAATATCAGTAGAATCATACAGCACAAAAAAAAGACTCTTTACTGCATCGGGTATGCACCAACCTATCTACACTAGTCCAAATTTCCAGCATTTACCCATAGCACTGAGTGTTATAACATTTCAAGCTCTTATCCATGTAATTTTCAAGGGTTACAAGGGGGCATAATTTTAGGGTAAAGGGCAGGTGGTTTATAGGGGATTTGAGGAAAACTCTTTCATCCAGAGGGTAGTGGGAATTTGGAATACATTGCCTAGGAAGGTGGTAGAGGCAGGAAGTCTCATGACCTTTTTCAGAAAAAAAAAGGTATGTGGATGAGCACTTGAAATATCATAACTTTCAAGGCTATGGAGTTGCTATTTTCTGTTCTGCTCCCATGTCATTTACCACCTTCTCCTTTAAGGGATGCTGGTAACCAATCTATTCAGACCTGGTAAAGACATTAGCAGCCAGTACACAGGAACATGCTCTCAACTCTGTTGAAAATTTAAACACTTTCTGGAACAGAAAGCAGAACACTTGTAACATAAACAAACACAAAATAAACAGGTACTGAAACAGTAACGAACAACTTGACACCTGCTGCTCGCTCTCCAAACAACTGAGAAAGTGGCAAAGGAATGCTGGAAACAGCTGGTCAAAAATCTGTAGAGTTGTGCCACTGTTGGCAGAGGGCAGAGATCACAGAAATATACAGAAAAGCTGAAATACCCTGTTCTTCTGAGGGCACATCGCCTAAGGCAGTTAAATAAACAGACCACATTTGGCAGCAGGATCAATGTCCATTTTGAATTGGTTCATTCATCTCTGCCAAGGCTCTAATAACAATAAGCCAATCATCTGTGGATGATGGCAATTTGGGCAAAGTACAAAGCAACACCTTCAGAAGAAGGTTGTCAGCAAATACATGAAGCACTGGTAACCTAGTTCAGGCTTGTAATCTGGAATATACCACCTCAAAATGTCAATGTTCATTTTCTCAAAATGACTTTCACCATAATCCCGATTCAATGCCCTGAGTTTAACTGACCTAAATAAAATTCAAGAAACAAAAAGGTTATTTTAAAAAGTGACTGCAAATTGTCATTTTTGGACAAAAGTCTCCATAGCAGCTACATAGTACTGTTTTCAGCATAAAACACAAGTACCATAAAGTTCTGAACACAAGCAGCATTAATATAAATTGTCTTTGCTTTTCAAGGCTAGTAAGTATGTAGGCAGACACACACTGGCTCTGAGCAGGTTTGAGTGATGGAAATAGCAATGAGGGCTAAAGGCAAAAATGCTGCAAACATGCAGCAGGTGAGGCATCAGCGACTTAACATTGCTGGTTGATGACCTTTTGGGGCCAGGATGAAAAGAACAAAAATCAAGAAATAGGAAGTTATAACTCATAAGCCCACATAAGCACAACATCTGCAACAAATCCACACTCGATTTTTAAAAACGTTCGAAAGGTATTTATCAGGTGGCGCCATCCCCAAATGATTACAAGGTAGCACAGAAGGAGTCCGTTCAGCCCATCGCGCCTGTACTACCATTGTTCGCGTAAATGATTGGAAACCTCCAGTTGATTTTTTCCCCCCCCCCAAGCATTTATTTCCATTTTCGTTTGCAAATCCCTTCCCCGTGTTCAAAATCATTTCCAATACCGACAGCCGTTCTAATATCACTCGTTTATAAAGACGCTGAAACTTACCCAGAAGGTGGGCTGAGGCCGGAGACGATTCACTGGGTCAGCAGCAGCAGCATCGGACCCCGAGGCAGCGGCCCGGCCACTTCCCACTCCCGCCACTCCATCACACAACAGCACACGGACACTCACACCCTGACAAACTCTTCAGACGGACACCGATGAGGAACTTTCCCTCACTCTACGGGCTAATCATCTCTCGCCATCAAAACTCATCCCCGTTCACTCCTCTCCCCACCCCTCAGGGCACGCGCGCACACCGCTCAAATCCCGCCCACCGGCCATTCTCATTGGCTGGCATCCGCACCCGCCTCCACATGCCGCACATTGATTGGACAATACAACCGTCCGTCGCTCCGTTCGGGTCCCGCCCCCCCCGCGTCTTAGGAGCCCCGAGCACGGTTATGTGATTGGACAGCAAACCAGCGAGCCTTCGCATTCATGGCGAGTCCCCACATTATCATTGGTTTATATCGTTGCCCGTCTGCACATTTTGGATTTTTATTGGATATTTATCTTGCCAATCGCCCCAACAAGAAACCGCCCCCACATATTTGCTAGTATACGCCTACACTTTACGCATTTGGATTGGATAATAAAGCTGCCAATCATCCTCTTTGTATCCCGCCCCTCATTCTCATTGATTTTCATCACCGTCCGTCCCTTCAATCCGCGTTTTCATTGGACAGTAAAGCCATCAATCACCCAACCATCTCGGACCTCATAATTTGTTGTACCTCATCGTCCCTAGACTTCTCAGTCTATCTGGACCACCCCCCCCTTACAAGTCCAGGTGAAGGGTTTCAGCCCCAAACTTTGCCTTTCCGGCTCTTCTGATGCAGTTTGACCTGCTGTGCTTTTCCAGCGCCACATCTATAGACTGCAGCCGCCCTCTGGGAGGTTGTT
Source organism: Ginglymostoma cirratum (assembly GCA_024137785.1). NCBI lineage: Eukaryota > Metazoa > Chordata > Chondrichthyes > Orectolobiformes > Ginglymostomatidae > Ginglymostoma > Ginglymostoma cirratum. Next base: position 31,996,974 of record JAHRHZ010000035.1, read on the forward strand.
GACCTGTTCCAACTCTTCCCATGAGGATAACGTTTGTTAGAATTCATCCAGAACATTATGTATAGTTCTGCAGTAGCGGCACAGCAAAAAGGACCTTCACCCATGGTGTCCGCGCTAGTTCATTAAACACCCCAGAACAAAAGTTGCTGGAAAAGCTCAGCAGGTCTGGCAGCACTGCGGAGAGAGAAAGCAAAGTTCAGGGGTTGGGTTCAGTGACCCATTTTCAGAACTGAATTCTTCAGATTTTTCTTTCAGCCTTCAAGAAGGGCCACTGACCCTGAAACACTAACTTTGCTTTTTCTCCACGGATGTTGCCAGACCTGCTGAGATTTTCCAGATATTTTTGTTTTTGATTGTCAATTCTTTGTTTCATTTTCACGAAACATCTACCTCTTCTAATCCCATTTTGTGGCACACTGTCCCAGCTATATAGAAAGGATGTGACCGCATTGGTGAGAGTGCAGAATTGATTTAGAAGTGTGGTTCAGGGATGGAAAAATTCAGTTATGAGGATAGATGGAAGATGTTGGAACTGTTCCCTTTGGAAAGAAAAATGGCTAAGTGGTGATCTGGCATAGGTTTTCAAAATCATGTGTGCTTGGACAGAGTAGTTTTGGAAAAACTGTTCTCAATTGTAAGGGGATGAAGAATTCTGGGCTCCCTACTATAGGAAGGATGTTGTGAAACTTGAAAGGATTCATAAGAGATTTATAAGGATGTTGCCAGAGTTGGAGGGTTTGAGCTACAGAGAGAGGCTGAATAGGCTGGGGCTATTTTTCCTGGACCGTCGGAGCTGAGGGGTGACTTTATAGAAGTTTATAAAATCATGAGAGGCATGGATAGGGTAAATAGACAAGGTCTTTCGCCTGGGGTGGGGGAGTCCAAAACTAGAGAGCATATGTTTACAGTGAAAGGGGAAAGATTCAAAAGGAGCCTAAAGGGCAACTTTTTCTTGCAGAGGGTGGTGCGTGTGTGGAATGAGCTGCCAGATGAACTGGTGAAGGCTGGTACAATTCCAACATTTAAAAGGCATCTGGATTGGTATATGAATAGGAAGTGCCTAGAGGGATATGGACCAAATGCTGACAAATGGACTAGATTAATTTAGGATATTTGGTCGGCATGGACAAGTTGGACTGAAGGGTCTGTTTTCATGCTGTACAGCTCTGTGACTCTATAACTGGAAGGTGCAGACTTAAAATGGTTGGCAAAAGGAACAAATGCGATGCAAGAGAAAACATTTTCATATACCGAGTGCTTTGGGTATGGATTGCACTGCCTGGTCATGTGGATGATGAGGCTGATTCAACTGAGGCATTCAAGAAGGCATTGAACAATTAATTAAATCCAAACAATGGATAAGGATGCAAGGACAAAGCAGGATATTAACAGTAGGTAATGATGATCATATGAAGAGCCAGAGCTCTTCTGTTGGGTGAATGACCTTCTTTTGATGCATAACACGTCTATGATTCTGCAAAGTTTCGGCTGAGGTACTCCAGATGGTCTGAAAAGTAAAGTTAGCCAATTGTGAACAACATACAAATTTACAACTCTCTTTTGTGCATTCTGTTATAGAGTAACTTGTAGAGCTTCAGTTATTTTTCTGACAGTTATCCTACCTGGAGTCTTATGCCTTTTGGCTGTAATCTTTGCTCCTTCAGCCATGTAAGTGGTATTATAGGACAATAACACGTTGCCCTATATCATGCACAAAACCGACTGGATGCCCATTGGTAGAGACAAGCTCCGTCCCTTCTGGATTGGCTGGTAGCCCTAGAAATGCTTCTTCAATGGAAGCATCTGGTCAAATAGTAAGATCTTTTCCAATAGTGGTGGATTTTTTACAGAGTAGATCTCTTTACGTGTGTGACTATTGCTGTTTCCACTGTTCTGAAACTATGCCACATCTTTGCGTCTTCTGAAAGTGACCTACTGTTTTGCAAATGTAGCATTCCTTAGTGATAGCTGGACATTGACTGCACCTGTAATTCCTTGTGGTCCTGCAGTGCTGACATTTCTTTTTGCATTACATGTTTGGCTGGTTTCCTTAGAAGGCTTTTCATTTGCCTTGTTGTATTGTCCCTACAGTGTAAGGTAAATAAATTCTGCTGCTCTCTTGAGGTCGTGTTGACCTTCTTCTTCCATGATCTATGAGTCTTTCTGGTTTCTCATTCCAGCAGAATTTGAATAATTTTATGAAATTTAAATCTTCCTTAGGCAATAAGAAATCTGATAAAATTTCATTAAGAATTTAAACATAAATTCAACCTCTCATTAAATATGAGATAACAAGGTGTAGAACTGGATGAACACAGCAGGCCAAGCAGCATCAAAGGAGCAGGAAAGCTGATGTTTTGGGTCGAGACCCTTCTTCAGAAATGGGGGAGGGGAAGAGGATTCTGAAATAAATAGGGAAAGAGGGGGAGGTGGATAGAAGATGGATAAAGGAGAAGATAGGTGGAGAGGAGACAAACAGGTCAAAGAGGCGGGGTTGGAGCCAGTAAAGGTGAATGTAGGTGGGGAGTTAGGGAGGGGATAGGTCGGTCCAGGGAGGATGGACAGGTCAAGGAGGCGGAATGAGGTTAGTGGGTAGGACATGGGGGTGGGGCTTGAGGTGGGAGAAATGGTTAGAGAGGCGGGTACGAGCTGGGCTGGTTTTGGGATGCAGTCGGGGGAGGGGAGATTTTGAAGCTTGTGAAGTCCACATTGATACCCTTGGACTGCAGGGTTCCCAAGCGAAATATGAGATGCTGTTCCTGCAGCTTTTGTGTGTCATCATTGTGGCAATGCAGGAGGCCCAGGATGGACATGTCGTCCAAGGAGTTGGAGGGGGTGTTGATATGGTTCCTACTATCCCATTAAATCTGACTTCAACACTTCATGTTGGAAGCTGAACTTCTTTGTTCAATCTTTCTCATTCAAGAGTTTCATTTTATCTTACATTAAAATAATGATTTCAATAAACATTTAATATTTCTTAAAAAGGCTCTACACTTCTTTGATGTTTTGCCTGTTAATAATATTATTTGCAATCATACCCACCAAATATAATAATGTGTTAACTTGTTGCTCAACAGGAGTCTTAGTTTAATTTTGAAGCAACGTTGTATCTTAAGAACAGGTGCCTCATTGAAGTCCAATCTTGTGTTCAGTGTGGTACTTCTCTGCCCTTACGCTTACTAGAAAATATGATGTATTTTTCAATTTCAATGTGCTGATGAATGTTGTAACTATAAAGGAATTTAAAATCTGCCTCATGTCATGTAAATCTGATGTTGTATCAGAGATAAAAGGTACTGCAGATGCTGGAGAATCCGAGATAACAAGCATGGGGCTGGATGAACACAGCAGGTCAAGCAGCATCATAGGAGCAGGAAAACTTGACGTTTCGGGCCTAAACCCTTCATCAGAAATGAGGGAGGGGAAGAGGGTTCTGAAATAAATAGGGAGAGAGGGGGAGGCGGATAGAGGATGGATAGAGGAGACGATAGGTGGAGAGGAGGCAGACAAGTCGAAGAGGTGGGGATGGAGGCAGTAAAGGTGAGTGTAGGTAGGGGGGTAGGGAGGAGATAGGTCAGTCCAGGGAGGACAGACAGGTCAAGGGGGCGGGATGATGTTAGTAGATAGGAGATGGGGGTGTGGCTTGAGGTGAGAGGAAGGACAGGTTAGGGAGGTGGAGATGAGCTGGGCTGGTTTTGGGACGCGGTTGGGGGAGGGGAGATTTTGAAGCTTGTGAAATCCACATTGATGTTCTTTGCTTTTCTCTTCACCAATGTTGTTTTAAATCAAATGACTGTGGAACTGGCTAGAATCTTTACACCAGTATTTCTTTTATTTGTTAAGTCTTCTAACTTTATTTCTGTAAAACTGTTTGAATTCTTATATAAAGTTTTAAACTGTATTATTGGTTGCTCTGAAATAATTTACTACTTTCAAATCTTTAAAAATCTGTTTCTTTGTAATACCGTATCTCTAAACTGCTTAGTGGGTTTTCCCACCTTTTCAGCTATCAAAATGATGGGTAGCTGCTTATTCCTACATTCTGGAGCCAAGAGTTTTCAATTTTTCCTAAGTCATATTATGTTTTCCTGCCATTTACAACCTAAAACAGTAAATACTTTCTTCTACACAAGTTGTTAAGTAAATTCCTTTTGCCGTTGCATTTATAAATCTTCTTGTTGAAATCACAGTTTAATTCCTGAATCCCAGTCCTGCTTGATCCTGCTTGATCTTTAATTTCTCCCGACTTTAGTGCTTCTGCTAGCCTCTTTCACTAGATTTCTGTAAATTTTCTCTTTTCCAGCTTAAATAGATTCTGAGGCCTTCACAATTCTGTAGCTCTGGTAGAAATTACTTTTCTGGTCTTTTCAGTGTCCTTTACAGCTGTGCCTCATGAAACATATTCTTGAAAAATCTCTTTTACGTTGCCTTGCCTTATGTCTCTGACCTTCACACCATTTACCATCAGCTATCTCCTTCCCCTTAAGAATATCTAATTTGAGTCGCAGAGCCTTATTCGTTCCTTGGTCCTTAGAGGGTCTCACGGAGATAGCAAGAACTGCAGATGCCGGAGTCAGAGTCAATACAGTGTGGAGCTGGAAGAACACAGCAGGTCAGGCTGGTGAGGACTCCTTACAGAGTCTCCTTTGCAAGGGTCTCTCTCCTTTCATAAGAGAGGCTGACATTTTCTCTCTTTTTCTAGTTCACAGTCTGCTCCCTGTGCTTCTTACCAGCATCACAGTGAGGTTTTATCTTTTGAGTGTGTAGCTAGCCCTGTTGCTGCTTCCAGGACTGTTCCAGGCTCTCCCTGCAGCTAATAGCTAGCTTCTGATTTCTATTTTAAAAAAAACTTTCTCCAATTTCTCCTGGAATTTTTTCCCATGATGTGGATTGCCGCATAGAATTCAAAACCACAATGCTAGTACCCTGGTTGAGGTAGTTTGCTGCCACTTATCCCCCTTCATCTTTGGTATAAACCTATACTGTGTCTAGACACTGTCTAATTATGAATAGTTCTGGAAAGACCACTGGTGAATCTAAACAGAAGAGGCACTTGTTTTAGTTAACAGGATGGTTTATTGTATGATGGCAACAAATATAGAATTATAACAACTGCATTAATAATCTGGCATAACTACTAAGAACTTTCAAGATCTGTACAGAATGCAACAGTTCCCTGTAAAGGCTAGTATTGACCTCACCTCTTTCGCCAAAACACTGTAACCTCCTCAGATCTATAGGAGCTAATGTGGCTTCAATGTTTACTCTTTCAGAACCATTATCTTATTTAATGCTGCAAGCTCGTTCTAGGACTGTACCTTCTTCATTTACGGTCACAAACAACGATTGTTATCGACACACATCTCATCAGAAAAGCAAAGTTACAACTTATGTGGGATAGCAAGGATCTGAATTGACACTTAAGCCATTCAACTCCACCTTAGTTATGTGATAGCCAAATGATTTGAAAAATTGGCCTTTCCTAATAAATAATGGAAAAACTGAATTTCTATTGTTTTCAAGATAACAGGGTGTGGGGCTGGATGAACACAGCAGGCCAAGCAGCATCATAGGAGCAGGAAAGCTTGACGTTTCGGGCCTAGACCTTCATCAGTACCTTTTATCTCTTCTATTGTTTTCATGCATTTTTAAAATTTTCTAATCAACCTAACAAGCAATGATATCACACACATCCCTCTGGAGCAGGTGGGACTTGAAACCAGGCCTCCTGGTCCAGAGGTTGGGATAATACCATTGCTCCACAAGTACTACCTTCTATCACTGATGGGCAGAAATGAACAACAGGCTTGTCACATTTGGGATCCATCTGACCCTCTTGTTCCTGACTAGATAACAGTTTCTACAGGCAAGCCAAGCATTCTGCAAACTAAAACCTGCTTCTTTGTCTTCTCACAATGAAAGTATATTCTTAGCCATTTTCAGAAAGTAATCCTTTAATCACAATGAAGCACTTATTCGAGAACACATGAGATGCTCAAAATATTCTTCCAAGGGATCAGAATGCCACAAGTAATGTGCTTTCAAACTAAACCAGGTGCAGCTATCTTTTCATATTTATCTCTTAATGAACAGTATCCACAAGAGAAATAACATTATTAGATAATGAATTAATGATTTTTCAAAAGGACAGAGAGGTTTTCTGTTTCACAGACTTTCAGTATGAGATGTTGCACATGGAGATGTGAGTTTCAGTTCTTTCACACTGTTTAATGCCTTTACCATACCCATAAGATGTAAGAGCAGAAGTAGGCCATTCAGCCCTTTATGTCTAGTCCATCAGTCAATGAGCTGCTTTGATAATCCTTGACCCCATTTTCCTGCCTTTTCCCCATAACTCATGACTCCCGTACTGATTAAAAATTTGTCTATGTCAGCCTTGCATATACTTTTCAAATCAGCCTCGTATCCTTCTGTGATAAAATATTCCTTAGATTCACTTCTTTCTGAGAGAGGAAATTCCTCCTCACCTGTGTCTTAAATATGCAACCCTTATTCTGAGATGATACCCTCTTGTCCTGGATTCTCCCACGAGGGGAAACAACATTTCTAAACCTACCTTGTCAAGGTCCCCTAAGAATTTTTGTATGTTTCATTCTTCTGTATTCCAAGGAGCACAGGCTCTCCTCATAAGGCAGTCCCTCCATACCTGGATCAACCTAGTCAACTTTCACTGGACTGCTTCTAATGTCAGAATACCTTTCCTTAGATAAAGGGACCACAACTGTTCACCGTCTGACTTGTACAGTTTTAAGCAAACCTCCCTACTTTTATACTTCACTTCCTTTAAAATAAAGGTCAACATTCCATTTGCTTTCCCTATGACCTGCTGAACTTGGATGGTAGCTTCTTGAGTCATTGGTGAGGACTCTAAAACCTCTCTGTTTTGTAGCTTTCTGCGGTCTTTCTCCATTTAAACAATAGTTATCACCTCTATTCTTCCTGCCAAAGTGCATAACCTCACATTTTCCCACATTATATTCCATCTGCCAAGATTTTGCCCACTTGCTTAACCTGTTTGTATCCCTCTGCAGACTCTTGTGTCATCCTCACCACTTGCCTTCCCAGTATTTTGTGTCAGTTGAAAACTTGGTCATGAAACATTCACTTTCCTCATCCAAGTCATTAATATATATTGTAAATAATTGTGGTCCCTGCCAGATCCCTGTGGCACACCATTTGTTACAGGCTGCCATCGTGAAAGTGCCCCCATTTTCCCAACATCCAGTCTCTCAATCCTCTATCCACGCTAACATGCTATCTCCAACACCATGGGCTCATATCTTATCAAGTAGCCTAATGTGTTCCACCCCACCACCCCACCATTCACGTCCCGTGGGACGGCATAGTAGCTCAGTGGTCATCACTGCTGCATCGCAGCGCCAGGGAACCACCTTGGGCTGCTGTCTGTGTGAAGTTTGTATGTAGCTGTATGATGTGGGAGCTAGCCGATCCCATTGAAAACGGCAGTGACCACATCTGCAGCAAGTGTTGGCTGCTTGAGGAGCTGCGGCACAAAATTGATGAGCTGGAATCCAAACTCCAAACACTGCGGCACATCTGGGAGGTAGAGAGATACCTGGATGCTGTGTTCCAGGAGGCAGTCACACCTAGTAGATTAACTAATGTTAATTCGATCTGCGGGCAGGGACAGCAGTGTGTGACTGCGAGTGAGGCAGGTAGAGGAACCCTGCAAACAGGAACACAGGAGCTGCAACCCTTGACATTGTCCCACAGGTATGAGATACTTGGTCCCTGCGTGGATGAGGAACAGGGCTGCAGGAAGGATGAGTCAACTGACCATGGCACCATGGTCCAGGAGGCCATTCAAGAGGGGGGAGCTAAAGGACAGATTGTTGTTGTAGGGGATTCCATCATCAGGGGGATAGACAGTATCCTTTGCATTGTGTGTAGCCCGCCTGGTGCCAGGGTGTGAGACATCTCTGACCTGCTTGAGAGGATACTAGAGAGGGAGGGGGAGGATCCAGTTGTTGTGGTCCACGTAGGTACCAACAACATAGGTAGGGCTAGGAAAAAAGACCTGTTTCGAGATTATGAAAAGCTAGGAGCAAAATTAAAAAAACAAGTCTTCAAGGGTCATAATCTCTGGATTGCTGGCCGAGCCATGTGCGAATTGGCATAGGAAGATGAGGATCAGGGAAGTAAACACGTGGCTAAAAGAGTGGTGTGGGAAAGAGGGTTTCCTTTTCATGGGGCACTGGCATCTGTTCTGGGACAGGAGGGATCTATACCGCTGGGATGGACTCCACCTGAACAGGGCAAGGTCCAGTGTTCTGGTGAAAAGGGTAAATAGGGTGGTCAATAGGACTTTAAACTAGTAAGTAGGGGGGAAGGGAGGAGTGAGCGTACAGGAAGTATAACAATTAATGGAAGGCAAAGCAGCAGGTTAGCAGGTGATGAGGAAGCTTCAACTCCATTGAAAATTAGGAAAAAAGATAAAAGGAAGGAGAACTCAAGAGCTGTTAGTAATGGAGGTAATAGGACTCAAAAAGAAGGTGCAAAAACTGGCATATGGGCACGTTATCTGAATGCTCAGAGCATTCGGAACAAGGTGGATGAGTTGACGGCGCAAATCATGGCAAATGGGTATGATTTAGTGGCCACTACAGAGACATGGCTGCAGAATGGTCATGACTGGGAGTTAAATATCCAGGGGTATCAAACTGTTCGGAAGGACAGATGGAAGATAAGGGAGGTGGTGTCGCTCTGATTTTTAAGGATGATATCAGGGCGGTAGTGAGAGATGATATTGGTTCTACTGAACAAAAAGTTGAATCTATTTGGGTGGAAATTAGGAATAGCAGGGAGCAGAAGTCACTGATAGGTGTGGTCTATACGCCACCAAATAATGACATCGTGGTGGGGCGGGCAATAAACATAGAAATAGCTAATGCATGTAAAAATGGTACAGCAATTATCATGGGGGATTTTAATCTACATATTGATTGGTCAAACCAGGTCGGTCATGGCAGCCTTGAGGAAAGGTTCATAGAATGCATCCGTGATAATTTCCTTGAACAATGTGTAATGGAACCTACGAGAGAGCAAGCTTTCCTAGATCTAGTCCTGTGTAATGAGACAGGAATAATTAATGATCTCACAGTTAGGGATCCTCTCGGAAGGAGAGATCACAGTATGGTTGAAATTAAAATACAGATGGAGCGTGAGAGGGTTAAATCCAGTGCCTGTGTCCTGTGCTTAAACAAAGGAGACTATGATGGGATGAGGGAGGAGTTAGCTAAGGTAGAATGGGAGCAAAAACTTTATGGTGGGTCAATTGAGGAACAGTGGAGGACTTTCAAAACAATTTTTCACAGTGCTCAGCAGAAGTATATTCCAGTGATGGGGCAGAACTGTAGGAAAAGAGAGAGCCAGCCATGGATGTGTAAGGAAATAAAGGAAAGTATCAGATTGAAAAAAAAACATACAAAAAAGCAAAATTAGTGGGAAACTAGTAGACTGGGAAATCTTTAAAGGCCAACAGAAAGCCACAAAAAAGTTATAAAGAAAAGTAAGATAGATTATGAGAGTAAACTAGCTCAGAATATAAAAACAGGCAGCAAAAGTTTCTATAAATATGTAAATTATAAAAGAGTGGTGAAGGTAAACATTGGTTCTTTAGAGGATGAGAAGGCCAATTTAATAACTGGGAATGAGGAAATAGCCAAGACATTAACCAGTTATTTTGTGTCGGTCTTCACAGTGGAAGACACAAATAACATGCCGAAAACTAATGGCAAGAAGGTTATAGCAGGTGAGGGCCTAGAAACTATCGTTATCAATAAGGAGGCAGTGCTGGGCAAGCTAATGGGGCTAAAGGTAGACAAGTCTCCTGGCCCTGATGAAATGCATCCTAGGGTACTAAAAGAGGTGATGGGGGAAATAGCAAATGCACTAGTAATTATTTACCAAAATTCACTGGACTCTGGGGTGGTTCCCGCAGATTGGAAAACAGCCAAAGTGACGCCATTGTTTAAAAAAGGAAGTAGACAAAAAGCAGGTAACTGTAGGCCGGTTAGCTTAACTTTGGTAGTGGGGAAAATGCTTGAATCTATCATTAAGGAAGAAATAGCAAGACATCTGGATATAAATTCTCCCATTGGGAAGACCCAGCATGGGTTCATGAAGGGTAGGTCATGTTTAACTAATTTGGTGAAATTCTTTGAGGACATTACTTGCATGGTGGACAATGGGGAACCTGTGGATGTGGTGTATCTGGATTTCCAGAAGGCATTTGACAAGGTGCCACACCAAAGGCTGCTACATGAGATAAAGTTGCACAGTATTACAGGTAATGTATTGGCATGGATAGAGGATTGGTTGACCAGTAGAAAACAAAGAGTTGGGGTAAATGGGTGTTTTTCTGTTGGCGGTCAGTGGCTAGTGGTGTGCCTCAGGGGTCAGTATTGGGACTGCAATTGTTTACAATTTACATAGATGATTTGGAGTCGGGGACCAAGTGTGGTATGTCAAAATTTGCAGATGACACTAAGATGAGTGGTAGAGCAAAGTGTGCAGAAGACACTGAAAGTCTGCAGAGGGATATAGATAGTCTAAGTGAGTGAGCACAGGTCTGGCAGATGAAGTACAAAGTTGATAAGTGTGAGGTCATCCATTTTGGTCGGAATAACAGCAAAATGGACTATGTTTTAAATGGTAAAAAATTGCAGCACGCTGCTGTGCAGAGGGACTTGGGTGTCCTTGTGCATGAATTGCTAAAAGCAGGATTGCAGGTGCAGCAGGTAATTAAAAAGGCGAATGCAATTTTGTCTGTCATTGCTAGAGGGATGGAATTTAAAAACCGGGACGCTATGCTGCAGCTGTATAGGGTCCTGGTGAGGCCGCACCTGGAGTACTGTGTGCAGTTTTGGTCTCCTTACTTGAGAAGGGATATACTAGCACTGGAGGGGGTGCAGAGGAGATTCACTCGGTTGATTCTGGAATTGAGAAAGTTGGATTATGAGGAGAGACTGAGTAGGCTGGAATTATACTCATTGGAATTCAGAAGAACGAGGGGAGATCTTATAGAAACATATAAGATTATGAAGGGAATAGATAAGGTGGAGGCAGGGAAGTTGTTTCCACTAGCAGGTGAAACTAGGACTAGGGGGCTTAGCCTCAAAATAAAGGGAAGCAGATGTAGGACTGAGGTCAGGAGGAACTTCTTCACCCAAAGGGTTGTGAATCTGCAGAATTCCCTGCCCAGTGAAGCAGTTGAAGCTACCTCGCTGAATGTGTTCAAGGCAAGGCGAGATAAATTTTTGAACAGTAAACGAATTAAGGGTTACGGTGTGCGGGCGGGTAAGTGGAGCTGAGTCTCAAAAAGATCAGCCATGATCTTATTGAATGGTGGGGCAGGCTTGAGGGGCAGGATGGCCTACTCCTGCTCCTAGTTCTTACGTTCTTCTGTTCTTCTGCTGTTATGTTCTCCTTGTTTCTGCGTGGGTTTCCTCCGGGTGCTCTGGTTTCCTTCTACAGTCCAAGCATGTGCAGGTAACGTTGATTGGCCATGCTAAGTTGCTCATAGTATCCAGGGGTGAGCAGGCTAGGTGGATTAGCCATGGGAAATGCAGGGTTATAGGGATAGGGTAGTGGGCTGGGCCTGGATAAGATGCTCTTCGGAGGGTTGGTGCAGACTCAATGGGCAGAATGGCCTGCTTCCACAATATAGGGATTCTAAGATTAGAAAACACCTTCTGATATTTCAAATAAATTATATCCACTGTTTCCCCATTATCTGTCCTGCTTGTTAACTCTTCACAGAATTCTAATAAATTTATCAGGCATGACTTCCCCTTTAGAAAGCAACATTGACTCTGCTTAATCACATTATGCATTTCTAAATATTCTGATGTTACATTCTTTATAATAGACTGTAACTTTTTGCCAATAACCGGTCTTAAGCAAACTAACCTACAGTTAACTTTTTTGTCTCCTTTCCTTCTTAAATAAAACTGTTACATTTGTCAGTTTTACATCAGGATTAAATACAACACTCTATGTAAGCGATTCTGAAGAAGGGTCACCAGACCCGAAACATTAATTCTGCTTTCTCTCCTCAGATGCCGCCTGTTCTGCTGAGTTTCTCCAGAAGTTTCTGTTCTGGTTTTGGTCCTGTATATAAACATACTGAAGAACAGTGTTCTACATAGCTAAGATACTTTGGGGATGGTACAATCTATCATTGGCAACAAAAAAATACAGTACATCAGGGCGACATCCTAATGAGCAATTAGTCAAATAGAATATGGTCTGGTGTCACTGCTCAGGTCCCAATACTACACAATTCAATTTGCCACAAAAAGAAATCTTATCCCATTTTAATCAATAAGTCTTGTCTCAGGGCTTGTTTACAGAATATTCCTGATCTTGTAAAATCATGAAAGAAAAGCCCAATGAGCACAACATTTTCCAAATGGAAGTAAGCCACTTCAAATAAAGGCAGTAATTTATTCTATTGATCTCAGCTACCTGTAATGAAACTATGCGGCTTAACAACTATTGAAATTATGATTTATATTACGTAAGTCATTGATAAATATCATCATTGTAGACTCCATTCATTAAGCATTCTGTAATGCAATAAACATGATCATTCAATTGAATTTGTTGTACATAATATTCATTTCGCTTTGGGAGTCCTGAAGCACTATTGATTTCTATCTAATTAACTTGGCTCTGTTGTCCTGATATTCGATATTCAAGGTTATCCATTGCCTCCTTGGTACTAAATAATTCACCTGGTGCAAGTTTACTTTCAACAACACAACCTGCATGGAGGAGGAATAAATATCCAGTCAAGAAATATACAATGTAGTTTGCTTCATGTTGTGCAAATTTAGATAAGGTCCCAAATGAGAATGGAAAAGTTTGCAATCGGACAAAGTCTACCCTGAATAATTTGTTCTCTGCATTTCACCTGATTCTCGTTCCCATTCCCAGGTATTTGATCTGTAAACAAGCTATAGGATTTCATTCCATGAGTGCATGACTCTAACAGGGGAATTGGGCTAACCAAACAATATCTTCCTTTATTTTGATATTGCACAGTAAAGATTGGCGCAAGATATCTGTTCAGCAGACAGAGAGCAGCAAGAACAGGTAATCTCTACATCGTTGAGGCTTTATTCTTCTGGAATGTGATATGATTGAGCTGACATGCAGGTAAGAATGTTGCGATATTTTACCACGAAGTGTTGATTCAGAGGCAACGTCAAAATTGGACAAGTCACAATCGCTTGCCTTAGAACGCTGTGGCTGCAGAGTCCCTGTATATATTTAAGGCTGAGATAGATAGATTCTTGGTCAGTAGGGGATTCAAGGGTTATGGGATAAAGGCAGAAAAGTGGACATGAGGAACGTTGGATCAGCTGTGATTCTATTGAACAGCTTGAGGGGCTGAATGGTCTACTCTATTCTGATTTCTTATGACCAACAAAGAGTATTAAGGTATCTTACCTTGGCAACATCTGAAAATAAATGTGGAGAACGTTACTCACCCAGTAACTGCACATTTTACATCATACGGTTTCATTTTGCCTCGTAAAGAAGTTTGAGAATCAGGGAGGATCCCATCACCAGAAAGATGTCCATTAGTGTTGATATCAGCTTTAAGGCTCTGCACTTCAGGCTAATATTGTCGTTGAAACACAGAAGTACATTTAGGGAATTGCCTACAAGGGCCCTGACATGATGGTATGAAATGATAAATATCCCTTATTTTTCTCCCTCCCCAGATGTATAAATATTTTGAAGACAGCTTTCTCATTCTTTTGAGATGGTTTCTTAGAACAACATATTTTGGGACTGATCGGTGAGCAGGTTATATTGGACTCGGTATTGTGTAATGAGGCATGATTAATTTGTGGTCTCAGAGATAAGGCACTCAAAGGTAACAGCGACAACAATATGATTGAATTTCACATCCAGCTTGAAAGGGAGAAGATTGGGTCTAAGGCTAATAGCTTAAACCTAAATAAGGCCAGCCTTGTAGGCATGCGACCTGAGATAGCTGAAATGAGCTGGCATGCTCGGCCAGGGGTTAGAGAAGCTGGCAGACATGTAAAGGAATATTTCAGAAACACTCTGAATAACTGTATTCAACTATAAAGAAAACTTCTTACAGGTGGCTGCAATATTCCTGGTTAACTAAAGAAATTAGGGAAAGCACTTCAATCTGCATGCAGACTGGTTAAACCAACTGAGCACAGACTCTGTGGGGCTTAAGTTTCAGGACTGATGTCAGGCATGATTTTCTGCAGAGCTCTGTTGTCAGGCTGGCTAGAGGACAGGTTATTTTAGATCTATTATTATATAATGAAAAAGGGCTAATTAATAATCTTATGGTAACAAAACATTTAAGGATGGGTGACCATAATATGAGAGAATTTTGCATTTTTTTGAAAGTGGGGTTGTTCAATCTGAAGCAAAGGTGTTAAATCTGAATAAGGGAAATTATGAAATCATGCAGCAGGGGTTGGCTGGGTTGACTGGGAAAATACACGAAAAGACATGACCTTTTATAGACAGTAGACAATCTTTAAAAAACTACTACATTGCTTACAGCAAATGTATATTGTTTCGAGGTGCAAACACTCAAGAAAGGCCTGTCAACCATGTCTGACAATGCAAATTCAGGACTGTACAAGATTAACAGCAAAGGTTTATAAATTTGCAGCAGTAATAAATCTGAGGATTTGAAAGTTTTTAAGAGTATAGGAGAAAAAGACCAAGAAACTGATAAGGTAAAGGAGAAAAGAATCTATATGCAATCTAGCGAAAAAAATGTAAAAGAAGACTAAGGAAACTTCTATAGGCACATAAAAAAGAAAATTTGGCGAAGACAAATATGGATCCATTGTAGCCAAAGTCAGGACAATTTTTACGGGGATTAGAGAAGTAGCAGAGAAGATCAATGATTATTTTGTGTCTGTCTTCACTGAGGAAGATATGAGAGATGTTCCAGAATTAAAGACCCAAGCGGCTATTGAGAATGATGTGTTGAAGGGAATTAGTATTACAGTAATAAGCAGGTTGTACTAGAGAAATTAGGGAGGAAATGACCTAGCGCTATTATCGCTAGACTATTGATCCAGAGACCCAGGTGACTCAGGTTCAAATCCCACAACTGCACATGGTGGAATTTGGATTCAATTAAAAATCTGGGATTAAAGTTTAAATGGTGACCATGAAACCATTGTCAATTGTCAGAAAAACCCATGTAGTTTCCGGGCAAGATATCTTTCGTCCTTACCTGGTCTGGCCTACATGTGACTCCAGACCCACAGCAATGTGGTTGTCTCTTAACTGCCCTCTGGGCAATTAGGGATGACAATAAATGCTGGTCTAGCCAGTGATGCTCACATCCAATAAATAATACAAGTTAATGAGGCTGAAAATTAATAAGTCCCCAGGAATTGATCGTTTACATCTCAGAGTGCTGAAGGAGTTGGCTATACAAATAATCGATGTGTTGGTGATTATCTTCCAAAATTGTAAAGACTGTGGAATGATCCCTGTGGACCAGAAGCTTGCAAAAGTCATCCTCTGATTTAAGAAATAAGTGAGAGAGAAAGTTGGGAACTACAAAACTGTCAGTAATAGGGAAAAATGCTAGATTCGATTATAAAGGATGTGATAAATGGGCACTTGGATAATAATCATCTGATTGGGCCTAGTCAGCACAAATTTACAAATGGGAAAGTGTATTCAATGAATGTGTTGGAGCTTTTTGAAGATGTTACTAATAAAATTGCTAAAGGAGAATTGTGGATGTGGTATTCTGGGATTTCCAGAAGGCTTTTTGATAATGTCTTCCACAAGAGTTTGGTTGGAAAACTTAAAGCACATGAGATAGAAGGTAATGTGCTAGCTTGGGTGAAGAATTGGCCAATAGGCAGAAAACAGAATGGGAATAAAATTGTGTAATTCTTCAGTTGGCAGGCTGTGACTAGTGGGGTACCACAAGGATCAGTCCTTGGGCACCAGCTGTACAGAATATTATATCAATGATTTGGACATGGGGGCCAAATATTTCCAAATTTGCTGATAATACAAAGTTGAGCAGGACTGTGCGTTGTGAGGAAGATGTAAATTGACTTCAGGAGAATTTGAACAGGCTTGGTAATTGGGCAAGATCATGGCGGACAATATATAACGTGGAAAGATGTGAGATCATCCACTTTGGTAGGAGAAACAGATGTGTGGACTATTTCTTAAATGGTAGCATGGTTGGAAAATGTAGATATACAAAGAGACATAGGCTTCCTTGTTGCTAAGTTACTGCAGGCTAACATGCAGTGGCAGTAAGCTTTTTGGAAAGCTAAAGGAGTGTGAACCTTTATCATGAGATAATTTGAATAGAGGAGTAGGGAAGTCTTGCTTTGATTGTATAGAAGCTTATTTAGACCACACCTGCAGTATTGTGTGCATCTTTGATTCCCTTACCTCAGAAAGAATATTATTACCACAGAGAGAGTGCAATGAACATTCTTCCAGACTTGTTCCCAGGATGGCAGGGAGAGTTTGAGCAAACTTAGCCTGTACTCTCTAGAGTTTTGAAGAATAAGAGATGATCTCATTGAACCCTACATAATAAATAATGGATAGACATGGTAGGGACAGGTCTGATGCTTTCTCTGGCTGGGGAGTCTAGAACCATGGGTCATAATTTAAAAATAAATGGGATGCCATTCACCATGAGGAGAATATTTTTAATACAGAAGGTTGCAGATTTTTGGCTAAAAGTAAAAGCTCAGTCTTCAGTACATTTAAAGTAGAAATTGATAAATATTTGGTTATCAGTGACATACAGGGTTTTGGAGATGGTGTGGGCATTGGTGTGTTTGATTGACAATGACAATATTAAATGGCAGAGCAGGCTCAATGGGCTGAGTGACCTATTGAATGGCATCAAACTTAAGAAAAAAACATATGACTGTGCAGAGATGAGTGGCAGTCAGCTAATTGGTCAGAATATAAAGGACAACGCAGAAAAATAAAAGGTTACTTAGCAGTAAGAGGTTAGAGCATTAGAGGAAGGTAGCTAGGAATATTAAATCAAATATCAAGAGTTTCTACAGGTACTTAGAAAGGAAAAGTGTAAATAATGTGAGTGTTTGTCCTCTACAGAGTGAGAATGGGTAGTTAATAGTAAATAACAAAAAATTGGTGGAATGAAATGATCAAATATCTTGCTTCTGTCTTTGCGATGAAGGATATTTAGTTATAGGTTTGGAGGGTTTGAGCTATAGGGAGAGGCTGAATAGGCTGGGGCTATTTTCCCTGGAGCATTGGAGGCTGAGGGGTGACCTTACAGAGGGTTATAAAATCATGAGGGGCAGGGATAGAGTGAATAGAACAGGGTCCTTTTCCCCAGGGTGGGGGAGTCCAAAACTAGAGAGCATGGGTTTAAGGTGAGAGGGGAAAGATTTAAAAGGGACCTATGGGACAATTTTTTCACACAGAGGGTGGTGTGTGTATGGAATGAGCTGTCAGAGGAAGTGGTGGAGGCTGGTACAATTACAACATTTAAAAGGCATCTGGATGGGTACATGAATAGGAAGGGTTTAGAGGAATATGGGCCAAATGCTGGCAAATGGGACTGGATTAATGTGGGATATTTCGTCGGTGTGGACAAGTTGGACTGAAGGGTCTGTTTCTGTGCTGTATGATTCTATACCAAAAACATTCCAGTAATATCTGTAAATTAGGAAGTGGGAGGAAGAGAGTAACATTATGATTTTACAAACACAAGAGAAGTGATACTTAGCAAACTGATGGACAAGGGGGCTGGGAAGTCTCTGGGTCCAGTATATTGTGGGGAAGACATCAGGAAGTTGCAGACCAAACGGTTGGATAGCGGAAAAAATCTGGTAGATGGAGTGCAATGTGAGAGAAATGTGAAGTTGTTCACTTTGGCAGGAAGACTAAAAATACAGAGTTAAAAAGTGCTACACCTGCCCCCACAACTCCTCCCTCACCCCAATCCCAGGCCCCAAGAAGACTTTCCACATCAGGCAGAGGTTCACCTGCACATCTGCCAATGTGGTATACTGCATCCGCTGTACCCGTTGTGGCTTCCTCTACATCGGGGAAACCAAGCGGAGGCTTGGGGACCGCTTTGCAGAACACCTGCGCTCAGTTTGCAACAAACAACTGCACCTCCCAGTCGCGAACCATTTCAACTCCCCCTCCCATTCCTCAGATGACATGTCCATCCTGGGCCTCCTGCAATGCCACAGTGATGCCACCTGAAGGCTGCAGGAACAGCAAATCATATTCAGCCTGGGAAACCTGCAGCCCAATGGTATCAATGTGGATTTCACA
>JAHRHZ010000035.1:32024952-32049770 GCA_024137785.1 Ginglymostoma cirratum
TATCATTCTCTATTTCTCATCCTCAGTTTCTGCCTCTCTGTTTCTGATCCTCTGTTTATCATTTTCTGTTTCTGACCCTCTGCTTCTCATTCTCTGTTTCTGACCCTGTGCCAGGAACCCACTCCACACAGAAGAGACAGTCCTGCTTCAGGCTTCACAGGTGGTCGATTCTGTAGATGCGTTGCCTCTGAAAATGCCACCACCACTCTGGAGCCCATCAAGACTCGTTGATAACTTGAGATGTATGTACACCACGAGTATGTGGGATTTATTTGTGCCCCCTGAGCCGCTTGTCCTATGATGGGGGACAGGGGTTATCATTGACAGTCAGCAGCATTACAATTATAATTTGTCAGAGATCTTAAACAAGCATGCACTGTCCAATTGTCCACCTTAGAGGAATTTAGGAGAAGGCTATTTGGTTCCCTGAGCTTACCCTGTAATCCCATTGCATCAGGGCTGATCAGATTTGGTTTCAGTTCTACTTTCTTGTCCAACTCACCCACCTCCATAAGTCTGTGACTCCCTGTTCTCCCATCAAAAATCTATCAAATTCAGCCTTGAATAAATGTAAAGATCCAGCCTCCCACTACCTACCGAGGAAGGGAATTCCACACTCTGATTGCCCTTTGAGAGAAAAAAGCTGTCTCCTCAGCCTAGTCTTAAAAAGGAGACCTCTTATTCTTAAACTGTATCGTCTCGATTTAGTCCCCCTCACAGGGGCAAACATCCTCTGGGTATCCAACTTATTCAGTCCTTTTAAGATCTTATTCATTTCCACAAACCCACTTCATCTGGACACTGCACCAGTTTTTGATTCTCTACATGCAATGCCACAAGAGAGCTACAAGAAATATTTGGTTATTAAAAATTACGTGGTACATTAAAGTGATTGGGTGAGGCTGTCAACTTCTGCACGCTCATGAGTACTGACTTCACTGAGTCATCAAAATGTGGTCCCCATCAAGCTACTTTCCCGGGGGAACTACAAAACACCATGACATTACTTAGGATGAGAGTAGGAGCATTTCCTGGTCAACATGTATCCCTTTATAAACATCACTAAAACAGATGAACAGGTCATCGTCACAGTGGATGGTTGCTGTGTGCACATTAGCTGCTCTGTTTCTTACAATGGATAAATATAATTCTTGACTCCAACCGAGTGTTGTAATCTGGTATATTCCAAGGTCCAGGACTACACGCTGAGGGACACACTGAAGCCTGGGCAGCTGCCGCCAAGGTACAGTGGGGAATGACCACCATCTGAGCTCTTTCCGTCGAAGTTAAATGGGGGTCCGTTCAGTTTTTGGATTCTCAGTGTCTCGAGTATACGTAAATATAATTCTGCACAAGTTAAGAAATGCCTCAGGTTGGTTTGTCAGATAGAGTCAAACTCCAATGTTGGTTTGTTCCTTCATATGCTACTGTGCGGAACCAAACTGCTTCAGTGACTATACACATAGATAAAGGTATTTTTATGAATAAAGTATGTTTTTGAAATTGCAGGAAAGTTGTGGCTCTGCGGTAACAGTGTTGCTGCTCAGCTTAGATCCCACTTTGGAGACTTCAGCACATAAACCCAGACTGACAGATCCAGTGCAATGCTGAGGGAATGCTACACTGTTGGAGGGACTGTCTTATGAGATAAGGCATTAAACTATGGCCCTCTCTACCGCCCTCAGGAGGACACCAATAATTCCAAGGTATTATTTTGAAGCTCAGCAAGAGAGTTCTCCCCAGTGGTTTGGTGAATACTTATCCCTCAACCAACATGGCTTAATAAAAAACTGCAGTTTGTGGGAGCTGTGCAAACTGATTGCTGCATTTTGTACATTACATTGTACACTTCAATAAAGTAAGAATTCAATGGTGTAAATTTCCCAAGGTTGTGAGAGGTGCCATTCAAACACAAACGGTGCAATATTTCTCTCTCTGAGGAAATGCAACTAATTGCAGCATGATGAGATAACTGGACAAGCGTCCAAAAATTAGATTCTCATCATTGAACTCAAGCATAACAATTAAGTCCTCTCTCCTCAGATGGTGAGATTCCTAGTTTCACACATTTGCATCTTATAATTTACTTAACTCGATAGAATTAACTTCTAACCCGTCACACAATAGTCAAAACTTCAGATAATCAATGGCAAAAGTCAATCATTTTATCGCTATATGGTGCACTGCTACATCATAGAAACAGGGAAACTAGGAACAGAAGTAGGCCATTCAGCCCTTTGAGGCTGCTCTGCCACTGAATATGATCATGGCTGACCATCCAACCCAGTACCCTGTTCCCGCTTTCTCCCCATACCCTTTGATCCCTTCAGCCCTGAGAACTTGATCTAACTCCTTCTTGAGTTTTGCAGTTCTTCTCTCCGATCTCCTCCAACAAAGGAGCCTCTACAGGAAACAGCAGAGACAATGCCATCTGCATTAACAACAATAGACAATAGACAATAGGTGCAGGAGTAGGCCATTCAGCTCTTCGAGCCAGCACCACCATTCATTATGATCATGGCTGATCATCCACAATTAGTATCCTGTTCCTGCCTTATCCCCATAACCCTTGATTCCATTATCTATAAGAGCTCTATCCATCTCTTTCTTGAAAGTATCCAGAGACTTGGCCTCCACTGCCTTCTGGGGCAGATGACTGCTCAGCCAGCCGGGGGACAAGCCCAACACAGGAGCCACCGCAGAAGAGGACAAGAGCTCTGCTGTGAAAAGGATTTTTCAGGCTTAGTAGCAGCTGTCTGCAACTGAGGGAGAAAGTGTCAAGGAAAGGGTTTCCCGAGCCATCCTGTCACCCCTATGCCAGCAGCTGGACGAGAATTTGTGATCACCAGGATTTCAGTAGCTCTGAAAGCGTGGTGACTGTAACAAGGTCAGCCAGGTGGACCTCATAGAATACGAGTTCTCTGATCGGGGCTGTTAATCTGATTCAATCAGGGAGCCCTGGCTGACAGATAAAAACAAGAGTCTCAGGGGTTCTGCTCACTCTAGGAGCTAGCTCTGAGCCAGCTGGTCAGTGTCAAGTACTATGCATGTGTAAATAAAGGGTGAATTGGTGACAGAGTACCAGTCTTCGTGGAATTATTTCAAAAGGGACAGCATTTCTTCATTTCTTAGTGGTGCAGCAGCTAATCAGGAAGGCTAATGGAATGTTGGTCCTTATTTCAAGATAGTTGGAGTATAAGAGTAGGGATGTCTTACTGCAACTGTACAAGGTGCTGGTAAGACCACATCTGGAGTATTATGAGTATATTGGTCCCGTTAATATAGCAAAACTATAATTTCATGAGGCAGGTCAGGGATGGTTTACTGGGATGATCCCTGATATGGAGGGATTATTTTGTGAGCACAAGTTAAACAGGTTGGAACTCTACTCCCTGGAGTTTAGAAGAGTGAGAGGTGATCTCATTGAAGTATATAGGATTCTTAAGGGACTTAACAAAAAGCGAAAGAACTGCGGGTGCTGTAAATCAGGAGCAAAAACACAAGTTGCTGGAAAAGCTCAGCAGGTCTGGCAGCATCTATATAAAAAAAAAAGTTAATGTTTCGGGTCCGGTGACTCTTCCTCAGAACTGATGGTAGCTGGGAAAATGTTGGTTTATATGCAGAAAATAGGGAGGGGGTTAGTAGGGAGTAAATGATAGGATAGATCCCTAAGAGAGAGAAGAGCAGCTAGATTGGCAAAGGAGTTGATAACAATCTGGCTAGGAGGGTGAATAATTGTTAATGGGGACTAATGGTAGTGTGTAATGGCAGACTATCTGACAACAAGGCTGGGTGCGAGGGTTAGGGGACTAGGATATGTGAGAGTTTAGGCTCTAAAATTATTGAACTCGGTATTGAGTGTGGATGGCTGCAGGGTCTCCAAGCGGAAAACGAGGTGTTGTACTTCTAGCTTGCATTGAGCTTTGCTGGAACACTGAAGCAAGCCAGAGACGGAGATGTTGGCCAAGGAACAAGGTGGTGTGTTAAAGTGGCAGGCAACTGGAAGCTCAGGGTCTTTTTTGCGAGCAGAACGTAAATGTTCTGCAAAGCAGTTACCCAGTCTACCCTTCATTTCCCCAGTGTAGAGGAGACCACATTGTGAGCAGCGAAAGCAGTAGACTAGATTCTGGGAAGTGCAGGTGAAGTGTTGCTTCACCTGGAAGGTATGTTTGGGCCCTTGGATACCGGGGAGGGAGGAGGTAAATGGGCAGGTGTTACACCTTTGCCGGTTGCAGAGGAAGGTGCTGTGGGGCTGTGGAGGGTGTTGGGGGTGAAGGAAGAGTGGACCAGGATGTCATGGAGGGAACAGTCCCTGCGGAAGGCAGACGAGGGAGGGGAGGGGAATATGTGTCAGGTGGTGGCATCTTGCTGGACGTGGTGGAAATGGCGTCTGATGATCTTCTGGATGTGGATGCTGGTGGGATGGTAGGTGAGGATAAGGGGAACCCTATCGCTGTTGCGGGAGGGGAGAAGGCGTGAGTGCAGGAGATGGGTCGGACCTGGTTGAGGGCCCTGTCAACAACAGAGGTGGGGAAACCCTCAGTTGAGGAAGAAGATGGACATTTTGGAGGCTCCGTTGTCGAAGTTGGCCTCATCTGAACATATAAGACGGAGATGGAGGAACTGAGAGAATGGGATGGAAGGAAGCACCTGTCTTTACAGGAAGTGCCTCATTTTCAGCTTGAAGACCCTGCAGCCCTCCGGACTCAATATTGAGTTCAATTATTTTAGGGCCTAAACTCTCCCATGTCCCAGCCCCCTTCCCCACACACCAGGCCTTGTTATCACATAGTCTGCCATTACACATCACCTATTGTTAGCCACTAACAGTCCCCATTAACAGCTATTCACCCTCCTAGCCACATCATTATCCACTCCTTTGTCTATCCAACTGATCTTCTCTCTCTTCTCTCCACCCGCTCCCCCTCCCTATTTTCTGCATATAAATCGCCGCTTCCTAGCTACCATCAGTTCTGAGGAAGGGTCACCAAACCTGAAACTCTGACTTTTTTCTTCACAGATGCTGTCAGGCCTGCTGAGCTTTTCCAGCAACTTCTGTTTTTGTTCTTAAGGAACTTGACAGGATAAATGCTGAGAGGGTGTTTCCACTCATGGGAGAGTCCAGATCCAGAGAGTACAGTCTCAGAACAAAGGGGCAGCAATATAAGACTGAGACGAGCAAGACTTTCTTCTCTCAGAGGGTTGTGAGTCTTTGGAACTCCTTGCCACATACAGCTGAGGGGCCAGAATCTTTGTGTATATTTAAGGCTGAGAGAGGTAGATTCTTGATCAGCTGGGGAATAGGGAAATCCGGATATGAGGAATCAGCCACGATCCTATTGAATGGAGGAGCAGGCTT
This sequence comes from Ginglymostoma cirratum, assembly GCA_024137785.1. Classification (NCBI taxonomy): domain Eukaryota; kingdom Metazoa; phylum Chordata; class Chondrichthyes; order Orectolobiformes; family Ginglymostomatidae; genus Ginglymostoma; species Ginglymostoma cirratum. The sequence goes on from JAHRHZ010000035.1 coordinate 32,030,312, forward strand.
AAGGGGTTGAATGGCCTACTCCTGTGCCTATTTAGAACATTGAACATTACAGCGGAGTACAGGCCCTTCAGCCCTCGATGTTGCGCCAACCTGTGAAACCAATCTGAAGCCCATTTAACCTACACTATTCCATTATCATCCATATGTTTATCCAACGACCATTTAAATGCCCTTAAAGTTGGCGAGTCTACAACTGCTGCAAGCAAGACATTCCATGCCCTTACTACTCTCTGAGTAAAGAACCTACCTCTGAAATCTGTCCTATATCTATCACCCCTCAATTTAAAGCTATGTCCCCTCGTGCTAGCCGTCACCATCTGAGGAAAAAGGCTCTCACTGTCCACCCTATCTAATCCTCTGATCATCTTGTATGTCTCTATTAAGTCACCTCTTAACCTTCTTCTCTCTAACGAAAACAGCCTCAAGTCCCTCAGCCTTTCCTCATAAGACCTTCCCTCCATACCAGGCAACATCCTGGTAAATTTCCTCTGCACCCTTTCCAATGCTTCCACATCCTTCCTATAATGCGGTGACCAGAACTGTACGCAATACTCCAAGTGTGGCCGCACCAGAGTTTTGTACAGCTGCAACATGACCTCACGGCTCTGAAACTCAATCCCTCTTCCAATAAAACCTAACACACCGTACCCCTCCTAACAACCCTATCAACCTGGGTGGCAACTTTCAGGGATCTATGCACATGGACACCGAGATCTCTCTGCTCATCCACACTACCAAGAATCTTACCATTAGCCCAGTACTCTGTATTCCTGTTACTCCTTCCAAAGTGAATCACCTCATACTTTTCCGCATTAAACTCCATTTGCCACCTTTCAGCCCAGCTCTGCAGCTTATCTATGTCCCTCTGTAACCTGCAACATCCTTCCGCACTATCCACAACTCCACCGACTTTAGTGTCATCTGCAAATTTACTAACCCATCCTTCTATGCCCTCATCCAGGTCATTTATAAAAATGATAAACAGCGGTGGCCCCAAAACAGATCCTTGCGGTACACCACTAGTAACAGAACTCCAGGATGAACATTTCCCATCAACCACCACCCTCTGTCTTCTTATAGCTGGCCAATTTCTGATTCAAACCACTAAATCACCTTCAATCCCGTGCCTCCGAATGTTTTGCAGTAGCCTACCGTCGGGAGCCTTTTCAAACGCTTTACTGAAATCCATATACACCACATCAACCGCTTTACCCTCATCCACCTGTTTAGTCACCTTCTCAAAGAACTCAATAAGGTTTGTGAGGCACGACCTACCCTTCACAAAACTGTGTTGACTATCCCTAATCAAATTATTCCTTTCTAGATGATTATAAATCCTATCTCTTATAATCCTTTCCAACACTTTACCCGCTACCGAAGTAAGGCTCACTGGTCTATAATTACCAGGGTTGTCTCTACTCCCCTTCTGGAACAAGGGGACAACATTTGCTATCCTCCAGTCTTCTGGCACTATTCCTGTAGACAATGATGACATAAAGATCAAAGCCAAAGGCTCTGCAATCTCCTCCCTAGCCTCCCAGAGAATCCTAGGATAGATCCCATCTGGCCCAGGGGACTTATCTATTCTCACACTTTCCAGAATTGCTAACATGTCCTCCTTATGAACCTCAACCCCATCTAGTCTAATAGCCTGTATCTCAGTATTCTCCTCGACAACATTGTCTTTTTCATGTGTGAATACTGATGAAAAGTACTCATTTAGCGCCTCTCCTATCTGTTCGGACTCCACGCACAACTTCCCACTACTGTCCTTGACTGGCCCTAATCTTATGCTAGTCATTCTTTTATTCCTGACATATCTATAGAAAGCTTTAGAGTTTTCCTTGATCCTACCTGCCATAGACTTCTCATGTCCCCTCCTGGCTCTTCTTAGCTCTCTCTTTAGGTCCTTCCTGGCTAACTTGTAACTCTCAAGCGCCCTAACTGAGCCTTCACGCCTCATCTTTACATAAGCCTCCTTCTTCCTCTTGACAAGAGATTCAACTTTAGTAAACCACGGTTCCCTCGCTCGACCACTTCCTCCCTGCCTGACAGGTACATACTTATCAAGGACACGCAGTAGCTGTTCCTTGAACAAGCTCCACATTTCAATTGTGCCCAATTTCTTAAGCTTTTATGGTCTTGTGGATCATTTCAAGGAGCTGCTGGAGATCTATTTGGTTTCTCGGAGGCGCAAACTCATAACTACCTCTGAGAGGTCACTGTTGTTCTCTTCACCAGAGACCCCACTCCCAAATCATCTCGTCCCTCCTGATATGGAGGGTCAGGCAGGGAGGATAACGGGATTCTCAGTCATTGCTGGTCTCACACAGGGTCAGGGTGTGACCGTTGGCACCCACATAACTATCAGAGCCAATCATTTGCCAGCAGTCTTCGTCCAGAGAAAAAGATACTACTCCTTTATTGTGCAACTCTTTTCTTACCACAACAGCCAGATAATGCAGGACTGTACTAGATATCTGGGGAGCTCATACTCCTATTTCAGTGCATTGAATGTGGAAGTTGGCATGCCATGATGCGGCTGTATAGGACATTGGTGAAGCCACTTTTGGAACGCTGCATTCAATTCTGGTCTCCCTGATATAGGAAACATATTGTTAAACTTGAAAAGGTGCACAAAAGATTTACAAGGATGTTGCCAAGGTCGGAGGGTTTGAGCCATAGAGAGAGGCTGAATAGGCTGGCGCGGTTTTTAGCTGGAGTGTCAGAGACTGGCATTGTAGACTGGCATTAAAATCATTAGGAACGTGGAGAGGGTGAGTAGCCACGGTCTTTTCCCCAGGGTAGGGGAGTCAAAAACTAGAGAGCATAAGTTTGAGGTGAGAGGGGAAAGGTATAAAACCGACCTAAGGGGTAACTTTTTCACGCAGAGGGTGGTGCGTGTACGGAATGAGCTGCCGGAGGAAGTGGTGGAGGCTGATACAATCACAACATTTAAAAGGCATCTGGATGTGTGTATGAATAGGAAAGGTTTAGAGGGATGTGGGCCAAATGCTGACAAATGGGATTTGACTAATTTAGAATATCTGGTCAGCATGGACGAATCGGACAAAGGGGCTGTTTCCACGCTGTATGACTCTATGAATAAATGTTTGGTTAGAAAAGACATTGAGTACACTTAGGAGAAGTCCAGAAAAGACATTGGAACATACGGTTCTCGAGCTGTTTAAACCAGTAAATGTGATGCCAAAGATTTCATGTGAAGGATGTGAAACAATGATGGATGTGTTTGATGTCTAGACCATGCCAGCTCACTGTGGTGTATGAGCCGCTGCTCATGATGAAGGTTATTGTCACTATCCTCTCAAAGTGGTGAAAACTACAGGGCTTGCTCAGTCTATTACGTGGGAGAGGAAAACCACTTCTTGGTCCAACTTGAAGAGCCTCTTGTTGTTAGCAAGATGTTGTTTACAGCTTGTTAGTAAATAGCAATCAGTTACATTGATCTGATAGACATTCTTACAGAGACTAGGAGGACACCCAAATATTAAATCTCACTCCTTCCAGATCTTGAGCTGTTCTGTCCCCATGTCCACATAACGTCATCATAGTGGGTGGTGCTCATAGCACTCCTGAGGTTTGTCCCTTTCAGACCCTTTCAGGCAACAGTCCTGATCATTCATAAATAACTTTTAGAGTATTTTAACATCCTCAGGATATCTTAAAGTACACCACAGACAGCAGGTTACTTGCAAAGGAAATCACATGTAAACACAGCAGACACTTGTATATTGGTGTCATCTTAAGGGCCCGCATTTTACTCTCCTCTTAATCTGCTCACTGTTTTGGCCCGCTGCACTTCCTATTCACTCGTTGAAGATGTCTCTCCACCTCCCATGGTTCTACTTGGTCACAAACAGCTGCTGTACCCATTCCTTTACATTCAATGCTTCTGTTTCTCTAATGCAGGAGACAATAGTCCACAGCTGAGCCATGGGGTTCTAGACTGGCAGAGTATGCTGGATATGAAGATATTCAGTGTCTTTGAGGAACAGGCCATTGAGGTCACTGGGGAAGGCTAGGATTACTCCTGTGTAATGAGACATATCAATGGGCCAGCAGCCCAGGAAGGAACATTGTATTTTGCTCTTCTCAGGAAGGCAATAGTCTTGCTCTGTGAAAGCTATTCTGCATATTCAACTAATTCTTTCTTTCCTTTTCTGTAATTAACTCTCTGCGGGCCTGTCAGTGGTACAACTGTTAAACAATTGTATAGAATGGTGCCTTTTGCAAATATTTCTTCACTTGCATTGTTCTAATTAGTCCCAAAGGACTGGAGAATGGACTCTGAAAGGAAAGATGGGCAGTATTTTCAACCAGCAAAATCATGAATTGTATTTCAATTGCCACATCTTAGTTCCTCTCTCATAATTAGCAAAGCGTCAGCCTTTAGCCAATTCGATATTCTTCACACAAATTCAAGAATTGCCTGCAGGCACTGGATACTGCAAAAGCCAAGGACACGGACAACCTTCCAGCAATAATATTGATGTCTTGTGCTCCAGAATTTACGTAACCAAGCAGTTCCAAGACAGCTACAACACTGGCACCTACTGTACAAGGTGGAAAATTCCCTCGGTATGGCCTTTGTACAAAAAGCAGGACAGATTCAACTGTATCAAATATTATCCATTCAGTCCATTCTCTGTCATCAGTAAAGTGATGGAATGGGTCATCAACTGTACTATCAAGTGGCACTTACCGAGCAATAACCTGCTCACTGATGCTCAGTTTGGGTTTCTCTAGGGTTATTGACCTCATTACAGCCTTGGTTCAAGCATGTACAAAGGAACTGAATTATAGAAATGAGGCGAGAGTGACAGCCCTTGGCATCCAGGTCACATTTGGCTGAGTGTGGCATCAAGGAGCTCTTGCTAAACTAGAGTCAATGGGAATTTGAGGAAGAGTCTCTAGTGGCTGGGGTCATGCCTGGCACAAAGGTGATGGTTGTGATGTTGAAGATCAGTATCTCAACTCCAGGACACTTCTGCAGGAGTTCCTCTGGGTGGGCCCAACCATCTTCAGCTCCTTCATCAGTGACCTTCCCTCCATCATAAGGTCAAAATTGGGGATGATTGCACAATGATTAAGACCAGATACTAAAGCTGTCCATGTCTAAATGCAGCAAGATCTGGACAATATCCAAGTTTGGGCTGACAAGTGGAAAGTAACATTCATGCCACATAAATGCCGGACAAATAAGAGACAATCCAACAATTACCATTGACATTCATTGAATTAACATCACGGACACCCCAATCCCTCATCATATTCCTGCAGTTACAGTTGACTGGAAGCTGAATTGGTGTCACCATTTAAATATGGTGGCTAGAAAGGCAGGTTGAAGACAAGAAATCCTGCAGCGAGTAACTCACCTCCTGAGTCCCCAAAGCCTATCCATCACCTACACGGCACGTCAGGAGTGTAATGGACTTCCCCTCACTTGCCTCGATGAATGCAGCTCCAACAACACTCAACAACCTTGGCACCATCCAGGACAAAGAAGACTGCACATCACCACATCCACAAACATTCAGTCCCTCCACCACTGACACTTAGTAACTATCTTGTGTACCATCTACAAGATGTACTGCGGAAATTCATCAAAGATTCTTAGATGGCACCTTCCAAATCCACAACCACTTCTGTCTAGAAGAACAAGGGCAGTAGATACATGGGAACACCACCATCTGGATGTTCACCTCTAAGCCACTTCCCATCCTGACTTGGAAATATATCGCTGTTCCTTCAGTGTCACTGGATCAAACTGCGGGCATTCCTTCCCTAAGAGCATTGTGGGTCTGCCTACAGCACATGGACTGCAGCAATTCAGGAAGACAGCTCACCACCACCTTCTCAAGGGCAATTAGGGATAGGCAATGATATTGAACCCAGCCAGGTCTCATGCATGAATTAAAAAAAGAATTGTTGCCCAGCTCATGAAACTGTGCTTGGCTTTTCGCTAAGATTTGCTTAGCAGCCTTGGATTCTAATGATATGTATCACTTAACAAGTGTCATACTTTGGGGGAGGTGCCAAAGAGGGAGGAGAGGCATTATCTCAGCACCGGTGACAGACCTTGCTAGACTCCTGCATCTGAATAGTGTCTGTGAACATTGAGCTGACAGGAATGACACAGAGAATGAGCACCAACTATTACAGGTATGATATTGGTAAAAGCACATTATTAAATGAACCTACCCATGGGTAGACTACTAGATTAGTTACATGTAAATGTGTAGAATTTGAATTGAAATAACTAATCTTTATATAAGGAGCTGAATTTTTTGTTATTCTTAATCATTTAGATAGATGCATTGATTATCAAATTCTATCCTATATGTATTGCTGCTCAACTGATTCGGAAATACTTCTTTTCCTGAACTACCCGTGAGTATAATGAGTGTCTTGAAATGCTGGGACTGTGCTTAATATAAAGGACTTGCACAATCTAAGTTAAATATGCTCTATATAGATGTCAGGTACTTTTTCCCAATTAGCTCATTGCCCTGTAAAGATATTATTTGTTCAGGTCTTGCAGTGAGCTCTATTTAAAGTCTCCTAACGCCACTTGACAATTGCACCTTGTCACCTTTTGGTTCAATTGTCTAGAGTATACCTCTGCCTTTTCAGTAATTATCCTGAGCTCGTGTCCCACCTTGTCCCTGGTATTAAATGTGAGCAGGCAGCTTTCCCCACGGCTGTGGGAATGGTGCTTTTGATTCTAAGACAGAGAGTACTGGGAGAATTCAGTAGGTCTGGCAGCATCTTTGAAGAGAGAAATGGAGTTAAGTTTTCAAGTTCAGTGACCCTTCATCAGCCTGATGCTGCCAGCACTTTCTGTCCTTGTTTCAGATCTCCAGCATCTGCAGTACTTTGTCTTATTGTACTTTCAATTCAGCAGGTGAACTTGCCTTCCACTTCACTGTCTGGCTTTTGGGGAACGCATGATAGCTGCTGACAGACTGGCAGAGATCGTGCATTCACCACCTCATGTACTGAGGGTACAAACCCACATCCTACTAGGTCTTGATGCTATTTGATGGCACACCCACGTTTTACCTTACGTGAGCATTTTGCTGTTCTTAGATCCTTGAGATGAGCTTTCCCTTGATATTTTAGTGGATTGTGTCATTTTGACTCTGTTGTTGGTCTCCTCTATAAGTATGTAAACATATTGCAATCTTTTAACTCACGTTTACAACTTCTTACCACAAACGCTCCATGGGTGATTAGCAAATGGCTTCAGTCTTGGACAAGCGTCTCGTGAAACCTCATACGCTCCCTTTACTGGATGAACATTGACTGGATTAACATTGGGACTCAGAATGCTGCAAGTTGATGGACTAGTTGTCATCATTCAGCTGGCAAGCCTACCCAGTCATTACGGTTTCAATTAATGTTTTCCCCATTCAATCTCGTCCATTCCTTCCCTGAAGATGCTGACTGGCTAGAGCTGGGTTTGTCAGTAGCCTGAAGGCAGCTCACTCAAATTGCCGTTTGCAAGCTGTGAGTCAACGACGTAAGTACTTAAGGGGGCTTTCATTTGCAGGGAATGCTAGAGCCAAACCTAACAATGAAGCGAGGCTACATCATCGCACCTACTTTCCCCTCACCCTCTAGGACATCCATCACTGATGCTTTGTTGGCAATGAGCCAGAATCTGGGAATCCCTGGGCAAAGCTCTGTGAAGCACCCACAACACACGGGCTGCAGTCATTCAAGAAGGCACCTGGACCATTCCTCTCCTCAGGGACATTCTACCCCATGACCCCAATACCTGCAGGTTGAGAGTGGATCTGCACGGTCACCTGAAGGGCAGAAAATCACAGTTCCCACCATGGGCAGGATATTGCATGAAATAGTGGGATCTAGTGTGCAGGAAGGCCTTTCCGGTGGCACAGTGGCTCAGTGGTTAGCACTGCTGCCTCACAGCGCCAGGGACCGAAGTTCAATTCCACCCTCAGGTGACTGTCTGTGTGGAGTTTGCACATTCTTCCCGTGTCTGCATGGGTTTCCTCTGGTTTTCTCCCACAGTCCCAAGAAGTGCAGATTGGGTGGATTGGCCATGCTAAATTGCCCATAGTGTCCAAGGATGGGCAGGCTAGGTGGATTAGCCATGGGAAATATGAGGTTAAATGGATAGGTTGGGGGTCTGGGTCTGGGTGGGCTGCTCTTTGGAGGGTCAGTGTGGACTCGATGGGCCAAATGGCCTCCTCCTGCACTGTAGGGATTCTATGATTCTTTCTTTCTCTGTCACCTCATTAAAACATTAGTACTAATGTTGCAAATTGAGTACAGATATGTGCGTACTCGAAGTATGGTTAAGAGCAGCTGAGGTTCCTGGGAAAGAGTGTTGATCCACGAAAGAGAATAATGAAGAGTGTGACCAAACCAAAGTGACAGAGTGGTTCCCATTTCCCCCTGGACTGGATGAACATTGACCACATCAACATTGGGACTTAAAAATGCTGCAACTTGATGGACTAGCTGTTGTCATTCTAGTTGCAAACCTCCCCAGTCATTACAGTTAATGGCACTGTGCTTCCAGCAGAGCTGCAGATTGTATCTAAAGTGTTTTCTTTGGTCTTGCCTGAAATTGGGCCATTTGTGGATTGAGGGAATAGGATTTGGTGAGAGGAGTCCTGTCAGTTCAGCAACACCTCCTCAAGGTCAACTAGGGATGGGCAATAAATGTGGCTGCCCAATATAGAAAATACTCATCAGGAGCTCCCTCCTGGATGCTCATGACATCAATCACAATATTCCCTTTGCTTGTGTGGCAGAGGGTTAGTTAACACAGCATACGTTGGGGGTTCTCAACTCATTTTATTTAGCTGGGTTCTCAAAAAAAATAGAAAAAAATCACTGGTTGCAAGGAGAGTCTTAGTCATTTCTTATAATGGGGCTGGACAGCATTTACTAACACAAATTTATCATTGGGATGATATCAGCATATCTTTGGGGAGAGCTCGCTTTGTTGGATGGAACATGTTTGCATTTATTATTCAAAGAGATAAATTAGTCTGCCTAAAAATACAATGGCAGGTTCCTGGAATTGTGCCATTCGATAGAGTTTCGTGTTTCAGATTTCTCTAACTTGCAAAGCTGCCAGGAGACTAACACCTTCAGCTGTCATTTTGGGTATCAGCCTACACAATTTCAAATTCCCATGAAACATACAGAGGTGCACCGTACTGTACTATCATTCCAGCAGCTTGTTCAATTATTTATTGTCAGTGTTTGTGTAGAGTCGACGCTCTCTAACATCAAACACCTGAGAAACCGTTTCAAAGTTAACCCTACAACAGGCAATGTGGAGACTTATGTGGATTATATGCCAATAAATTTCCACTCAAGCCAACTACCCAGCTGATAAAACAAACACACTTTGCATCTGGAGGCCTGTGACCGGCAGTGTACCACAAGGATCGGTGCTGGGTCCATTGCTTTTTGTCATTTATATAAATGATTTGGATGTGAACATGGGAGGTGCGGTTAGTAAGTTTGCAGATGACACCAAAATTGGACGTGTAGTGGACAGCGAAGAAGGTTACCTCAGAGTACAATGGGATCTTGATCAAATGGGCCAATGGACCGAGGAGTGGCAGATGGAGTTTAATTTAGATAAGTGTGAGGTGCTGCATTTTGGAAAGGCAAATCAGGGCAGGATCTATACATTTAATGGTAAGGTCCTGGGGAGTGTTGTTGAACAAAGAGACTTCAGAGTGCAGGTTCATAGTTCCTTGAAAATGGATTCCCAGGTGGATAGATTAGTGAAGAAGGCTTTTGGTCTGCTTTCCTTTATTGGTCAATGTATTGAGTTTAGGAGTTGGGAGGTCATGTTGCAGCTGTACAGGACATTGGTTAGGCCACTTTTGGAATACTTTGTGCAAATCTGGTCTCCCTGCTATAGGAAAGATATTGTGAAACTTGAAAGGGTTCAGAAAAGATTTACAAGGGTGTTGCCAGGGTTGGAGGGTTTGAGCTGTAAGGAAAGGTTGAATAGGCTGGGGTTATTTTCCTTGGAGGGTCGGAGGCTGAGGGGTGACTTTATAGAGGTTTGTAAAATCACGAGGGGCATGGGTAGGATGAGTAGGCAAGGTCTTTTCCCCAAGGTGGGAGAGTCAAAAACTAGGGAGCATAGGTTTAAGGTGAGAGGGGAAAGACTTAAAAGGGACCTAAGGGGCAGCATTTTCATGCAGAGGATGGTGCATGTATGGAATGAACTGCCAGAGGAAGTGGTGGAGGCTGGTACAATTACAACATTTCAAAAGCATCTGGATGGGCATATGAGTAGGAAGGGTTTAGAGGGGTATGGGCCAACTTCTGGCAAATGGGGCGAGATTAATTTAGGATTTCTGTTCGGCATGGATGAGTTGGACCAGAGGGTCTGTTTCCGTGATGTACAGCTCTATGACTGTATCTAGTTTGATGCATTTTATAAGCTCTTCAATCTTCCTCTCTGTGTATCCTGTATCCTGTCTGCCTATTTGTCTCACTGTCCATTCAAATGTTAATTGGTATGTGTGTTCATGCGTTTGTATCCAACATTCTATGAATGTTTGCAAGTATTCAACTGTCTGTCTATCAGTCCAGGTGTAAAATTATGTCCATGTGAATTTTTCTACAGATGTCACAGTACATGTAAGTATGTGAATATTTCACCACCGATTACGTGACACTTCACTTACGTTCTGGAGAATAGGGACTGCCAAATAACAAAGGCTGGAATCTTATCAAGGTCTGACCACCACGGGCTGCACTGAGCTGTGAAGAAGAAGTCCAACAAGACCTACCCCAAAGCCAGGAGCAACTTTCTCCATCTTTTAAGACAACAAGGTGTAGATCTGGATGAGCACAGCAGGCCAAGCAGCATCAGAGGAGCAGGAAAGTTGACGTTTCGGGCCGAGACCCTTCTTTCCTGAAGTCCCGAAATGTCAGCCTTCCTGCTCCTCTGATGCTGCTTGGCCTGCTGTGGTCATCCAGCTCTACACCTTGGTATCTCAGATTCTCCAGCATCTGCAGCTCCTACTATCTCTGCTCCATCTTTTATCCCTTTTTTATAAGCGGTGTGGTGAGATTCTCACTGGGGAGTGGCATAGTGCCAATCAACAAGGATTGAAGCTCATTAAATGCCTTGTTGACAGCCCAACTCACCTCAGTAATACTTAATCTCGTATCTGGCAAACTTGCCAAAGAAGCTAGGCGCGAGAAAATGCAACATGGAGATTGGAGCAGGTACCTGGAGACTTCAGCTCACTGCTTTCTCTGAAGGAGCTCCATGTTGGACACCAGCATCTCAGGGCTCATTCCATGGGCACCAGCCTCACCTAGTCCATATCCACAGAAGTTAGCATCCAACATGTGCCAACCTCTAAGAGCCTTCATGGCACATCTCTGATCTATTTACAGGATGCTTCTGCACTTCAATACCGCACCTTGGACTACGCCAACAATTACCATTGTAGTGCTGCAGCAAAGACACTGTGTATTCAAGGACTGAGCCAGACTGCATCTCTACACTGCTCGCATGCTGTCTGAGTGTTCACTCACTCTGAGCTCGTCCACACACTCACAGCATCCCTTTTTGCACTTTGCCTCCTCAGCCAGAGATCTGAGGCTCATATTACTTCTGTCTTGCCTTACTATTGAGTGCAAACACAAAAGAACACAGTCAAGTTAAGGAGGAGTTAAGAGAAAGCAGAGTAATTGTTTCAGGTCCAGTGACCCATCTGCAGAACAGAGGAAGAACCTTCTGAAGATCCTTTGAAAATGGGTCACTGGACCCGAAACATGAACTCTGCTTTCTCTCTACAGATGCTGCCAGACCTGCTGAGCTTTCACTGCAATTTCTGTTGTTTCCGTCTTTCTAGTGTGTTCTCTAGATGATAGTGGATCCACAATTCGACTGCTTTACAGTTAACATTTGTTGAATCTTCATATTTATTTTTCTCACAGTCCATTGAACTCATGTCACAGCCTTCAAGACGACCATCCTGTTGATTATTTTTCCAAACTGAATCAGGGAAAACAACGTCCCCAGAGAGGAGATGAGGTGAGAATTGTCTACGATAGAACTGACAATATTCTTGTCTGACAAAACATTGAGGGCTAGAAATTGGAAACATAAACGTGACACTTTCAAAATGGACAGTAAGTTAGTCAGCCTCTGCTAGAGTAAGCTCATTTAGAATTTCTGGTGCTACACTGAACAGGGTACCCCAGCTAAAACTCTTTTTCTAATCTTCCTCCTTTTAGTTTACTGACCAACCTATTACAGATTTTTAACATCTTTTGCTCATGAGGTAAAATCAGATAAGGTATAACTTGGAGTTTCTATCTTCCGCTCTCTATGCATGCACTGGGGCTTTTGTGGTGCAGTGGTAGAGTCCATACCTTTGAGTCAGAAGGCCGAGGTTCAAGTTCAACCCAAAAATGGTTGATTTAACAGTTAGAGTTACCTGTCATCTCCGTCACTTTCTATCCTCCCTAAATATGAGCAGGGCCCAATTTCACTGAAAGGTTGAAGATACATTTCAGTTAGCAACAAGGCTAGAAGAGATGGTAAGATCCAGAGCTAGTCTTGAATGTGGTTGAGTGAGTTTATAAGTAGGCAGAGGAAAGAAAGATAATGAACCTAGTGAAGACTTGAACTCATAACCTTCTGCAGTGAGAAGGTTACCATAGAGACGCAGCTTCTGACGCTGACTGAACACTTCCATGATTAGTGGGGGCCAAAGATCACAAGGGACATTGCTGGGAAATCCTTCATTTCCAGCTAGGATGGCAACTGTACATCATACCTCGTTTATAAATGTACTGTCTAATATAATATGCACTTACCTTTTATTCGTGGCCTCTGAAAATTATATCAATAGCAACAAAGACTTTGGCCATTTAAGATTTGAGGCCTATATTTTGGGATTGAAAGTTTGGTGTTAACTTGGAGTACAATCGCAGTTTGTGATTTGTTTGGATATTTTAAGTGAAAGTGAAAAAGAAAGGAAAGAGAGCTTTGCCCTCTTGCTATTTCCCCTCAGTTTCAATACTACTGGAGAGATTTGCGCCAATCAGGCTTGCAAATAATGCGACCATCCGAGTGACAATGAATGTGGTTCTCCATCTTGTATTCTCCACTTCAGTGTGGCTGAAGCAAAGGGACCATACAAAGGCCCGAAGTGATCACTGTCAGAATAAAGTAGTTGATGGGGCAATGGGTGGGAGCAGGCCTTGTCAGGAGGAATTCTGAGGGTCACCTTTATATTTCTCTTGCTCTTCAGTCCTAAAGTTGTGTTTGCGAAGTTGTCCACAATCTTGACACAGGGTTGCTGACTCTGGTGAGAGACATTCCAAGCGAATTCATCACATGACCTCCAACTGCCCCATCTCCATTCTCCTGGAATTGGATACTTGACACATTGATTCTTGTGGACCATTGTGTCCCCAAATTAGTTGGGAAGTGCATTGAATATATTGCTTGGTTGGAAATTTCCTATCAGTAAAATCGCTCTAAATTCCCATGTCCAAAATACTTGCAAGCAAAAGCAAGAAAGTGCTCAAAGGAGATGGAAAGATAACATTTTCTTTCGCCCATTGCTCACTGGAATGTCCCAAGAAATTCCTGGCAGAGTCCAGAAAAATCCTGGCGGGCTGGCAACTTATTCACTCAGTCCTCATTATCCATGAGGATTAGGGCATGGACTAACAGTGAATACAGTAAAACTTGGGCACCATTCCCCTGTTCCTCCCCCATGTACTGTGAAGGTTTATTGAGGCAGACTGGATGAGGTGACAAGGGCAAAAAAGATGGGGTCTTGAGTTGACTTCAGGAACATTTGTGTATTTGCGGAGAGTAAATCAGCAAGAATTGAGTGCAGTGGTACCAGATGGTGCATAGTCTGTGAGGCCTCTCTTATGAAACTGAGCGTTGTCTATAATTCTCTGGAGCAGGGATTTCCAAAGTTGTGGTTTAGATCCCCAGTGGGATCCCAAGCTATAGAACCATGAAATCCAAGCTCCAAGGCTGTCATGATCAGTATAGAGCGCAGACCAAGTTACATCTGTGTACTCCTGCTCTAACAGGTGGTCACTCTCATTATGCAGTCTCTAAATGGGGTCTCAGTGGGAATGAGTTTTGGGGAAGCTCTGCTCCAGAGATAACAATCATCTAACAAAGTCATGAATCACGTGGCTCTGATACTGGTCTATTCAGAGAATGCCATCTCATCTGGAAGTTACTAACTTAGAAGAAAACATGTTTCATTCAAAGGAGAATCCTGACCTCAAAATTTTTGACGAGGGAAAAATCTCCAAATTTTCATAGTGTCATAAATCCCACCCATGAAAAGAATCTTCAAATAGCTACTGCCTGGCACCTCGATGATGAAATGGGGGAATAGTGGGTGCCATTTGCTGATATCTTCCCTGTGGTTCAGAAACTGGGGGCAAAGGTCCATGTTCCCTCATAGGTCCAAGGAAAGTCTAACTGCAAAGTGACCGAGCAACGAATGGAAAGAACCACATATTGCAAATAAACAAATAGAGGCAGAACGTTGGAGATGATCAGCAGCTGTATGAATTGTCTAGAAGACTTCATTCCATCAATACCTGAATACCAGCTAGTTAGGCAAAGTAATTCCAGCAAGAGTACTCAGTTCCCCAAAGCAGGAGATTTATTTTAAGTTAGAAACTTAAGTGTTACCAATGCCATGTATATAATTGCAGTGATCATAAATTGTGATCTCCATTCATAGGCATCCGGTCCTTGGCCTGCTCTTGGAGGGAATATGAGACCAGTTCACCTGCGGGCCCTCACTTCGAATACAGATGGGGAAGGTGGACTTTTCCTATTAAAAGATTTAGATGTTTCCGACCTCTATCAGGTACCATATCCCATATTCCACTTGACACCACTGTCTGCCAACTGATCTATTCCTTAAGCTAGTTTCCCAGGTCACTGAGGCTAAATCTGACTTCAGGTCCTCATAATTGTCCTTGTTTAAGTTTAAAACACTTGTCTTAGATCCACTCTTTCTCTCTCAAACCAAATGCAAAATCAAATTATATTAGGATTATTGCTACCTCGGGGTACTTTTACTATGGGGTTATCAATTAATCTTGTTTCATGGCACATTACCAAATCTGGTCTCGCCTGCTCTCTGGTTGGCCCTAGAACATGCTGTGGTCTCAAAAATATTCCATGAACCCATCATCCAGACTACTGTAAAGAAGTAAGAATGGGTTGCACCAATGGCGTAAAATTTGGTTGCCAACAGGCTGCTGATCAGTTTGTGGAATTGTGGCCAGTTGCAAATGCCAAAGGCCATCAGCCTGGCTGCAACAATCTGACTGGCCCAGCTTGTCATTGTAAACAGTATTGGCAAAAGTCTTTGAATTGTTGAAAGGGCAGATGGTGTGTCACTGTCTTCTGAAAACCCAAAGAAAGCCAGTTTATTTTCTTCCACCAGTCCCTGTAAGGCATTAACCAACAAGCCAGAGACTGTACGATTCATGAATCAGTTGGTCTGTGGTTCCTATGAAAAAGTTGGAGAAGCAGAAGGAAAAGGTCAGAGAACTGAAAGATTTGGGAACCAAAACAAACTCTAACGAATCCTGAGCAGCTTTACTATTAAACCGCCTCCCTAGTATTTTATCCCTCCAACCATAGCACCAATGTTTGTGTATATCTGCGTATGGGTTGGGGGGTGGGGGTGGGGAAGGTGGAAGGTGTTCAGAGGGGTTTACAGTCTTAGCTAGCAGACATACAAGTTGATAGTTCACAGTTATTTACCTGTAATTAGAATTAATTTACTTGTAACAGAGTAGTCCTTGTTAAGTAGAGAAACCTGGTCCATATTTTCTGTTGACCTGGATCTATTGAACAGGTAAATTAGGGACTCGTTGCACTTTGTGATGACTCTGGGAATAGCGGATCTTGTTTCTGGTGCTTAATCCCAGGGAGGCGTAATACTCCCTTTGACAATCTGATTCGTCCAATGTACATATGGATTAAAATCAGTCATGGTTATAGCTGTGCCTTTCTCACAGCCCCTATATTGCTTCTTGTATATCCCATCCTACAGAATGGTTGATGTTAGGAGCCTGTAAACCACTCTCACAAGTGATTGCTTACCTTAAAAAGAACAAAAGAACTGCAGATGCTGTTCTGAGGAAGGGTCATCGGACCCGAAACGTTAACTCTGTTTTTTTCCTTCACAGATGCTGCCAGACCTGCTGAGCTTTCCCAGCAATTTCTGTTTTGTTTCCTGATTTCTTACCTTTACTGTTTATCAATAAGGGAGAGGTGACGGCCTAGCGGTATTATCACTGGACTCTTAATCCAGAGACCCAGATAATGTCCTGGGCACCCAGGTTTGGTGGAATTTGAATTCAGTAAAAAGAAATCTGGAATTAAGACTCTAATGATGACTGTGAAACCTCTCTCAATTGTCAGAAAGTCCATCTGTTTCACTAATGACCTCTAGGGAAGGAAACTACCATCCTTAGAGGGTCTGGACTACATGTGACTCCAGACACAGAGCAACGTGGTTCACTCTGAACTGCCTTCTGGGATTGGTAATAAATGCTGAGTTAGTCAGCAACGCCTTCATCCTATGAATGAATAAAATCATATCACACCAAACTGAATCTACATCCTGATCTCCAGAACTAAGATCTGGAGGAGCATGTGCAGTTCTGGTCACCCTGATTATTATTAGCCTGGAGAGAGTTCAGAAAAGATTTACCAAGATGTTGCTGGGAATGGAGGGTTTCCTTTATGAAAATAGGCTGGATAGTTGGGACTTTTTTCACTGGAGCATAGGAGGTTGAGGGGTGACCTTATTGAGGTTTATAAAATCATGAGGGGCATATATAGGGTGAATTGCAAAAGTCTTTTCCCTGAGGCGGGGAGTTCAAAACTAAGGGGCATATTTTTAAGGTGAGAGGAAAAAGATTTAAAAAGGACATGAAGAGATACTTTATTACACAGAGAGTGGTTCGTGTGTGGAATGAACTTCAGAGGAAGTGGTGGGTGCAGGTATAGTTAGAACATTTAAAAGACATTTGGATAAGTTCATGGATGGGAAAGGTTTGGAGGGATATGGGCCAATCAGAGGCAGGTGGGGCTGGTTTAGTTTGGGAACATGGTCAGCATGGATTAGGTGGACCAAAGGGTCTGTTTCCGTGCTGTATGTCTCTACGACTCTGTAACTTGCATTAATATTAGGATATCTCAAGTCAAATGAATAATAAAGCGATGGATCTGACATGGAACTACATAAAGAATATATCCACCAGAGCATGGACCATTAGCTTCACTACGTAATTGGCCTATGTCAGTGTTTATAACCCTCCCATTCCTCTTCCTCTACATTTAATGGTATACTCTTGTTGCCATATTAATTTATTAGCTGTTGTGAAAGCAAAGCAATTAGGTGAAGTGACTGACAATCAGACTAAAAAGCTGGCACTGTAGAAAAGCAGAGATTTCAGGAATGGGAATGTTGCTGAGTAAGGTTGGAACACTTGAAAGCTCCAGTGAATGAGAGGAGAGAATCAGAGGACAGTAGTTGTTTATTTTAAGGTGCTTCTCATGCAGTTTCCATATTTTTCTCATGTTTGCTTATGTTCCTCTCATGTTCAATTATTTCCACAGGCTTACACCTTCTTTTTCCATTCATACTCACTCACGTTACATGTAATGACTGATCCCATGTCTGTATAACCACGTAAACCTCACTCACAGTGCTGCATTAATGTCATTACAGCTGGAGCATGGGACCGTTCACAAGCAGAGCTCAGGCAATGAGCAAGAGAACAGAAGGTGCCTCCCTCTCATTCCAACCAAGAGGATGCCTGTCCATCCAAGGTCAAATCACAGCTTCCAACAACCTTCTGTACATCTCACTGGAATGATTCACAACTATGCTTCTTCCAATCACTTCCATGGGTCATTAAGATTGGCAAACAAGGCACCTGACCGAGTGACAGAGAGGACAGGGAAGCTGGCTTTGATGGGAAAAAAGTGCTTCAGAAACAGAAAGGTAGAGATTAATTCATATTAAGTAACTATACTTGGAGTAAAAATCATCGTCGGTGAGAGGAGAGGATACAGTGTGATAAACAACAGCTAATATTTCTCAGGCACTATTTGGGTATAAAATGAATGAAGAGTTTCACAGAGACGATTGTCTGACAAAATGCAACACCAGGTCAAATAATGAGATAGTTTCAGACAGATGACCAAAGAATTGGTTAGGCCACTTTTGGAATACTGCATTCAGTTCTGGTCTCCCTGCTATAGGAAAAATGTTGTTAAACTTGAAAGGGTTCAGAAAAGATTTAACTCATGCTGGAACTTAGCTGCGATTCCATCAACAGTGTCTGTCTCTGGAAGTGTCCAGGGTTCGATCCTTATACAGTGTTGTTCTTCGAAGTTCTGCAATTGATTTGTTCTGACATTAAATTTCAATATAACAGGTAGACAAGATAGTGAAGAGGGTGATTGGTAGACTTGCCTTTATTGGTCAGTGCATTAAGTTCAGGCATTGGAAGGTCATGTTGAGGCTGTACAGGACATTAGTTAGCCTACTTTTGAAATATTGCATTCAATTCTGGTCTCCCTGTTATAGGAAGGATGCTGTGAAATTTTAAAGGGTTCAGAAAAGATTTGCAAGAATGTTGCCAGGGTTGGAGGGGTTGAGCTACAGGGAGAGGCTGAATAGGCTGGGGCTATTTTCCCTGGAGCGTCAGAGGCTTAGTGCTGACCTTTTAGATGTTTATAAAATCACGAGGGGCATGGATAGGGTGAATACAGAAGGTCTTTTCCCCAGGGTGGGCAAGTCCAAAACTAGAGGGCATAGGTTTAAGATGAGAGGGGAAAGATTTAAAAGGGAACTGAGGGCTAACTTGTTCACACAGAGGGTGGTGTGTGTATGGAATGAGTTGCCAGAGGAAGTGGTGGAGGTTGGTACAATTACAGCATTTAAAAGGCATCTGGATGGGTACATGAATAGGAAGGGGATAAAGGGATATGGGCTAGACTTATTTAAGTTATCTGGTCAGCATTGACGAGTTGGACCAAAGGGTCTGCTTCCATGCTGTACATCTCTGAGTAATTCTTAAAGAGTGTTTTAAAGTAGAGGAATAAGGTCGAGAGAAAGAAAGTTACTCCAGAGGTAATGGCCTTAACAGCTGAAGGCAATAATGAAGTATCTAACTTAAGAGTTACTTAGATTTGCCAATAGAGGACTCACGTTCAATGTTTCAAAGATAGTTTGAACTGCAATGCTGGAGAATCTGAGATAATAAGGTGTAGAGCTGGATGAACACAGCAGGTCAAGCAGCATCAGAGGAGCAGGAAGGCTGACGTTTTGGGCCTAGACCCTTCTTCAGAAATTTCTGAAGAAGCGTGTAGGCCCGAAACGTCATCTTT
>JAHRHZ010000035.1:32054770-32108660 GCA_024137785.1 Ginglymostoma cirratum
GAGCAGGAAAGCTGACGTTTCGGGTCTAGACCCTTCTTCAGAAACCTGAAACATCAGCTTTCCTGCTCCTCTGATGCTGCTTGGCCTGCTGTGTTCATCCGGCTCGACACCTTGTTATCTCAGATTCTCCAGCATCTGCAGTTCCTACTATCTCTTGACTATCCTGATTAACCTTTCTAAGAGACAGTTTATTCCAACTCTTAGAATAGAATTCTCTCGAATACCTTGCCCACAAAAGATGTCAGATTTACTGGTGCATTTGGCTCATCATTCACTTCCTTAACTGTGTGAGATGGTGAGCTGTCTGCTGTCAGTAAATAGGAGGTACAGTGCCCTGCATGGTTGACCAGTCTAGGAGGATGAGCTGGTGCTGAACCCTTTGGTGTACTTTATGTATGTGACTGAGGTTAGCAGGCAATGACTGTTTGTGAGTAGCCTGTGCAGAGGTTGGGTTCATCTGGGCATAATGGATGATTTAAATGCACCAAGATTATAAAAGAGAGATTCCTTATTCCATTGGCAATGAATCATCATAAATGTTAACGGAAAGACATAGCTCGGAAGAATGAATTAATTACAATGGATTATCACCCAATTCTCAAAGAGGACCTTCCAGTAACACCTTTAACGTGGCGTCAGTGAAATGCAGAGCAAGTTTCTGTTTCTGGGCTAGCGTCTTCAATGGGTTTGGAGATGACCAACGCAGAGAATGTGGAAGCCCCTGTCTTGCAGGGACTGCAGTGGTATCCAGCTTAAGTACGGTGTCAGAAATCATGGGTTCTGGAAGATTCCACCAGGGGTCTCCCCATTTGCTCACCCCATATAATTCGCTGAGCCACTTCACCAAAACCTCACTTGGATAAATAATGAGATGAAAAGCATGTAATTGTGTAAGGTAAGTCAGCCTGGGTCATAACAATGAACAACTTCACCTCACTTGGTGCGAAACTTAAATTCCAAAACTGAAAATCCCAGCCATAACATTTCTACAATTCTGACAATTATTGTGACTTCAGACACTGACAGTATCCTCACATTTTTATTTTTGAAGTATAGTCTCTCTTTCCTTTTGTTCAAGCTATTTCTGTAGCGAGTACATCTACCATTAATGCCTACAATGGTCATCATCTCTGATTGGATTAATTTCACTAAGGACTCTGTTACATTCCCCTCCACAATGGCTGTCATTTGAGAATGAAGGATTGATATCTAGAGGACACAAATGTCTCTCAATTTAATTCCCCCCAAAAATTTTTAACCTGTAACGTTTTTCCTTCTCAAAATATCTCTGAAGTCAGGATTCCCCTCAATGTCAAGTACGGAAACACTGTACCATTTTTAGGCTATATTTACAGTTTAACTAGACAATGAATTAACATCTTAACATGGACTGCGATGTAATACTCCCTATTTGCCTGGATGGGTGCAGCCCCAACAACACTCAAGAAGCTTAACACCATCCAGGACAAAGCTGCCCACTTGATTGACACCACATCTACAAACATCCACTCCCTCTGCCACTGACTGTCTGTAGCAGCAGTGTGTACTATGCACAAGATGCACTGCAGAAGTTCACCAAAGATCCTTAGACAGCACTTTCCAAACTCACAACCTCTACCAATCAGAAGGACAAGGGCAGCAGATATATGAGAACACCAGAAAAACAGAGGTTGCTGGAAAAGCTCAGCTGGTCTGGCAACATCTCTGAAGAAAAAAATCAGTTAACGTTTTGGGTCTGGTGACTCTTCCTCAAAATGTTAACTCTGATTTTTTCTTCACAGATGCTGCCAGACCTGCTGAGGTTTACCAGCAATTTCTGTTTTTGTTCCTGATTTACAGCATCCGCAGTTCTTTCCGTTTTCATGAGAACACCACCACTGGCAAGACCCCCTCCAAGCCACCCACCACCCTGAGTTGGAAATACATCACTGTCCCTTCAGTGTTACTGGTAAAAGTCCTGGCACTCCCTCCCTAACAGCATTGGAAATGGACTACATGGTCTGCAGCAGTCTAAGAAGGCGGCTCATCACTATCATCTCTACAGTTGGGTAATATATGTTGATCCAGCCAGTCACTAAATAAAAAAAAATACAATATCTCATGCCATCACATAATGACCAAAACAAAATGTTATCCTTGTGTGTTAAGCAGGTGTTTGATGGCTCAGCAGTACCAAAAAGACAGAAGTGACCAAACAATAGAACAAATGTGCCCTGGAAGAAAAGGAGATCTACACTTCGAAGACGAAAGGTCGGAAAATGGTGAGAAGCTGATTATTTCTTCACCATATTATTTGATATGTATGTGGGGAGGAGGTCAGTAAACATTATGGAGGGGTAGAGAATATTGAAGTGCAATTTTTTTTTTCTGTTTCACAATTTAGGAGCCAAGGTGAGCAGCCAAAACTCATGGGTGTGGATAATAGGGAAAAGGAAGTATTATTGGGATGCAATGGATAGTTGAACCAAAACTTGGGTTTATAAAGTTCAGGAAGAGGAAAGGAAAGGCTGAGGAGTTAAGAAATGCTCGAGTTTGAAGACCTTGGAAAGAAATGAGTGTCATAATAGGTTTGATTTTCATAGCTCAAATTGTATTCTTTAGGCACTGTCCTGCTCTGCAGTTTGAATAGATCATTTTCAATCATTTTGCATGTGGGTCTGAAAGGGTTAACTTTGAGGAGTACCACAGACACCACTCACTATGATATTGTCATATGGATTTGTGGGCAGAATGGCTCAGGATCTTTAAGGAGGATAGTGAAGAAGGCATTTGGTACGCTTGCCTTTATTGGTCAGTGCATTGAGTATAGGAGTTGGGAGGCCATGTTGCAGATGTACAGGACATTGGTTCGGCCACTTTTGGAATACAGCATCCAGTTCTGGTCTCCCTGCTAATAGGAAAGATGTCGTTAAACTTGAAAGGATTCAGAAAAGATTTACAAAGATGTTGCCAGGGTTGGAGGGTTTCAGCTATAGGGAGAGGCTGAATAGACTGGGGCTATTTCCCCCGGAGCATTGGATGGTGAGGGGTGACCTTATAGATGTTTATAAAATTACGAGGGGCATAGATAGGGTGTATAGTCAGGGTGTTTACCTCAGGGTAGGGGAGTCCAAAACTAGAGAGCATAGGTTTAAGATGAATGGGAAAAGATTTAAAAGGGACCTAAGGGGCAACATTTTCACTCAGAGAGTGGTACGTGTATGGAATGAGCTGCCAGAGGAAATGGTGGAGGCTGGTACAGATTAAAATCACCCATGATCACCGATATTCCCTTATCATTTGCATCTCTAATTTCCTGTTTAATGTCATTCCGAACATCACCAGTGCATTTTGGGGGTCTATATATGACAGCTACTAATGTTTTTTGGCCCTGGGTATTTCTCAACTTTACCTATACAGACTCCACATTGTCAGAGCTAATATCCTTTCACACTGCTGTGTTAATTTCCTCTTTAACCAGCAATGCCACTCCGCCACCTTTTCCTTCTTGCCTGTCCTTCCTAAATACTGAAAACCGTGGGACATTCAGTTCCCATCCCTGGTCGCCCTGCAGCCATGTCTCCATAATCCTAATTATATTGTACCTGTTTACATCCATCTGCGTGATTATTTCATCGACTTTATTGCAAATGCACTGAGCATTAAGGCACAAAGCCTTTAAGCTTCTCCTTTTAACAGTGTTTGTCTTTTCCTTATTTTTCTCAATAGCCCTGTTTGAATCTTGTCAGTGGTTTCTCAGCCTATCACTTTTCTTATTCCCTTTTCAACCCTTTGTTTTTGTCCTTGGTCCCTCCTCCTCTGACCCCTTGAATAGGTCCCCATCCTCCTGGCATATTAGTTTAAACCTTCCCCCAACCGCTCTAGCAAATAATCCCCACTAGGACATCAGTCCCTGTCCTGCCCAGTGTAACGCATCCAATTTGTACAGGTCCCACCTCCCAGAATCCACAGGAATCTGAAACCTCCCGCTAACGCCATCTTTGCAGCCAACATCCTGAGATCACTGCCTTTGCGGTCCAATTTCTTAACTTCCTTCCTGGCTCCCTGTATTCACTCCATTTTTTTACCCATGTCATTTGTACCAATGTGCACCATGACCACTGGCTGTTCACTCTCCCCTCTTAAGAACATCCTGTGCCCGCTCTGAGACAGTTGGGTGGACAGCTGGTTTGTTATGTGGAGTGATGCCAATAGTGTGAGTTTAGTTTCCACATCCAGCTAAGGTCACTACAAAGATCCAGAAACAAGATCAGAAATCACTGGAAAAACACAGCAGGTCAGGCAGCAACTGTGGAGAGAAAGCAGAGTTAACATTTCTGGTCCAGAGACCCTTCTTCAGAACAAAGATCCAGCCTCCTTAATCTCTCCCCTCACCTGACATGTGGTGACCCTCAGGTTAAACCATCACCTCTCCCTGTGAGAGAGTGGGACTAAGACAACATTTGCTTTCTTATTGATTAATACAGTCAATCCTTGCCACATGCATTCTGTATTGAAATGGTAAGCAGGAAAGAGCACAAAATATTGAACAATTAGTCAGATCAATTTTTTTTAAAAATTGTGCCTTTTTCCTCCACAGGTTTGATACCAAGGTCAGAGTATAATTCATTCAGGAGCAGTGGAGAATGTGAGAGAGATGATAAGATAACTGTGAATAGCAGACCTTCAAGTAACTCTGATCATGAAGTGCTTAAAGCCAAAGAAACTCCATGGTGTTCAGGTGGGGACAGAGTTAACACCAACCTGCTGTATAATGGAATGAAGCAATGCTCACATGGATGGGTATTGAGGGAAACTTTGAAGGTGAACAATACTCCGCAGAATCTGGATTCTGATAGTGAAGATGTGAGGAGTAAGGAACAGCGGTTAATGAGAAAGACGTTTAGGAACAAGTTGTGTCCAAGAGCTGATAACACTGAGTGCAGTAGCCGAGCATCTGCTGGAAATGATGAAAATGCTGCAAGGGAACTACTTAAAAACCAGGAGGGAGATTGGACACAAGATTCTTGTGGGGCAGATCGGGATTACATTGATCAGGAAAGTGGCAGCAGCAATGACTCTGGCCGAGACAGGAGTATAAAGAAGAAGGTAAGAAAGAAGAAAGTAAGGAGACTGCAGGCAAGAGTGAATGCTGAGGTAGAGGATGAGAAATTCTCTGATCCAGTGAGCAAGGATGTGAGAAAGACATGGGCGAAGAAAAGAAGGCAGAAGAAGATAAATTTTCTGAAAGGTGGACATATGACATCTGTAATACAGCTTAGAGCAGTGGAAGATGGTGAGTGATATGTGTGCTATGTAATTTACTAATTGTGCATTGAAATCAGAGCAGTGACATGATTGAAGAATTTGACTCTAACAGTGTAATGTAGGCAGTAGTGTATCCACAACATGTTTACATCTCCCCCCATTTTTATTTTCATTAAAGTCCAAAGATGCCACAGTCAGATTACACCATGGGATCAGATCATCGATTATTTAATAGATGACACCATGAAAAAATATCCTCCTGGAGATAAAACAGGAAGCACATGTAGTGAGTACATCAATCCACTTTATGTCTAAAGTAGAAATTTGTGTCTGACTTAATGTTTCACTTTAACGTTCCAGTTTTTCTCCTTGCTTTTGCTTAAGACCTTTACTGCAGCTCTCCTACTCTCTGTGGTATTCCTCACATGTCAACCTAGACAGGGAGAATAGTCCTTTACAATCACTGTGAGCATAAGTGGCCTATATGGGTCTAAATGGTCACTAGGACACTACATGGCCAAGATGGACCTTAATGATGAGCAGGAGTCTAAATGAACAGTAAGGGCATAGATGGACGGTATGCATCTAGATGAACTGTATGGCCGAGACTAGAGGTATGATCTCTAGTGAGTGTGAGCTGATATAGTGAGTAGGAGCCTAGATACATGGTACGGGAAAGCTGGGCTTGAGGAATCCTCAATCAATATTGACAATCTGAGACAACTGGGCATTGACCAGGACAGAAAACCGTGGCTGACATTTTTACCCTAGCCCGAGATTAATGCAGGGAAATTTTAGCTTGCCAAATAAAAGGTAAAATTGCTACAGTCGCACGGGACTGTTCTGTCATTATAGAGAGATGAATGGTGTTGAGTTTAAACTGAGAGTCACTGTGCTTCAGGCGAGGGGCAAGGTTGAGAGTTGAGACCCTCAAAGTGACCGCAGCGGGTATAAGAAATGAACTGGCACTACTGGTGCCACAAAGCAGGCAGCAGAGCTAACTGATCCCTTCACTTCTGTGACTGAACACAGAATGAGGATTAAAGTAGAGACTCCCTGGTATCTGTCACCTCTGTGTTATACCATGATGTGCCTCTGACCACTTTGTCAATGGGAGAGCAAACCATATCATTTTAATTTTAATTGCTTAACTAATGTCTATACCAGGAGGAAGCACTTGTTATGAGTCATAACCATACTTACATTAATTCCATTGTGCCTCACCTGTCCAAACTTCAGACTAATCGATGCAAAGTTGGTAATGTTGTTGTGGTATTTACGGGAAAACAAACTGTTGATATTATTGTCAGATTTCTGGAAAAATGAAGCTGAAAACCTTGACAACAATCCCAACTGCATTGAAGAAGGAACAAAGATTGTACAAGGCACAGAGAAGGTGTTTGGAGACGTCACTCAGGCAAAGAATTCAACAGTAAATCATGAAAGGATGGCAATGAAAGAGAAAACTGATATTACACAGCAATTACCAATCAACAAATTGACAGATCAGAAACAAGACAGTTATGTCAGTGGAGAACTGAAGGAAGGACACACAGAAGTGAAAGTTCAAGGAAGTGGTGGTGAAGATGCAGAGAGGCTCAATGACATGAATAATCAACAAACAGACATCCACCACACCAAAGGCAAGGAGCTCAGTAAGGATGGTGAGTGGGAATGTGTTAGGGATCTAGCTGCTATTCTGATTTATAAAGCACTTTAAATCTTGATCATGAACTGGATTGGAATCGATGGGGCAAAGCTTCTGAAACTTTTGCCTGTTGTTTCCCTATTCTAAAGCCTTAGATTTTGAATGAGTCTGAGTAGAAATTTGGGGAAAGTAAGAGGGTTATTGATTCTTACAATGGTTGGACTGAGAAGCTTTGTTAGATTCACCTTTACCATCCTCCATCCTTCTTGCCAGTATTAATCTGACCTCCTGATACTTTGCGGGGAAGGATGCCCACTCAAATCTTTGGCAGAAATGAGGCTCAGCCTTGATGAACGGTAAGTTAATTCCATATTACTTAATAGTTAGGTGCATTGTATTGGGGATACATGGTAGTCTCTAACAAAACCCAATTTAACAGTAAGTACACATCGAAGCACATTAGTAACCAGACACACACAGAACTGTTACAGAACACTGGACAACTGGAGATACCCTCAGGAACATCCTGATGGGCAGAGCTTTTCTGATGTTCATTCACCATTTCAGGTACTAATGTCTTGTACAACATTGTGCAGCATGTGAGAGAGAAGTGGGGGTAAGGTTGGGGGTAGGTTTCAGACAAACAGCTTGTGTAATTATAGTTGGGCAGTGCACTTGAAACAGCTAAATACTCGCCATAACTCAACTAAAAATTTGGTATGTTGTAAAACCTACATTGTAAATTGGATTTATGTATAATTAACTCTATAAACTCTATGAATCTTAGTTTAAAAATACTGCACAAGTTTGATTTCTGCTTGTACAGAACAATTGAATCACCAGAAGAGTTTTCACTACACACCATAGAAAATATTGATGTGATACACAATCGTAAAGTTTCTCCTCCCCTACAAGAATGCCATAGCCCCTTAAACCTTATTGTAAGTTCTAATACATACATTTAAGATTGACTTTGAGGTTAGACTGATTGCACAAGCTTCAGCTGTTGCAATGACAAAGTGGTAGCAAACACGTTGCAGCTATCTTAATACGCAGGAGATTTTTTTGTGTGGTTTTCCATTGAGTTAGTGAGTTGGGGAAATGGCATTCATACGGTGACTCGGTGGTTAGCACTGCTGCCTCACAGCATCAGGGACCCAGATTCAACTCCACTCTCGGGTGACTGTCTGTGTGGAGTTTGCACATTCTCCCTGTGTCTGTGTGGGTTTCCTCTGGCTGCTCCAGTTTCCTCCCACAGTCCAAAGACATGCAAGTTAGGTGGATTGGCCATGCTAAGTTGCCCATAGTGTGCAGGGATGTGCAGGCTGTGTTCATTGGGCATGGGAAATGCAAGGTTACAAGGATAGGGTGGGAAGGTCTTCAGAGGGTTGGTGTGGACTTGATGGGCTGAATAGCCTGCTTCCATACTATAGGGATTCTATGATCTTTTCACAGGCTTTTTCTTTTGCTGCAGCAATTGAGCCCAACAGGCACCTCCTGCAGTAATGATTGGTTGTGAAATCATTTATGTAACACAAATCCTAAAATGGTAACCCTCACGCCAGCAGACAGAGTGAAATAGTAAACACTGACCTTCCATTAAAATTGCAGACTTTTTGTTAATCTAAGATGAGATAAATTAAATATCAGGACAGCTTGGCAATTCTAAGGGGATATAAACGTTGCAACAGTTTGACAAAATGATTCCAATGAGTTTACCTGTGTTGTATACATATTCATGTCTACTTTCAACAATGCAAAATGGCCCCTTACCTTTCCTGATGGAGTAACATGACCCATCTGAAAGGGTCCTAAACCTCTTCGAAAGTGTTCCCTGCGTCTCTGGGAACCTAAAAAAATGTAAGGCCCACAAGTAGGGGTTTAGATATCCCACTGCCAAAGCTTTTGATTTTCTTTAAAGTCAGCTGCTTTTATATGTCCAACTCCTTCCATGAATCTGTATGATGGGGCTCTATGACTAATAATCTGCCCCCATTCAGCCCTGGCTAAAATGGTGGGTATCAGGTTCAAGCCATATTCACTATGTATACACATCATGCTCTCTCAATATCTTGAAGCTATCTATCAAGACGTCACTTCACCTCCTCTTTTCCAGATGAAAAAGCTTCAGCCATTCAATCCTTTGTGATAGCTCTTTACGCTGACTGTGTTTTCACCGTCTGTAGTGCCTCTGTATTACGAGAGTGTTCATTTCTGGAGTAGTGCTGCAAATGATGCTTTTTTTCTTTTAAATTCAGTCCTGGCATAAAGCATTCCCTGAGCTGGAATCTAAAAACATGATTTAGAGTAATTTTCGTTCTACTCTGGCCTCAGACTGTGCATCAGTTGCAAATGCAGACCCGTTATAGCGGAAGATGAAACACAATTTAAGACATTAAAAAAACACATTTTATCAGAATGTAGAAAATTGACATTCTACAAATGTAAAATTATATTTTCAGAGCCAGTAAAGTTGCTCAGTATTGAACACTATTAAAAACCCAATCAAGTCTTCTTACAGGCAAAACAATAGCATAAAAGGCCAATTCTCACCAATTTAGTGATTTCTAATTTATTACAGGATCTAATTGATTGTAGGATTTGTGCTGTATGACTGACTTCACAACATGTTATTGTCACGGTGGGGTGCTTGTCAGTTGCGCAGTCTGATTGCCAACTTCAACACAGGCATCGTGAGCCCACCATCTGTTGTCAGCTTCAAATCACCAACAACAACCTCCAGATTTTTCATTTAACTGTGTTTGTACAGGTCCAGAGTTTCCAATCTCTTCCTCAGTGTCAGCAAAATGAAGGAACTAGTTATTGGCTTCAGGCAGTGGAGTGGAGGACATGCCTCTGTCTGTATCAGTGGTGCTGAGGTGGAGATGGTTGAGGGTTCAAGTTCCCAGGAGTAAACATCACCAACAATCTGTCCTGGTCCATCCATGTCAACGCTACAGTCAAGAAAGCATAGCAACACCTCTACTTCCTCAGGAGGCTAAGGCAATTTGGCATGTCCACAAAGACTCTTACCAATTTTTATAGATGCACTGTAGAAAGCATCCTATCTGGATTCATTACAGCTTGGTATGGCAACTGCACTTCCCAAGACTGCAAGAAATTACAGCGTTGTGAATGCAGCCCAGTCCATCACGAAAACCAGCCTTCCTTCCACTGACTCTGTCTACACATCCCGCCTCCTTGGGAAAGCAGCCAACATAATCAAAGACTCCTCCTACCCTGGTTATACTCTCTTCCATCGGGGACAAGATATAAAAGTTTGAAAACACGATTTAAGAACAGTTTCTTCCCTTCTGTTATCAGGCTTATGAACAAACATATTAGAGCTGATCTTTCCCTGTACCTTCTCTGTAGCTGTAAGATTATATTCTGCATTCTGTTCTATTACCTTGGTGTGAGGTATGATTTGTCTGGATAGCACACAAAACAATACTTTTCAAGGTATCTCGGTACATGTGAGAATAATATATAATTTCAAATCAGAATCCAATCAGTTTCAGAAGAGTATTAGTGGTAAATACTGGTAATTTCACTCTCATTACAACTACAATATCTAGGTTAAAATAAATGCAATACAGGGTAGACAGGGTGAGGTGTGTGGGTTTATGGAGGAAGTTCTACTCTATATCTGGTTGTACTAATCTAAGCCAAGAGTGCTTTCTGTGATGGAGGATTGTATCTTGAAGAATATTTTTTGAATCTGAGTTATCACATTTCAATATCTCTGTACCTAAAATGCCTCATTCAAATAGTTTCCTTGTAATGTTATTTTTAATGTCTTTTGAGGCAGAAATGGCATGGTGTGTTCGAGAGAAACTGGCTTTGGCTCTTCAATCCACCACTGAATGTGCCTGGTCTGAACCGGAACTTAGTGAGACCAGTGAGACCAGCAGAAGTGAAGACGGGCAGGAGAGTGAGGAAGAGGCAAACAGCCCAGCACAAGGAGGGATGAGCATCGGTGAGGAAACTAAAACAAAACTCCACAAGGTCTGAGGTCGCCATGCAGATGTAAAAAATAGATCAGTTAGCCCAGCAAACCTATCCCACACATCAGTGTGTCTCAGACATTGACTAAACTACCTACCCCACACCCCCATCCCAAACCCAAAGCTCACCCCCACCCATCCTCTCAGCAGGATAGAGAAATCAGGGAGAGATGCAATGAGTAATCAGCAACAAAGGTTAATATTTACATTGTCCCTGCTGATCTACATTGATCCCTGATCTTGCACCAACTTAATTTAAGCATTTTGCCCCCCGTTTTCAGATGCCCTCCCTATCTCTCTAACGGCAATGATGCCACATGCTCTGGGATTTCTAACAAAAACTTTTTAATCAGTGAGAGAGTCATACAGCATGGAAACAGACCCTTCAGTCTAACCAGTCCATAATCCCAAACTAAACTAGTCCCACCTGCCTGTGCTTGGCCCATATCCCTCCAAACATTTCCTGTTCATATAATTGTCATTATTATGATACACCTCTGGAACAGGTGGGACTTGAACCCAGGCCTACCTGGTTCATAGGTAGGGAACATTGCACCACAATAACCTGCCTCTAGGATGGCTATGCTTCTGCCAATTCCAATCTCTTGTGCATCCCACCTTTAAGTGTTTTATCAATGGTGGGTGCCAAAGTCCCACGTTCTGGGACTTCCTTCCCCTACCTCTCCACTGCTCTCTCCTCCTCCTTTAAGAAATCCATTAGTGCCACCTACCTCTTTGGCCGAGCTTTTGGTCATCTGCCCTACTACATCCTTCAGTGTTCCATGTCACATTTTATTTGGTGACATTTTACTGCATTAAAGATGCCACTTAAATGCAGATTTCGTTGTTTAAAAATTTTTTTTTCTCAGGACACGGGTATCACTGGCTAGGTCAGCATTTGTTACCCAGCCGTAGCTGTTCTTAAACTAAGTGGCTTGTTCAGCCATTTCAGAGGGACAACATTGGTGTGGGACTGGAATCACATGTACCCAGATTTTTGAAGTCATGTGATGGTAGATTTCCTCCGCTAAAGGACATATTCACTGGAGTATAGGAGAATGAGGGGTGACCTTATAGAGATTTATTAAATCATGAGGCATATAGAAAGGGTGAATGGCAGGTGTCTTTTCCCTAGGGTGGTGGATTTAAATACTAGGGGCATATTCTTAAGGTGATAAGAGAAAGATTTTTAAAAAAAGACACGAGGGGCTTTTTTTTTTTTTTTACACAGAGAGTACGTTATGTTTGGAATGAACTTCCAGAGGAAGTAGTGGATGTGGGTACAGTTACAATATTTAAAAGAAATTTGAATAGGTGCATGAATAAGAGGGATATAGGCCAGCTGCAGGTAAGTAGGACTAGTTTAGTTTGGGTTTATGGTTGGCATGGACTAGTTTGTCCAAAGGGTCTGCTTTCATGCTATATGAGTCTATTAGTGAACTACTTACTAATTTTCAACACGGTCACCATGAGGCCAGTTTTAGTTTTAAATCAAGATTTCTATTGAATTCAAATTTCTCCATTTGATGCCATGATCCCAGAACATTGACCCGGGCTTCTGGAATTACAAGCCCTGGTGATATTACCACTAAAACCACCATCAACCCAGGGTGATCACCCTTTACATAAAATGGTGAAATTTAAACTCTGTGCAGCTTCCTCTTCTCTCCTGGTCTTAGAGTTTTTATCAGTTATGAAGACAATAGTGAACTGTACCTGGTCTTCTGAAGATGCTGGGGGTGTGAAAAACTTCTGAAGGCACTGAGAGGGAACACCAACCTCTTCCTACTGCCACGGGATATTGTCAATTTCAGGAATAGAGGCAATTTTTTTAAACTCATTGACAGGATGTGGGTATCACTTGCCAGGCAGCATTTATTGCCCATCCCTAAATGCCCAGAGGGCAGTTAAGAGTCAACCACATTGCTGTGGGTCTGGAGTCACGTGTAGTCCAGACCATATAAGGATGGCAGATTTCCTTCCCTTAAACGGCATTAGTGAACCAGGTGGGTTTTTCCCAACAATTGGCAATGGTTTCATGGTCACCGTTAGAATTGAATTCAAATTCCACCACCTGCCAGGGCAGGATTCGAACTGGCTTCAAATAGTCCAGCCTTCCCACTGGCCAAGTATTTCAAGTAATTGCCCAATTAGTGGCCACGGCCAGCCAAGCCAGATTTTAACCAGCATAGCGATGGACCATGCAATGATGTTATAACAAGATGGCTTCCCACTGGGTTCCAAGGTTGAGGAAGATGGGGTGAAAAAGGAGAGAAAGCTTACCATCAGGTCCACAGAATAAGGCTGAGCCAATAAATTCAATAGAGAATTGACCAGATTCAGCTCAAGAGTGGTCAGAATGTAGAAATGACTGCCACAAGGCATTGTGATCTGCTTGAGGGCAGGTCCTCTGCTCATTTATTCGACGCCTTGCAGTCTTGCATTTCCTCTTCAGTTTGTATGATGTTTGTATGTTCAGTTGTTCATTGGTGCCATTGTTTTCCACTTCAATAGGATTCTAGAAAAAGAATGCATAAGAAAGTTCCTCATTGCTTTCCTCATGTGTGCTGCCAGGGAAACACTGTTGGTCCTGTCAAAGGATTCCCGACCTGTAAGCCACAAAGTTGTTCCACCATTATCACTGAAAATACATAGCGTTTTTGTTAGATTAATGAAAGTGATTGATTAATGACATAGTGATGTAGCAAAGTGATATGACATCAGGTACCACACACGTTCAAGAAGAGAGGATGGAAGAACCTGTACCCAAGAGCTGTGTTACAGAGATCAGTATTAGAAACAAAGAAAGGTGACTCAGTGGTTAGCACTGCTGCCTCACAGCGCCAGGGACCCGGGTTCGATTCCACCCTCAGGCACCTGTCTGTGTGGAGTTTGCACGTTCTCCCCCGTGTCTGTGTGACTATCCTCCGGGTGCTCCGGTTTCCTTCCAAAGATGCGCAGCCTAGGTGGATTGGACATGCTCAATTGCCCCGTATGTTCAGGGATGTGCAGATTAGGTCAGTTGTAGGGGGATGGGTCTGGGTGGGATGCTCTGAGGGTCGGTGTGGACTTGTTGAACCAAAAAGCCTGCTTCCACTCTGTTGGAATTCTATGGAATTTGTACGGAACGGTGTTTGCTGAAATATCAGTGAGTCCAACAATAGTCCCACTTAGTAAGGGAGACACTCAGAGAAGAGACAGTACAGAATGAAGGAGAAAACTCTCAGCAGAACTCTAAACCTCATGGCAGCCTAATGCGTGAGGACTGAGCATCAAAGGGTTGTATCAGTAAAGACAGATGAAAACATTTCTCCCACTGGCCGCAGTCTGTAACCCTGAGCATGGGCTCCTTCTCTGGGCTTCGGTGACCATCAGGTCTTCAATTACCCTGCTACCCGACTGCAAGGAATAGTTGAGGCGATATGCATAGATGCTTTAAGGGGAAGAGGATAATTGCATGAAGGAGAAAGGAAATAGAAGGATGAATGGATAAGTCCAGATGAAAAATGATGGCCAGAGGGTCTGGTGGATCATGAAGACTGGCCCAATCACCATTTTCTGTGGTGTCCATTTGATGGTAGTTATAGAGTCATAGAGTTATACAGCGTGGAAACAGACCCTTTGGTTCAATTAGTCCATGCCAACCATAAGCATAAACTAAACTTATCCCACCTGCCTGCGCTTGGCCCATATCCCTCCAAACCTTTCCTATTCATGTACTTATCCAAATGTCTTTTAAATGTTGTAACTGTGCCCGCGCCCTCCACTTCTTCTGCAAGTTCGTTCTATTTGCAGCACTCCTTCATTAGGCAAAACATGGAGTCTCAAAAAGAAATTAAATATATATTCAGTAATGAATCAATCCTTGAATAATTTAAACACGTTAAGAAAGAAAATACCACTGAGCTCGAGTTCCACCTTGTCACCACTGCACTGCACTTTCTGCTTGCCAGATCTTCACTGCATTTTACACCCACAAGCTCAAATCCACAGCGCCGTTCAGGTCTGTGACTTCTGTCAGTCAGAAAGACAAGTTTTACATCAATACCACAGCCAAAATTATTCTCAGTGACTTAAAAAAATAGTAGTCAGAGTCCTAACTGATTAATTTGGGCACCAGTTCTTTTAGTGGTGAGATTTTTAAAAAAATACAAATCCATCAAATGCCAGTTAACTTTTCCTGAGATAATTCAAGAACTTTTCTGTTTGAATCCAACACTGACAGCAGGTCTTGCAATATTAAATTAGAGGGAGGATTCTGCTGTGGGAGTCAGCAGCTAAACCAGTGACACTGAAGTCAAGAACAAAAACAACTTGCATTTCTGTCACTACATTCACAATGTAGAGATGTCATAAAGTCAATTTGCTCATAGAAAGCTCCTACAACGATATGATAATTGCCAGATAGATTGTTAACAACTTTAGTAATGATGATTAAGTGATAAATATTGGCCAGAACAATTCAATAGCTCTTCTTTTAAATAGTGGCACGTGACCTGAGAGGACAGAGGATCCAAATTTAACCGTGTATAAAATGGCTGCATTTCTGACAGCCATACTCTCCTTTGATATTATAATGGTGTCAGTACAGATGTTGTACTCAAAACTCAACAGTGAGACTTAATGATTCAGTAGTTGAAGTCCCACTACATCACAAAAACAAGCTGAACCTTTTGTGCTGTACTGAAGGAGTACCGTGCTGTCAGAGGTGCTGCCTTTCCAATGAAATTCAAAAGTAAGATGCTGACTGCTTGTTTGGGGGGGGATGTGAAAGATCCTATGCCACTATTCTGAAGAAAAGCAGAGGAATTATCCGCTGTGCCTTGGCCAATATTTACTGCTCAGTCAATTTGGGGTGGCACAGCGGTTAGCACTGCTGCCTCACAGCACCAGGGACCTGGGTTTGATTCCAGCCTTGGGTGACTGTGTGAAGCTTGCACATTCCCTCTGTGTCTGTGTGGATTTCCTATGGTGCTCCAGTTTCCTCCCACAGTCCAAAGATGTGCAGGTTAGGGTGGATTGGCTATGCTAAATTGCCCATCATGTGTAGGGTTGAGCAGGCTAAGTGGATTAGCCATGGGAAATGCAGGGTTACAGAGATAAGGTGGGTTGGGATTGGTCTGAGTGGGATGGTCTCCTTTGGAGGGATGGCATGGATTCAATGGGCTGAATGGCCTGTTTCCACACTGTAGGGAATTCTATGATTCTACATCACACAAAAACAGATTATCTGTCTTTTTACTATACCCTTGTTCTCAATTGAGTGTTATTGAAGTTGTTCTCAGTCAGGTAAGTGGGGAGTATGAGAATGAATGATATATAACAGAAGAGGTTGGTTACCTCGAAGCCGAGAGGATTGACCTGTATTTTGTTCAAACTTTATGAGTTATTCTTCCATTTACTTGCATAGAATATAGAACATATCTTTAAGTTTGTTCATGTCATATCCAGATCCAAAGTATTCAAGATTAAAGTTACACGTGGACTTTATGAACATGTAATAAGTATGTAGCATCATTGTTACTTATGCATGTGAAAGATGCATTTAGTTAACATTAAAAACTGAAAAATCACTGTCCAATATGACAGGCTCTCCTTTGCTGAAAGTTAAAGACAGGTCCTTTGCATAATATGATTCCAATTACAGAAAGCAATTAACAAAAGTGTTGATCAGTCCATGTCTTGCCAAATTCTAAGGCTAATTTTAAAAATAGTTTGCAATATGCAAGGGAGTTGTCACTTCAAGTGATCCAGGGTGTGAGGGATGAGGTATTTGGACTGAGATAAATAGAAAAGTATATGCATCATTCGAAGATACAGACTGGAATTTGAGTTTATCCAATTTGCCTCAGTGCAACCGGAGAACAAGAGGATTCAAACAAAAAACAGCCAGGGGACCCCAACTGTAAATAACACAGTGACTTCTGTTGGAAATGGAGATTGGATAAGGTCATGAAAAAGTATGGATGTGATTCACTTTAGGCAACATTTTCTGGCTCACAGAATAAATAGTTTTTTTTAAATCACTTGTGGAACATGGGCATTGCTGGTTCACCAACATTTATTGTCTGTCCCTATTTGACCTTGAAAAGGTGGTGGCGAGCTACCTCCTTTAACCACTGAAGTCCATGTGCTGTAGGTAGACCCGCAATGCCAAAAGGGAAGGAATTCCAGGATTTTGACCCAGCACAATGAAGGAACGGTGACATACTTCTGAGTCAGAATGATGAGTGGCTTAGAGGAGGTGGTGTTCTCGTGTATCCCATGCTATACATGTCCTTTGAGATGGAAGTGGTCCTGGGTTTGAAAGGGCCATGGTGAATTTCTGCAGTGCAGTGTAGATGGTACACACTGCTGCTACTCAGTGTCGGTGGTGGAGGGAGTGGATGTTTATGAATGTGGTGCTAATCAAATGGGCTGCTTTGTCCTGGACAGTGTCAAGCTTCTCAAGTGTTGTTGGGGCTGCACTCATCCAGGCAAGTGGGGATTATTCCGTCACACTGCTGACTTGTGCCTTGTAGATGGTGCACAGGCTCTGGGGAGTCAGGAGGAGAACTACTCACTGTAGGATTCCTAACCTCTGACCTGATCTTGTAACCACTGGATTTATAGGAACATAAGAATTAGGAGTGGGAGTAGGCAATTCAGCTCTTTGAGCCCACTCCTCCATTTAATATTATCATGGCTGATCTTATCTTGATCTCTCCTCCACTTTCCTGCCTGATCCCCATGGCCCTTTATCCCGCTTTGTATCAGAAACTTATCTATTTCTTTCTCGAATCTGTTGATTGATTCTGTTTCCACTGCACTCTGGGGCAGTGAGTTCTGCAGATTCACCATCGTCTGAGAGAAGTAGTTTCTCCTCATCTCAGTTCTGAACCTCCCTCCTGTCACTCTATAACTATGACCTCTTGTTCTAGACAGCCCCACAAGGGGAAATATCTGTCCGATGTCCACCTTATCAATCCCCTTTAGCATTTTACACACCTCAATCAGATTCCCCCTCATTCTTCGGAAATCCAGCAAGTACCAGCCCAAGCCATTCAACTGCTCTTCATACGACAGCCCTTCATCCCTGGAATCAATCTGGTGAACCTCCTCTGAACTGCTTTCAGTGCCACCACACCCTTCCTCAAGTAAGGAGCACAGACCTTTTCACAGTCCTCTAGATGTGGTCTCACCAACACTCTAAATAATAGTTTCTTTATTTTTATAATCCAGTCCTTTTGCAATAAATGCCAGGATTCCATTTGCCTTCCTTATTATATTCTGCACTTGCATACCTAATTTCTGTATTTATACACAAAGACACCCAGATCCCCCTGCACTGATGCACTTTGAATCCACTTCCCTTTTAAATAATCACTTCCCCTTTTATTTTTCTGGCTAAACTGGATAACCTTGCACTAATCCACATTAAACTCTGCCTGCCAGATCCTGGACCATTCTCCTAGCCTGTCGATATCGACCTCTATCTCCTCATCACTGCCTGCTGTCCCACCTATTTTCACATCATCCATGAATTTTGCTTTGTTACATCCTGTCCCTGCTTGCAGCTCATTTATATTGTTGGAAAGCAGAAGTTGGCACTCACCCCACCTCTGAGAACTAAAACTGAAATACCCAAAGAGGAGCACCTCATCCTAAAATCTGTAAAAGGAGTGTGAAAAGTTGTGTAACCTGCCTTTCAGCTACTTCCGTGACAAGGACACACTTATCCCAACCTTCTGCTTTCTATCAGTCAGCCAATCCTCTAACCAAGCCAATATTCTACCCTTAACATCCTGGGATCTAACCTTCCGGATCAGCCTTCATGCAGCACCTGGCCAAATGCTATTGGAATTGTAGGTTTACCACAAGCACTGGCTCCCCATTGTCCATCTTGCTGGCTACAATCTCGAAGAATGCCAGTAAGTTTGTCAAGCACAACTTTCCCATTATGAAACCATTGGTGCTGACACTGGTGAATCAAGATAAAAAGGTGTAGAGGTCCAGACCCAAAATGTCAGCTTTCCTGCTCCTCTGATGCTGCTTGGCCTGCTGCGTTCATCCAGCTCTACACCTTGTTATCTCATATTCTCCAGCATCAGCAGTTCCTACTATCACTGGTGAATTGAGCTTTGTTTTTCCAAGGGTTTCATTATCTCCTTCTTTATGACTAACTCCAACAACCTACCCACAATAGAGGTCAAACTAACTAGTTCATTGGCAAAAAGTGGGAAACTGTCTCCTATTTTGAATTAGCATTTTTTCCAATCTACTGGTATCTTTCCAGAATCCAACAAATTTTGGAATGTCAGAACTAATGCATCCAGAATCTCTGCTGCCACCTCCTTTAGTACCTTAGGGTGCATGCCATCAGGCTCCAGTCACTTATCTACCCTTTATCCCATCAGTTTACTTAATACCTTCGCTCTAGTTATAGTCATCTAACAAAGTTACTCTGCAGTAACTACAGCTTTTGGGAAGAAATTATTATCTTCCACAGTGAAACAGCCAGAAAATATTGATTTAGGGCCTCTGACATTTGAGTTTCCCATTATTACCTCACCATTTTCATCCTCTAAAGGGCCAACATTAACGTTCACTATTCTCTTCCTTTTTATATACTTAGAGAAGCTTTCGGCATCAGTGGTTATGTTTTCTGCTAGTTGTTTTGATTTTGTTTTTTGTAACGCTTTGTTGTCATTTAAAATTCTCCCAATTCTTATATGGCAAGTCCGGTCCAATTTCTGGAGTGTTAACAATGGCTGGTATTTGAGACAGTCCCACAACTTGAATCACCGTCTTTAATCAGGAAATGGTGGGGACAGGTGGGACCAAGTTGGAGTTGGGAGAAAGTGCGAGGGTTTGGATTTTGAAAGGGAAATGCCCATTAGCCCCTTCATAAGTCTGTGATGTAAATTCAGGTGAGCACATTCTCTCCATGAGCAGGAATTACAGTCATAGAATCATAGAGATATAAACAATGGAAACAGGCCCTTTGGTCCAACTCGTCTGTGCCGACCAGATATCCTAAATTAATCTTGTCCCATTTGTCAGCATTTGGCCCATATCCCTGTAACCCCTTCCTATTCATGTACCCATCCAGATGCCTTTTAAATGTTGTAATTCTACCAGCCTCCACCACTTCCTCTGACAGCTCATTCCATACATGTATCACCCTGTGTGTGAAAAAGCTGCCCCTTAGGTCCCTTTTATATTTTTCCCCTCTCACCTTAAACCTATGCCCTCTAGTTTTGGACTCCCCCACCCTTGGAAAAAGACCTTGTCTATTCACCCTATCCACACCCCTCATGATTTTATAAACACCTATAAGGTCACCCCTCAATCTCTGATGCTCCAGGGAAAATAGTCCCAGCCTATTCAGCCTCTCCCTATAGCTCAGACCCCAGCAACATCCCTACAAATCTTTTCTGCACTCTTAAGTTTAACAACATCCTTCCTATAACATGGAGACCAGAATTGAATGCAGTATTCCAAAAGTGGCCTCACCAATATCCTGTATAGCAATAACATGACATCCCAATTGATGTTAACCTTTCTCAGAGAGTCAATAATGCAGAGCATCATTAAATATACCAATAACTTACAGAAACACTGATATTTTTTGTCATAACTTTTGCAGGTGAGATTGGACAGCTCTCTCTGTTGAAATGCAATCATCCTGGATCAGTAGCTGGATGGAAGGATGGTGATGTTGTGGTAATGGTGAGGAGTGTCCAGCAAATAAGCACAAAGGTCTACAATTGTACAAATCCACACTGTGCGCAAAAAACAGGGTGTCTATTGGAAACAAACTCACCAGATCCAAAGGATGTTGGAGCCTGCTCTTCCACCAACTCATTGCAGGAAGGATGTGAGCCTGGTCATATGTCAGGCATCAGGTCTGACACAAAGGGAAATGAGGACATTGGAGGGGAAACAATTCCCAAACAGAAAATTCAAGACCCCGAAAATACTGATGAGCATCACTGTCTAAAGACACCAGTAGAAATGTTTGCAAATCCAACTAGTGCAATCAAACCAAAGGAAGGTGAAGGCAAACAGACTTTAACCAGCAACCAGTCCAATTTCCAGCCACTTGACAATTTAACATGCATTAATGACGCAGACAGGGAACACTATCAGCCTGCATGTTACAACATGGAGCTCAGGAATGGCCACACTCCATCTAGAGACGTAATGGCAAAGGTTGGAGATGAACATGCAGGTACTGAGCAGCTCCGAGCCTATCCAACGTTGGAAAATAAAGAGGAAGAAGAGACCACGCTAATTGTCAGCTCATGGAGTCAGCAAGCAGCGGGCACCCTGAGAAAACAAGTAAACCTCCTGTCTATTAACACATTTGCTATAGAGTATAGAAAGGTGCACATGTGCATGTTGCTGTGTGCAAGAGTAAAGGACATTAAAGAAATACAATGGGCCAAAATTCAATAAAATAGAGACACAAAACAGCTATACATTAAGCAGGAGGAGATTTTGGGCCAGTTTGGTTCATGTGTCCAGCATCACTGCTAAATGTAACAAAGTTGTTTTGGTAACATATCCCCAACAGTACCCTCCACTCACCAGGCAGCGAGCCACGGGTTGTAGGGTGAGATTTTTTGGTTGCGAATTCTGAGGGTGCAATGGCAGTTTTTGACAGCTGCCAGGACCCTTTGATTTGATTAATTATTGTTCCGTGGACCAAGATATAGTGAAAAGTATTGTTTCGCATGCTAACCAGGGTGGCATGGTGGCTCAGTAGTTTGTACTGCTGCCTCATAGAGCCAGGGACCCAGGTTTGATTCTAGCCATGGGCACTCTGTGTGGAGTTTGCACATTCTCCCTGTGTCTGCCTGGGTTTCCTCTGGGAGCTCTAGTTTCCTCCCACAGTCCAAAGATGTGCATGTTAGATGGCAAGCGTGGGGCTGGATGAACACAGCAGGTCAAGCAGCATCCCTGCTCCTATGATGCTGCTTGGCCTGCTGTGTTCATCCAGCCCCACGCTTGTTATCTCGGATTCTCCAGCATCTGCAGTACCTTTTATCTCTGCATGTTAGGTGGGTTGGCCTTAATGTGGGGCTACAGGGATGGGGTGAGTCTGAGCGGGATGCTCTTGAGAGGGGCAGGATGGATTCAATGGGCTGAGTGACCTGCTTCCACACTAGGGATTCTATGAAATCATACCTTACATAAGTATTCAGGGTAATAGAGAAGAAAATAGTGTTAATGCTACAGAGAAGGTGCAGAGAAAGATCAATTCTAATATTTGAGAGGTCCGTTCATAAGTCTGGAAATAGCGGGGAAAAAGCTGTTTTTGGATCTGTTGGTTCATCTTTTCAAACTTTTGTATCTTTCACCTGATGGAAGAGAGTATAACTTGGGTGGGAGGGGTCTTTGATTATGTTGGCTGCATTCCTGAGGCTGTGGGAAGTGCAGGCAGAGTCAATGGAAGGAAGGCTGGTTTGCGGGATGGACCGGGCTGTGTTCACAACTCCTTCTAATTTCTTGCAGTCATCCTGACAGTGTGTGTGGTGTCTTTTCTCTGCTGCTACAGCCACAGCCTGCAAAAAGGTAGATCTTTGCTTTTCCCATCAGCTATAGACCACCCTCACTCCAAACCAACGCTCCACCCCTTCCCTATCTGCTCAAGCTCGAAGCAACCTCCCTCTAGGTTTACACAAAATTTGAGGCATTAAAATGCAGTAACATCAGGAAAAATGCCAGAATAGAAATATTCAGGAATTCCTATTCTGTTCTGTATACAGGGCTGTTCTATTACAACATTATCTGTGGTCTGTAAACCATCCGCTTGAGGGTCTGGAATGAGTAAGCAACAATTTATTTGAAAAAAAAACCATTTTGCTTTGTTAGGACAGAAATGTTCTTACAACCAGACACACTTCACAGAATTGTGACAGTGCAGAAAGAGGCCATTCAGCCCATCGTGCCTGTACTGGTTCTATTTCCTAGTGCCAAACTCCTGCCTGTTGTCCCACATCCCTGCATACCATTTCAATCCAAATAACCATCCAATGCTCTCTTGAATGTCTCAATTGAACCTGCCTCCATGTTTCCAGCAGGGCATCACAGACCCTAACTATTCGCTGTGTGAAAAAGCCGCCCTTACGACTTTTATACATCACCTTAGCTCTATGCCCTCTTGTTCGCTTGCACCCTGCCCCCAGATTTGACTAATCGCTAGCCCAAGGGGGGAATGACTCTAGAAACTAAAAAGGGGATATTTTGTAGGTGGAGATAACAGCTGGGCCAGGGGGTGTGGTGGGCGGGGTTGATACAAACCTGGGGAGATCAGTGACTTGGTGAGATGATGGGGCAGAGTGCTGTTGGGATCTGGAATGATATCCTGAGTGACCGTCCATTTCTTGAGATGTGTGATAACCTTGGTGTGGGGCGGGGGGGTGGTCTGGCCTGAACCTCCAACTAATGACAGGAGAAACACAAGATTACAGGAAATATGGGTCCCTGAATATCATAAAGCCAGCATCCAAGTTCAATAGGTAATAGGAAAGGCAAATGGAATGTTGGCTTGACTTCAAAGCGAATGTAGTACAAAAGTAGGGAGGTTTTGCTAAAACTGTACAAGGTATTAGTCAGACCACAGCTGGAATGCCATGAACAGTTCTGAGCTCCTTATCTCAGGAAAGCATTGGAGGCAGGCCAGAAAAAGTTCTCTAGACTGATACCAGGTCTTACGAGGAGAGATTGAATAGGTTAGGCCTGTACTGGTTGGAATTGGGGCACATTTTTTAAAGTGAGATGAGAGAGATTTAAAAGAGACATGGGGCAATTTTT
This sequence comes from Ginglymostoma cirratum, assembly GCA_024137785.1. Classification (NCBI taxonomy): domain Eukaryota; kingdom Metazoa; phylum Chordata; class Chondrichthyes; order Orectolobiformes; family Ginglymostomatidae; genus Ginglymostoma; species Ginglymostoma cirratum. The sequence continues at coordinate 32,078,474 of JAHRHZ010000035.1, forward strand.
TTTACATAGGGAGTGGTTCGTGTGTGGAGTGAACTTCCACAGGATGTGGTGGATATGGGTACAATTACAACATTTAAAAGATATTTGGATAAATAGGAAAGGTTTGGAGGGATATGGGTCAGGAATAGGCAGGTGGGACGAGTTTAGTTTGGGATTATGCTTGGTATGGACTGGTTCAACCAATGGGTCATACAGCATGGAAACAGACCCTATTGAAACCTACAAGATTCTGAAAATACTTGACAGGTACGTACTGAGAAGTGGTTTTCCCTTGTGGGTGTGTATAGGACCAGAGGACACAATCTCAGAGTAAGAGGTTCCCCAGATAGGTCAGAAATGAGGAGTTTCTTTTCTCAGAACATAGTGAACCTATGGAATTCTTTATCACTGAGGGCTGTTAGGCTGTGTCATTAAGTATATTCAAGGTTGAGGTAGATCGATTTTTAACCAGTAAGGAAATAAAGGATTGTAGGGTAAAAAGCAGGAAAGTGGAGGTAACGATCATCAGATCAACCACAATCTCATTGCATGATGGAGTTGACACGATGGGCTGAATGGCCTATTTCTGCTCCTACAATTTAGGGTCATATGGGCTAAATTCGCATCCTAAGAAGCGATGTTATGGGATGATCTGGTAAAGACAGAACGATTGATCACTCTTTCCCCCCCCCACCGCAACTCTAGACTGACCTTCTGACCTCAAACTGTTCCATGTCCATTTAGGATTTGATTGGTACTTATAACAACAAGACTCTAAGACGTAGTTAGGGTGCACACTGCTCATCTCGAGATCAGTGCAAAATAAATTTGGGCTGTCGAGTCTCTTCTTGTATAAATTTGCTAGAGGTCAATTTATATTGTCTGTGAAAAAGCCTGATCTGCAGTATAAATAAGGGCCTTCAACTCTCGACTGTTTCAGATGAAGTGGGAACTTCATTTTAAGATTCCAGAATATCAACTCCACCATTTACCAATGAGTGACTCTAGTCATTTCTTAATTAGGACCAATGTCTTTACTAAACAACATTTTCAGAAAGTTTTCTCTCACATACAGAATTGCAGAAGTGTTACTTTACACAGGGAGACTGTTGAGCCAATCATGTCAGCACCAGCTCGTGAGAATCATTACTTACAGCCAATTGCCTGCTTTCTCCCTTGTATCCTCATGTTATTTTTATCTAGGCACTGCATTCCAGACCCTACCTACTCACTGTGAGAAAAAGTGTTTTCTCACATCATGTTTGCTTCTTTTGCAAACTACTTTAAATCTGTGCCGCCTGGTTCTTGATCCTTTTAAGACCAGAACCAGTTTCTCTCTAGCTACTCTATCACACCACCTCAAAAGAAACTACAAAGAGTTGTGAGTATAGCACAGTCCATCACACAAACCAGCCTCCCATCTATTGACTTCAGCTGTATTTCCCACTGCCTTGAGAAAGCAACTAACATAATCAAAGACCCCTCCCACTCAGTTATAGTCTCATCCACCCTCTTCCATCGGGCAGAAGATACAAGTTTGAATACACATACGAACAGATTCAAGAACAGCTTCTTCCCTGTTGTTATCAGACTTTTGAATGGACCTCTTAAATGTTAATGTTGATCTTTCTCTGCACCTTCTCAGCAGCTGTAACACTGTATCCCGTACCCTGTTCTGTTACCCTGATGTACTTGGATAGTATGATCTGCCTGTAAAACACAGAAGACAACACTTTTTCACTGTACTTTGGTACACATGACAGCAATAAATCAAATCAAATCAAATCATAATTCTGAAAACCTCTACCGATCTCCTTGCCATTAGATGCACCCACTGTACAGAGAACAGTATCCTGGTGGCTTTCTGACACATCCTTCACAACTGTCCTCCTATGCACAGCTTAAGGACGTGAATGGCACTATATGAATGCAGGTGTTGGCTCTCTATTGGGATAAGCAGCAAAGCTTATCCATCTCTTTGCACAAGTCTTCCTAAATGTAACCAGTGCTTTCTCTGGAGCTCAATGATTGACTAAATAAATGGTCTCTTTGGTAGTTAGGAATCCATTTTATTAAAGTCAGCTTTGTCAAGCCCCAATCCAACAAAATGGAATTACCAGTGTCGGTGTTCTGTTTATTGAATAGCTTGAATGACAAAGCAAGCTGAAACAGGATGAATTGGTTGTTCTCTTTCTTACTTTTCCATCTGTGTGCGTGGGCTGCAACAAGTAACCAATTTATTCAAGAGACCACAAGACCTACAGACTCTGTTATTGTACATCAATTCTACAAAGTTACATTTCTGTGGTTTTGGGGCCTCATCACTAGCAGCGCAACTCAGGAATGTGCACATTCACCCTAATGGTTATTGGAAAGAGCATTGTGGGTAATTCCCAATATATGCATGTTCATGACGTAAAAACAAAAAATCAAAATACCGCAGATGCTAGAAATTTGCAAGGAAAAACAGAATGTTGCTGGAAATATTCCACAGGTCTGGTAGTATCTGTGGAGAGAGAAGCAGACTTGATATTAGAACAAGAACAAAGAAAATTACAGCACAGGAACAGGCCCTTCAGCCCTCCAAGCCTGCCCCGATCCAGATCCTCGATCTAAACCTGGCGCCTATTTTCCAAGGATCTGTATCCCTCTGCTCCCTGCCCATTCATGTATCTGTCTAGATACATCTTAAATGACGCTATCCATGCCTGCCTCTACCACCTCCTCTGGCAACGCATTCCAGGCACCCACCAGTCTCTGCGTAAAGAACTTTCCGTGCATATCTCCCTTAAACTTTTCCTCTCTCATCTTGAAATCCTGACCTAGGTCTTTGATCTAAAACCCAAATTCTGTTTCACTCCCCATGCACATTTCACAGAAGTGCCTTATACATCTCTGCTTGGCACTGACTTCTGAGATAACAAGGTGTGGAGCTGGATAAACACAGCAGGCCAAGCAGCATCATAGGAGCAGGAAAGCTGATGTTTTGGGCCTAGACCCTTCTTCAGAAAATCTGATGAAGGGTCTAGGCCCGAAACGTCAAGCTTTCCTGCTCCTATGCTGCTGCTTGGCCTGCTGTGTTCATCCAGCTCCACACCTTGTTATCTCGGATTCTCCAGCATCTGCAGTACCTATTATCTCTGGCACTGACTTCTGTTGTTTTATTCACTCAATCATTAAACATTAATTTCCATTGGGAATGAAGTAATTTCTAATCTTACAGAAGTTATCCTTCTGTCTATTCAGTCATATGTTGACAGTTCTTTCCTCTGGTTAAGTTCACTGTTTTGACCTCAAAATATCTTTCTCACAGAAAGATCCTAAGGGCAATGTGTTGTTATTTGCATCACCTGAAACACAAGCTGTTCTCTTCTTCTCCAGACCTACTTGGAGACGCCTTGTAATATGCCGTTACGAGCCCAACCCAACTTAATAAAATAGCATCAGCTGAAAATATTCCAGGAAACGCTTAGAACAAAGTAACAAGCCTGGAGTCATCAAGATTAAAAATAAATAGATGTTTGGCAGCAAAGTTTCACCACCTGGGTGGACCACTCAGTTCCAGGAGGTTGTAAACCTATGGTCCAGAAAGACAGTGGCCATTCAGCCCATCGCACCTGATTGCCCGTTCTTTGAAAGAGTTTTCCAATTAGTCCCACCCCAGTTCTTTTCTTATAGCTCTTTTTTTCTCCTTTTCAAGCACATGTACAATGATTGAGCTAGAAAACCCATATACATTATGTGCAACTCTTCACTTCCATTACACCTAACGTCATTCAGAACTATTTTTAAAATAGTATTTGATAGACAGACTACCTCATTGTCGATAGTCTGAAAGAGCATGCCAGGATGGAGAGATCTGCAGTAATTAGAGAATAAAATGCCAATAATGGTATAAGTACCGTCCCAATAGTGGTTTTAGCAGTTTTAAATCTAAACACACACTCTAAGCCAAATTTCATGCTTTTGAATGGATTCCAAGCTCAAGAGCCAAGGCAATTCTCATGGCCTCTGCATCAAGACAGCTTGGCAGGAGAACAGCAGGCAAAGATGAGAGCGCTATTCTGAAGCTGGGGAAACGAAGTGGCAATTGTGTTGGCTGCTATTCCAAAATCGCTGTAAATTAAAATTCAATTTCATCACAGGGAACGCTTTATAATTCAGAAAAACTAAAGCAAAAACAGTGGACGCTCAAATATCGGAATCAAAACCAGAAATTGCTGGAGAAACTCAGCTGGTTTGGCAGAGTCTGTGGAGAGACAAACAGAGTGAATGCTTCGGGTCCAGTGACCCTTCTTCAGGTTTATAATTCGGTATTTCCCCTTGCAGATTATGGACACAATCACCGTGCTCCAGGTATGCAAATCGGTGGGGCAACTGATTGTGAGGAACACTGGGCTGACTGATGACCTCCTGGAAATGCTTGTCAGCACACTTGTTAGCAACAGTGAATCAGAGGTGGAAACAATTAATCTCAATTTAAATAACCTTGGGCCTTTCAGTGCTCAACTTCTGGTGGAGCTTCTCAAAGTCAAGCCTTCAGTGAAGTGCCTGTTGTAAGTAACACCATTATCAGCTCTGTGATGATTGATCGTGAATATGAGGTTATTCATTCTTTTAGAGCTCAAAGTTTTGAAAAGTTTTATCGACCAGACCAAACCCCCTCAAAATATACTAGGATAGGAAAAAGTTAGGGTCGAGGCTATTTTTAAAGACAAGTGAAATGTGTTGCATTCTAGATGCAATTTGATTGGTCAAACTTTAAGCAAGATACTCTTGCAGAAAATAGAGTAGCAACAAATGGGTCCTTCTCAGATTAGCAGGTTATCATCAGTGGGGTGTTGCATGCATCAGGGCTTGGGATTCAGTTGTTCACAATCTATATCAATGAAGGGGTTGAGGGGGACAATTGTCAACACGAGTGTAAAAGATCAGACTGTAGCATTCGTGAATGGGAATGACACGAAACTTAGAAATATAAATTCCAGTAATAACACACAGCTAGCATTACAGGCAACCAATTTAAACAGGTGTTGAAAATCTCTAGAACAACTGTGGTTGGGGCTTCAAACATAGAATTACTGCATAGAAATAGGCCACTCAGCCCATCCGTTACATGTTGGCATTTACACCACACTTTGCACCAATATACACCCATTTCTCCCTCAGGTATTTATCCGACTTCATCCTTAATTTCAATTTGTGGCAATGAGTTGCATTTTTTAATCCTTGTTTGGGTAAAGATATTCCTTCTGTGTTTCCTGTTGAATTTATTAACGTCCTGATATTTATGACGCCCATTTTGGAAGATGTCCTCTGATAATTATCAAGAATGTCAATCTTTGCTAAATCATCCCTGCTACTAATCCTGGACACAAGCCAATGGTAGCATCCTGAACAAATGACAGAGCAAACTTGGGAATTTCACAGTGCTTAGGGGTCAGTACAGACTTCATAAGTAATTGCAGGAGAGATGTCTACTTCCAGAAGGTAGTGAATCTGTGGACTTCTTAATCTACAGAGGTCTGTAGAGGCTGAGTCATTAGATAGACAGGTTTTTCATTCAGTGAAGGGAATTGAGGGTTATGGGGAAAAGGTGGGAAAGTGGAGGTGAGGATTATCAGAACAGCTGTGATCTCAATGAAAGGTGGAGCAGACACTAAAGGCCAAATGGCCTGTTCTGTTCCTACGTCTTATGGTCTTTGGCAGGCATTTGATATTATTTTTCTATATTATGTACAGTGAAACAGTACATTTTTCTGCCTTATCAGTATTACAAAATTCACAATTTGAATTGATTAGAAGTTAAAGTGACAGGCCAAGCAAACCAAGCAGTTAATAAAGCAATAGGATACTGAAGTTTATAAATAAACAAGAATACAAAATGCAGGAAGTAATGTTAAATGTACGTAGAACTAGTTTGGCCTCAGCTTGAAACTGCATCCACAATTGGACAATATTCCTTAGGGAGGAAGCGAAGTCTCTGGCAAAGGTTGGGAGGAGAATTACTCGGATGTTTCTGTGGATGAGGGATTGCAATCAGGTGGATAGACTGTGGAAGGTGGGATGGTTCTCCTTGGAGCAGAGAACACTTTCGATGTGCGCTTCAAAATTGTGGAGGTTTTACATGGAGAAAATAAAGTAAAACGGTTATCAATGGTTCAGAGTTAAAGTGACTGGGGGAGAAAAGGGAAATGTGGAAAACGCTTTTTATGCAAGTGGGTAGTGAGGATTTGAAGCACTGCTTGATAGATACATATTCAATAGAAGCCTTCTAAAGGGATTTTGATGAATACTTGAAAAAGAAAAAACTACAGGGCTATAAGGGAAGAGTGGGAGGGGGTGGGAGGGGGGGTGGTGGAATTCATTGCTCTTCAAAAAAAGCCAGCATAACCTCAATGAGCTAAATAGTTTCTTCTCTTTTTGCTGGCCTAATCAATGATTTCAACTATGACAGTAGAAAGATTTTTTATTTAGACACGGTTCAGTTTCCGGGAAAACGGACAGAATGTTGGTACAGGCAACAACAGACATACGAGCTTCAGAAATTGTAATTGCGTTGTTTAAAAGTGAGGAAATATCAGAACTGCATATAATTTACATCATGAAACAGGTCCAGGTGCATCTTAATGCTCTATGTGCTGCCTCTTGCCCCTTATTTACATAACCCCATCAACTCATCCTTTTATCCCTTTCTTCCTCTTAAGAGTATAAATAATCAACCATTCAGTACCTTGAGTCCACTCCACAGTTCAACATCACTTCCCTGAAGGATTTTTTAATGTCAATTCAAACTCCTGTGTTTTTCTAGCTGCCTCCTGGACACAGCAGTCCTGTTCACATCAACACATGATAGTAACTTCCACATTCTGACATCTGGCTACTGCAGAAAGGACCAACACCCTTATGGATTACGAGGGCAGATAAAATACATGAAGTTGGAATTAGCCTTAAAGAGGAAAAACAAGGCTTAAATGATTTTACTAATCATAATCCCATTAAGAAAACAAAATCAGAATGTCAAGTTATTTTTGTCTTTTTTTTTATATATAATCTTCAGTATGTGGCAAGGTTTACCCTATATTTAGTCAGTTTTTAACACTTGTAGAAGCTGCAATACACACTCTAACCAGTTAGGTGCTGACATTTGATCAATTTCTTGTCAAGGTATTTAGACATTTGGTAGTTATTACAGCGGAAGCTTACTGTCTGCATTTGGATAAATCACTACATTATTGTCAATCACAAATCGGATTACAATTACGCTCGTCACTTCTTTTTAAGGTTGTATGGAAACAAATTGGGTGACAAAGGCATCAGCATCTTGATGGACGGATTAATTGACCTCTTCCTGGCTGAGAAGGCAGAACAAGTCAGAGTTAGTATTCCACTGGGGGAACAACACAAAAAGAGGCTGCAACTGATGGAACTTGACATTGGATCAAACCAACTGACGAATGAAGGGTTAAAAAGTGTGGCTAGGTTTCTCAGACTGAACCCACCACTTGAATATTTGGGATTATCCCAGAATGCTGCTGTAGGCTTCACCAGCTGGTGCGAACTCTTCGATATTTTAAAAGACAAGGGGGCTATTTCTCACCTGCTCCTTGATGAAAATGGGCTGGGCAATGAGGGGGCAAAACGCTTGGCTGATGCTCTCTATGTTAATGGAAGTCTCTGTAAAGTAGACCTCGACTGGAATGAGATAGGTGATGAAGGTGGCCTGGCGCTAGCTGGAGCCTTGGCCTCCAATCCTCACCGATCACTCGTACATTTGAGTCTAGATGGAAATAAGCTCAGCATTGGAGTGAAAAAAGAACTGAATGCATTAATTACAGAAAATAACCAAAAGTCACCCACACTATGCCCGTCATGAATCTGGCGATCAGCACATTATGTATGTCAATAAACAAATAATATCAAAAGGAAGAAAATATAACTAATGGATGTCAAAGATCTTCCCACAGTTGGTAGTCCACAGCTGTTTCTACATTTGCTACACCACATGGATTCTTCAGAGTATTTATGAACATGAACATAAGACAACATACAATGAATTTGTGCAAAAACTAGAGATAATAATTTGCAAACTTTTAACACCTTGAGTGCAACATAATGTCTTATCAACACTTCATAGGAGAGCTACCAACTGGAATGTGACAGCAGGCCCACATTAGGCCAGGTGATCAGAGCTTGGTGACAGGGGTAGGTTTTAAGTGGAATCTTAAAGGAGGGCAGAGAGGATGAGGGAGAGGATGTTAGGGTTTGGAGTCCAAGCAGCCAGAGTTCCATTCGAATAATTGCAGAATAGTGAAAAATCAAAAACGCACAAGTGGCTGGACTGCAGAGGGTTAGCAATCCATGAAAAAAAATGAAGATAGAGCGATCAGGTATTCTTCCAACTTGATTACACAGTTAAGGAAGACTACCTCATGTTTAGAGTTGCAAATTAGCGAAGCAAAGAGTGGGGGTAATGAGTAACAGTTTAGAAAAGCAAAAGGCCAGCACCTGAATTAGGAGAGGGAGGAAGAGGTCACAGGGACAGAATATTCTGCTTACTATGGTCAGAGAAATCAAACATACAGTAGAAAAGAAATGCCAAAATGAATAAGCTGCTCTTCAAATATGGTTAAATTCTTAGACTGAAAAGGGCAGATTTTAAGCCACAAAAAATATGAACTGAGATGGAAGGTACCAAAAAATTGTTTCCAGGCACCTTAAACAAGAGCCAATGAAATGTTTCTGTTTAGTCTGGGCAAACAGTTAGTCATGAAGCAATGAGCGGTTTTAGTAACAATGTCATCAACATGTAGTGGCTGACCATAACAACATCAGGAAGTTGTTAGCAGTTCAAATCAAAGCCCTCGAATATTAGAGGGGTGTGAATTCTTCACGAGTGTGCAGGTGGTCCAATATCTGAACCCGACTCTGAAGAAAAGAAACGAGGGCTCTTAATGTGCAGTGGTAATGTACCTACCTGTGAGCCAGGAGGCCCAGATTCCAGTCCTGCCATGTAATCTCTGAACAGATTGATTTAGGAACATTTCTGAAGAAAAAGAATGACCACCACTTCACCCCAAATGTGTCCTTTGCTGCTTTGGCAACGACAGTATAGGCTCACCATTACACAATTTGTCCAACTGAAGTGGAGAATGTTAATAAATTCTGCAAATCTTTATTTTTTTTAAAAAAGAAAGGTGTAACTGAGCTGATAGTGCAATTGAAACTTCAGTAGGCCATTGATGGTAATCATGTGACGTCTCAAGTCTTCAAAATATTGAGGAGAAACAGATAAGCTAAATAGTGTGACACTATTTTTGTTATTATAGAGTCCAGGTCCAGGAGACAAAGTCTTAAAAATAAAGATCTTTCAGAACTGAAATTAAGAAACATTTCTACTTCTAACAGTATGGCAGGAGTTTTGGAATTTCTTCCACAAAAGGCAAACTAATATACCTGAAAATCTTACACCTGACAGCTAGATATTTGTTACCCAAACAAATTAAGGGATATGAGGGAAAGGTTGAAGGGAAAAAAGCCAAGTCACAGATCAATCATAACTACATTGAATGACAGAACAAGAGATTGTGAGGGGAGGAGAAACCCCTTGTCAAGGGAAGTTAATCTTTGGAGTTCTTTTCCAGAGAGCAGGGAAGGAGGCTGAGTTCACAATCATGATTGGGTTACAAAATGATTAGATGTAGAAAGGAATTGAACATTATGGGGGAGCAGCAGGGGAGTGGGGTTAAGGCCATAATCAGATCAGCCTTGATGCTTGTGATATTATTGCTAAGCTATTAATCCAGACCCTGGGTAATATCCTGAGGACCCAAATTCAAAGCTTACTGTGGCAGATGGTGGAATTTGAATTCATTAAAAATCTGGAATTAAGACTCTAATGATAACCACGAATCCACTGTTGATTCTTGTAAAAAGCTCATATGGTTCACTTACATTCGTTAGGAAAGTAAACTGCTGTCCTTATCTAGTCTGGCCTACGTGACTCCAGACCCAAAGAAAAGGGGTTGTCTCTTAACTGCCCTCTGGGCAATTGGGATGGGTAATAAATGCTGGCCCAGCCAGGGATGCTCACATCTTGTGAACAAATATTGAATGGGAAACAGGCTGGAGCAGCCAAATGGCCTACTCTTGCTCCTCATAACCACATGCCTGTTCTCATGGCAACTGCTACTCAGTGAGGTAATTAATTGGCATTTTCTCTACATTATATCAAATACATGGAACTCTATTGTTTTAAATGCTGTGATTTCTGCCCCATTTCAGTGTTTTGCTCTGGTTGCAACAACACTGGAAAGTACTGCTTAGAGAAACTCTTGATGCCTTCAATGGGACTTGTGCACTTGGTTTCCATAACTTACTGTTTAAGATACTTCATGAATGGACCAAGCTCAGGATGCTGTGCAGTGTACAACTCTAGCCACCGCAATGCAGTCACTGACTGGGGCAAGAACCATAAAATTATGTCGTAGTACAATATTTGCGAAGATGAAAACACTGGACAGGTCACCATTTGACAGACCAGTGTTAGAGTGTGGCTTCTGATAGAGAAGCAAAAATGCATTCCCTCTTACGGAAATACACGTTTCTTTCTTCACATGCTAAGTAAGTTGGTTAGACCGACAACAAATAGTTTTAAAATGGACATTACATCTAATAGATGGCGAAAGAGGTGCTGGGAATCAGGGCATTCTGTTGTACACTCGAAGTTTATTTCCAGGAACAGAAAATTTAATGCTGTTACTTTTTGTTCCAGTTTTGTAACAGCTTACTTACTATCCTGCCATACAGACAAGCATCATTCTAAATTTATTTCCCAGTAGAGATTGTAGCCAAGACAGGAACATCAAATGTTCCTGAAACATCAGCCAGAGATGCAGTTCCTCAGACCCATTCTGTGACCACTTATACCTAGTAGGACAAAGGTAGCAAACATATGTGAACTCCACCACCTTCAAGTTCCCCACTAAGCCACTCACCGTCCTGACTTGGAAATGTATCCTTGTTCCTTCACTGTCGCTGGATGCGAATCCTGGAATTCCCTCCCTAAGGGCATTGTGGGTCAATCCACAGCAAGAGGACTGCAGCAGTTCAAGATGGCAGCTCACCATCACCTTCTCAAGGGCAACTAGGGATGGGAATTAATGCTGGCCAGCCAGTGATACCCACATCCCACAAATGAATAAATGAAAAAAAAAAGTAATTTAGCCCCTCCCATGGATAATCATGAACATGGGACTGATAGCTGTGAAACAATGCCGCTGCACACATCTTTGGGAGAAGCAGAGGAGACAGAACTGCTAGGATGTTGCTCACTAGGATCACACAACATTGAAGTTCACAGCTTACAACTCAGCCACTGATGTGGTCACATGATCAGCAAACCAAACATTGTATACCATCATTATTCAAAGCATCTACTACGGGCATGATTACTGGATCATGCATGAGACAAGTATGTAAGTGACATCATGTGGACTCTGGTAATGCAGTGACAGTGTCCCTATCTCTGAGCCTGGATGCCTGGTTCAAGTTCCAGCTGCTCCAAAAGTGTGTAATAATATCTCTGAATAGGTTGATTAACATATCTACAAATGACAATTCTTCTCTGGACCATCTGGACAAGTTTCCTAGTAACACTTTACCTATTTGGACTGAATTTCCTCACTGGCTCCATTCAACTGTTCAAATTTCATAATTATTTTGGTACGGCAACATATGCAAAATATACAAACTTCACAATCTTGAAGTGGATGCCAGTATATAGTTACATCATACAGCCCACACACCTCTGTACACACAATAAATGGATCATAAATAAAATGGAGTAATGGCTCAAGGAAAGGGGATCAGGTGCCAGCTATATTCATTTGTATGTCCTTGTGAATATTACAGAGGTGACATTCTGGTAGTGAAGCATTTCATCAGGGTGTCAATTGATGTTAAACAGATTGGAAAACATTGTCAGGGGATCTACTGTGAACATGTTTCATGGATGTTGGGTGAGAATAATATGCAAATAACATGACACTTTCCTGAATCACTGAAGTGTACATCCTTTCAGTCACCACCATCTATCAGCAAAGCGATTTCCTTCCAGTCTCAAACATATCTCGTTTACTGATACATGAAGAGAGACAAAATACTGTGGATGCCGGAAATCTGAAATAAACGTTGCAGAAACTCGGCAGATCTGGCAGCACCTGTGGAGAGAAGTAGTTGGTTACTCTTGCAAGTATGGATATGTGAGGAGAAACATTTAGTCTGGCATGACTTTTTCAGAATTGAAACGTTTGGAATCTGAAGTACTTAGCAGGGCAGCCAACAATATAACAAAGCATTTAGGGGAGGCTTTGGCCTAGATGTATTATGGTTAGACTATTAATCCAGAGACACAGGGCTCGAATCGCACCATGACTGATGTTGGAAATTTGAATCCAATAGAAACCCGGAATTAAGACACTTAAGATGACCATGAAAACACTGCCAAAAAAGCCCCATCTGATTCACTACTGCCCTTAAGGGAAGGAAACTGCCCTATCTGGTCTGGCTTACATGTAACCCCAGACCAGGGATGGGCAATAAATGCTGGCCTAGCATGTAATGCCCCACATGCTGTTAATCAATTTAAAAAAAAACGGTGTTAAATGACATGATCACTGCTGGATAATTAGGGAACAAAACTAGCTCTACCACACAATCAATTTATACTGGAATTAGAATTCTCAAGTTTCAAAGGTATTATCGCATCTATCTTGTTTAAAAAGATATTATTCAACTTTTCCCTTGTATCCTGCTGACAGCTCTGTCAATTGAAATGTTATGCCAGAGCTGGTGATCAAGGCTTGTGTGCCCATCATTGGGAAGCACTGGATTCAGGCCCATATCACTTCCCTGAAGCAGAACTGATTTAGACCTCAAATGGAATGCATGAAAAAGCAAAGATAAATCCACATCCCAAATTTTCATACCACAGCCTGTTCATACCTTTAGGCATTGTGCACTATCCTTCCAGGTCCTACCTATGCAAAAATGAATTTAAAAAAGTACATTGACAAATACAAATATTGACAATAAAACTGTTGAGACACTTATTTCACTATATTATTTAAGATACAAAAGTCCAGATTAGTTAACCAGTAACAAAATGCTCAGGTTTGGTTTTACCTCCAGCATGTAGTGCACACGAAAGTCGCATGTCCACGGTGTTGGTTCATGCTGCATTTTTGGTGAGTCAGAAATGAAGCTTTTAATCGTAGATATTTTAAATTTCATATTGGAAAATGCCTTAAAGCTCCATACCATTGCTCTTCCAGATATCAACAATTTCCCAAAATTACCAACATGTACACTCTCTCCTGTTGAAGGTTATGCTGCTTGTTGGGTGCAGAGTTATGGGTGTTGGCAGCCTCCTGCATTATGCCAAGTGTCTATCATTCCATGGTGAGATCTAAACACTTGGGAGCAAGCAGACTACAGTGCCATGCCAGTCTTTGCACCCAAATATAATGTTCTCTCATTAATATCTACTATTCAGTATAAATATTAATCAGAAGTAGAAATACAATTTAGTACCCTTACATTTCAGAAAGTACTTAAAATAGGAATTATTTAAATACAATATAGTACCAGTCTCTCTCAATAGGTATTGAGCACATCAGGGTCAGGCTAGTCAGAAGACTAGACAGGACATACCCTTTAAATGAGTATTTGCATGTCATAGAGTAATACAACATGCACGGTAAATGGAAAAGCCCTGGGGAAAATTGATCCTGGCCAACCACTCCCTATAACTCAGGCCTACTGGTATTGGAAACGTCCTTGTAAATCTTATTTGCACACTTTCCAGTTTAACTATGTCTTTCCCATAACAGGGTGACCAAAGCTATACACAATACTCCAAGTGCGGCCCCATCAACCACTTATACAACTGTAACGTAATATCCCAACTACTATACTCAATGCCTCAACCGATGAAGACCAGCATGCTAAACGCCTTCTTCACCACCCTGTCCACCTGTGATGCTGCTTTCTTAGAACTATATACTTGTACTCCTAAGTCCCTCTGTTCCACAACACTTCTCAGGGCCTTACCATTTACTGTATAAGTCCTACCTTGGTTTGACTTTCCAAAGTGCAACACCTCACACTTGTGTACAAAATTGCATTTACAAATCCTCAGGTCAATTCTGCATCTGATCAAGATCTCCCTGTAATCTTTGATAACATTCTTCACTTTCAATGATACCGCCTAATTTTGTATAATCCGCAAACTTACTAATCATGCCTTGTACGTTCACATTCAGATCATTTACGTAAATAACAAAGGTCCCAGCACGGACCCCTGTGGCACACCACTAGTGACAGGCCTCCAGTGTGAGAAACAACCTTCAACCATCACCCTCTGCTTCCAACCATCCAGCCAATTCTGAATCCAATTAACAAGCTTTCCCTGGATCCCACGCGACATAACTTTCATGACTAGCCTGCCACGTGGGACCTTGTCAAAGGCCTTACTAAAGTCCGTATAGACAACATCCACTGTCCTACCATTATCTATCCTCTTGGTAACCTCTTCGAAAAACTCTAAATGATTTGTCAGACATGACTTCCCACGCACAAATCCATGCTGACTATCCCTAATCACATCATGACTATCCAAATGTTGGTTGATCCTGTCCCTCAGTATCCTCTCCAATAACTTGCCTACCAGTGATGTTGGGCTCACTGGCCTGTAGTTTCCTGGCTTGTCTTTGCTACCTTTCTTAAACAATGGAACAACATTAACCATCCTCTAGTATTCGGAACTTCACCAGTGGCTAAAGACAAATCAAGAATCTCTGAAAAGGCCTCTGCAATTTCTTCCTTAGCCTTCCACAACATCAGAGGAGGGACTTAGTCAGGCCCAGGGGATTTATCCACCTTAACGTGCTTTAAGGCTGCAAATAACTCCTCTCTGGTAATGTGTGTAGTCCAAAACATCCCCACTTGATTCCCTTATTTCCTTAGCATCCATGATTCTCTCCTCAGTAAACACAGAGGAGAATATTCATCAAAAATCTGCCCACCTCCTGTAGCTTCATACATAGATGGCCATGCTGATCTTTAAGGGGAGCTATTCTCTCCCTAGCCACCCTTTTACTGTTAATATAGCTATAGAACCTCTTGTGATTATCTTTAACCTTATCTGCCAAATCTATCTTATAACTTGTTTTTGCCCTTCCGATTTCCCTCATGAGTGTGCTCCTACACTTTTTACAGCCATCTAGGGCTTCACTTGAGCACGATAGCTCAAACCCAATGGATGCCTTCCCTTTCTTGACCAGAACCTCAATATCTCTCGTCAGCCAGGTATCCCGAAGGCTGCCAGCTTTTCCCTTCACACTAACAGGCACATACTGTCCCTGGACTCTCAATAGTACACTTAAAAGCCTCCTATTTGCCCGTTGTTCCTTTTCCTTCAAAAGACCCACCCAGTCAACCTCTGCTAGATCCTGCCTAATGGCTCCAAAATTGGCCCTGCTCCAGTTTGGCACCTTAACCTGTAGACCTGTCCTATCCTTTTTCCATAACTATATTAAAACTAAGAGTGTTATGGTCACTGGACCCAAAGTGTTCTCCAACTGACACTTCAGGGAATGAGGCCAGGCAAGTGACTAAGGGGAGGTCCAGTGTTGCACCCTCCGAAGTAGGGCCCTCTACATATAGATTTAGGAAACTTTCTTGGACACATTTGATAAATTGCACCCCATCCAGGCCTTTTACACTGAGTGGCCCAATACATGGGAAATTAAAATCTCCAACAAATAGTACTCAATTATTCCAGTAGGTATTTGCAATCTCTCTACACATCTGCTGCTCTGGTATCCACTGGCTGTTCAGGGGCCTATAATACAGTCCCAACAGAGTGGCCATCCCCTTCTTGTTTCCAAGTTCTAACCATAAGGACTCATCTGATGATCCCTTAAGAACATCCTCTCTAAGCACTGTTGTTATGTCCTCCCTTATCAAAAGGGCAACTTAAACCCCCACCTTCTGTACTTCTGTCACATCTGTAGCTTCTATATCCAGGAACACCTAGTTACCAGTCCTGCCCTTCTCTCAGCCCTGTTTCTGTTATAGCTATAATATCCCAGTCACCAGAGCCAATCCAAGCTCAGAGCTCATCTGCCTTACAAGTCAGGCCTCGTGCATTGAAATAAATGCACTTTAAGCCAGAAGTAGTCTTCTCCCTCCCTTTACTGTGCTATCTGGCTATCCTGAATAGTAAGCTGGCTCTCAATGGCTAATGTATTTTCCCCTGACCTCGATGGCCCCTCTCTTACTCAGAGGCCCACCCCTCTGCCAAACTTGTTTAAATCTTCCCAGGTAGCACTAGAAAATCTCCCCGCGAGGATATTGGACTCCCTCTGGTTCAAGTACAACCCATCCCTCTTGTACAGGTCACCTCTACCCCAGAAGAGATCCCAATGATTCAAGAACTGAAAACTCGAGCCCCTACACCAGCTCCTCAGCCTCTCATTCATCTGGCTTATCTTTCTATCCCCACTGGCGTGTGGCACTTGGGGTAATCTGGAGATCACTACCCTTGAGGTCCTGCTTTTTAAATTCTTACCTAACTCCTTATACTCATTTCGCATCACCCCATCCCTTTGTCTATCTATGTAATTTGTACCAATCTGCACAATAACCTCTGGCTGTTCACCTTCATCCTTCAGAATGTTCTGCAACCGCTCAGAGGCATCCTTGACCCTGGCACCCAGGAGGCAAAACACCATCCTGGCGTCTCTTCTGCGGTCACAGACTCTCATGTGTGTCCCCCTCACAATTGAGTCTTCTATCAGTATATCTGTGTCTGACTTCCCCCCACTTCTTTCTGAGCCTCAGAGCCTGAGTCACAGTGCCACTGACCTAGCTGCTAGGCCCTGAAAGGTGATTCAGTGGCAGCAGATTCAGTTTCTACCCTAGATTCAGAATTTTTCTGGTAAATTCCTACTTCGGTGGAATCCACAATGCAAATATCCACAAACTACAAACATCCTGGGATTTCAAAAAAGCCGAAGTGGATGCACCATGGTCTGCAGAAATGTGGGACAGAACATTGCCAGTGTAGTTCAGGATCCCATTATCTGGCTCAAACCAGGGTGAGAAACTACCCGTGTGAGGAACAATCAATCATTCACCCCATATGCTCACCTCTTACGCTAATGGCTACAAGGTGACTTCCTGTCTAATGACAGGATCTGGTGGCTCTTTAAGCTGCAGGGCCGATAGGAGGCCTGTCAGCTTGAAAACAGCAGGAGGACACCATGGCAAGTAAGCGAGGGAGAGGGCTCCACAGAACTGAGGTTGCCTCTACTCAACTTCTTCCAGGACGTAAAATAAACTTGGAGGCAGCTATCGTTAGCCAGATTAGGGAACAAAACTGGCTGCCTGCTGTGCGCCCAAATGCTGCCTGGACAATTCAGCCTCCCTCATCCACTGCTGGGTAAAGAGCCCAGGGATGGAATGGAGTCAGGGAATCGGGATACTGGCCAATGGCGTTATTTTTAGTGGTCAGCTAACACCATTCCCTTTCAGACTGGGCCTAAAAACCTTCCCCTGGTCTGCATTCACTTACTCCTGAACCCAAAATAAGTCAATATACTCCAGCACAGGCACTTACCTGCCATGGAAGTTGCAGTTTCTCTAGCTGTAGGAAGTATACAAATATATGTCAGACACCACAACTCTAGCACAATGCTTTCCATTATCCTCTTAAAACAAGAGACAAGTCGTCACAGGTTGCAAAAGTACATTTTAATTGAAACTTGCTGCGTACGTGGGAGCTGCTGTGAAAGGTTCCCAGTAACTTCGTGACTGAGAACCACAAACAGCATCAACCTAAGAAAAATTGTAGACTTCACTTTACAAATTTTAAAAGTTACATTTCACTAAATAACTAATTTGCAGTTGGAGAGAGTCGCATGGACAATATATGACAAAAGATACCATTCTAGCCTGAAATCTCAATGTGTCTGGCTTCTATACTATATTGAGCTCCATAACATACCATTTTTATGTAGACTGGAAGCTAAGAGGAAAGAACAAGGCACTCATCCAGTTCGAAAATTCCACTTGATTGAAACTCTCATTTGTAGCCAAGCTCCTCGGGGCATGTCTTTACAAAAATGGGTTAATAATTACTTTAAAGACTTTTCTTTCTCTCTGCTAACATTGTTTTTAATGATCAAACGTTTGGTTGATTACTCTCCATCCACAGCGACTGTTGCAACTGCTTTCACAAAGTAAGGGCCTTCCCGCAAGTAAGCTCGGAGTTGAAGGTAATATTGGTTCCCAAAGATTTCAGCTGTTGTCTTGGAATCCACAAGAGTTTTTACCAACTCGAACTTGGCATCCTTCGAAGATTTGTCAGGTTCAGCTGACCTGTCGACAATGTACTCCACAAATCCTGGGGTGCTGATCATCAGCCTCTGACCCCAGGGCTGGCTGGCAATCGCCTACAAACGGAAAATGATAGAAATAACAGATTGTAGAAACAAAGACAAAAGAAAGAAAAGGAGAACGGAGAGGAGGAGGAGGGAATATCATGGTTCAGGTTGGTAACCTTTCAATCATATTCTCTCTCTCTGCACGAATACTGCCCAAACTGGTGAGTGTTTCCCATATTTGATGTTTCACTTTCAAAATGATGATTTGAAAGAAAAGGTGCAAACATTGCAAAACGCTAATGTACTTCAATTGGTTCAATCTGTTGCTTGAATTATATCTTAAATTTCTACAAATATCGAAGAAACTCATACGTTTATAAATTTATTTCAGAAGAAATGTGAGACCTTCTTAGATAGCAGTATGTATAAAACACCAAGTTTTCCCTAACCACATTGCTGTGATATTTTAAAGTAATATCTTTAGCACAAACCAACCAAGCATTTATAATGAAAACTGAAAGAACTGCAGATGCTGCAAATCAGAGACAAAAATAGAAATTACTGGAAAAGCTCAACAGAGAAATCAGAGTTAATGTTTCGGGTCGAGCGACCCTTCCTCAAACTGATTTCTCTCCACAGATGCTACCAAGACCTGCTGAGCTTTTCCAGCAATTTCTGTTTTTGTCTCCAGCATTTATAAAGTGCTTTGCACAACAGATTTCATAACACTTCAAAATAATTACGTTTACATAAGTTTTGGATATTTGCTCAGGCTCAGTTTTCACTCGTGTTTGATTTGTAATTCCAAAGCTTCCACTTTTTAAAAAATTCTTTGTGGGGTGTGGGCTTCACTGGCAAGGCCAGAACTTAGCACTCAATTCAAGGAGGTAACGGCAAGCTGGCTTCATGAACTGGTGCAGTTTATGGCACAGGTATTCTCACAGCGCTGTTGGAAGAAAGCGGCTCCAGGATTTTGACTCTGTGACAGTGAAAGACCATTAATACAGTCCCAAGTCAGGATGGTGAGTGGCTTGGAAGGGTGTGCTGGTCCTCCCATGCTTCTACTGCCCTTGTCTTTAGAGGGTAGAGGTCACAGGTTTGTAAGGCACTATTGGAGGAGCCTTGACGTGTTATTGCAGTGCATTTAGTAGATAGTGTATACTGCGTGCACTGTGCATTGGTGGTAACAAATGAATTTAGGTTGATGGATGGAGTACCAGTTAAACCGACTGCTTTGTCCTGGATGCTATCGAGATACTTGAGTGTTGTTGGAGCTGCACTCATTTAGGCAAGTGAGGAGTATTCTATCACACTCCTGACTTATGCTTTGTGGCATACTGGCATTAGGGAATCAGAAAGCAAGTCATTCCCCGTACAATTCCGAGCCTCTGACATGCTCTTGCAGCCACAGTATTTGTACAGTTGGTCCAGTTACAAAAATGCGACGGAATAGGGAAGTGCTTACAAACAAACAAGTCTGTATTTAATCAACTAGATATCCCAGTGTCACCGCTCATCTCAGCCAAACAATTGGAGTTTTAAATTTAGTCAGGGCGTCTAAACTCTTTATGATAAATAAGAAATTGGAATTTTCAGGTTAATGATAAAAGACTCACAGTAAAGATCTTCAATGTGCTAATATGAATTTCTGGGAATGGCTGAGAGTTCATATTGCAGAATGTTTCCATTGGGTGGCTGTGCAGAGTGTGGAACCAGGACTCTGTCATTCCTAGAAGGTCCTCGGTCTGCTGGTCATTCTGTGAAATTGAATGAGAAAGTAAAACAAAGATGTAAAAGAAATGTCAAATAACTGTAGCTGAAACCTGTTATATATATATAAAACACTAACAGTAGAAATAATTAACAGGAGCAGGTTTGGAAGAAGCTCATAGATCAGAGACAACAGAATGCCAATTGTTATAGCAGGTTTTTAATTTTTAAATGGACAACACTTCACGGGGTAAGACTCCAACACGAAACAGGAGAAGTAGGCCATTCAATCCTTCAAGACTGCTGTGCAATCCAATATGTTCAATATCCTATTCCCATTTCCTCTCTATGCTCGATTCCTTTAGCCCCAAGAACCACATCCAACTCTAGCAAGTATCACAAGCTTTACAGATTCTCTTGTTTAAAGCTAGTGGAAATCTGAAATATTGTTGATACCAGGATAAAAGAAGTGAAACCACATTATAGCTGGATCATAATGTCATACAGTATGGAAAAAGACCCTTCGATCCAACTAGTCCATGCCGAACAATCCCAAACTGAACTGGTCCCACCCGCCTGTTTCTGGCCCGTATTCCTCCAAACCTTTCGTATTTATGTACTTATCCAAATGTCTTTTAAGTGTTGTAATTGTGCCCACATCCACTACTTCCTCAGGAAATTCACTCCACATACGAACAACCCTCTGTGTAAAAAGTTTGCCCTTTACGTCTTTTTCAGATTTCTCTCCTATCACCTTAAGAGTGTGGCCCCTTGTCTTGAAATTCCCCATCCTGGGGAAAAGATGATCATTAACTCTATTTATACCCTTCATTATTTCATAAGCTTCTATTAGGTCACCTCTCAACCTATGCTTCAGTGAAAAAAGTCTCAGCCTATCCAGCTTTTCTTTATAACTCAAACCTTCCATACGTGGCAACATTTTGGTAAATCTCTTCTGAGCCCTCTCCAGCTTAGTAATATGCTTCCTATAACTGGATGAACAGAATTGGACACTGGACTCCAGAAGAGGCCTCAATTTCCTGTACAACCTCAACATGACATCCTCATTCCTATATTCAAAAGTGTGAGCAAGGAAAGCAATCATGCTAAAAGCCTTTTTAACCACTCTGTCTATATGTGACGCAAACTTCAAAGAGTTATGTACCTGAACCCCTAGCACACCTGTTCTACAACACTACCCAAGGCTAAGTCCTAGTGCATTTATCCAGGCTAAACTCCATCTGCTATTTTTCAGCCCATTGACCCATTTGATCAAGATCCCTTCGTAATCTTAGAAAACGTTCTTCACTGTCTACTACGTCACCAATTTTGATGCTGTCCGCAAACTTACTAACCATATATAACCACTATATTGTCATCCAAATCACTTACATAAATGACAAAAGAAAATCCACAGCTATGGAACACAGCTTGTGACAGGCCTCCAACCTGAAAAACATCCCTCCACCACCACCTTCTGTCTCCTGCCTTAAGCTAATTATGTATCCAATAGGCAAGCTCACCCTGAATCCCATGTGGCCTAATTTTACTAATTAGTCTGCCATGCGGAACCTTGAAGGCTTTAATAAAGCTCATGTAAACAACGTCTACAGTCCAGTCCTGCCCTCAACAATCTTTTTGGTTACTTCCTCAAAAAACCCAATCAAGTTTGAGAGACACAATTTTCTGTTGCACAAAACAGTGTTGTTATTGAACCACTGAGGCTAAGAACTTCTCATTTTACCCAGGCTTCAGGAAGCCCTGAAGCTCTAAAGAGACACCACCTCCCACCATGGTATCAGACTTCACCATCACGCAGGTCATGAATGTGAATGAGACTCCCTCCACATTCCAGGCTGTTTAAAGATGGAACTGGCATGCTCTGGAGTGCTCTTTTGCTGACTGAAAGCCTGTACTGAATGAAGGCTGAGCCATCTGGAATGAGGCCTGGCTATGATAGCTCCAGTGTGTGTTTGGTTTCAGGTGAAAGTAGAGGAACACAGTGAATTCAAATCATTGTGCCTCCTTAGCTCAGCTGGGATGGCTTATCTTCCAACCCCAGTGATGGACCACAACTTACTGGTTAATTAAAAAAAACCTTTTAACAAATAAGAGATATAGATACAGCAAAGCAAGACATTTTTCATTCGCACGGTGGTAGGAATCTAGAACTCACCGCCTGCGAGGATGGTGGAGGCAGAAACCCTCATAACATTTAGGTAGTATTTACATGTGTACTTTTGATACCAAGACATAGGAGGCTAACAGCCAAGTGCTGGAAAATGGGGTTAGAATATTTAGGTGCTTATTTTTTGATCGGCACAGGCTTGGTGGACCGAAGGGTCTTTCTCTGTGCCAAAGATCTCTGCGGCATGAGACTCCGTGATAAGTGAATTTGCGCTCTCTAGTTCAGTGACTTTCACCACCCTATACTACAACACCATACCAAGTTTGAAATATCTAATTATTCTTTACAATAGACTACAAGGTCTTTGCTTGCCCTAATACAAAATGGGAACACAGCTGACTGCTACCAATTAGGAACTGTTCCAAATATTTTCTCAACCGGGATAAAGAATTACTTGTGGTCCAAAGCAATAGACATCAAACACACCCAATGCAATGCTGGGCAAACTTGCTTGTGGATATAGTGTGAATTTTATTAACATATTAGATGGAGGAAAGTAAGGTCAAAAGATAAATTGACTGCAGGTTTATTCTAGTAGATACGAGAATGCAATCGTCTCCCAGCTTCAGGTACCAAACAGGCATGCAGGATTGATAGAAACAGCTTCCTCACAAATTTAAAACAATCAATCATTCAGGAATTTTGAGTATTAAGCATTGAAGATACATTAAAAGATGCAAGGCAGACCTTTCCAGGTAACCCTGCAAAATCTTTCAGCCCAAAAAATCTAAAGCTGAAAGGAAAACCAATCTGCACGCAGACAAATTCACTCAACAAAATGCAATGCAGCAATATCTTCCTGAAACTTCCAAATGGAGCGTGTGCTCTAGCTCATTTTCAAGTATACACCAAAGAAACCTAGGGTAGTACCCATGCCTTTACTGTCTGAAGCATGTTTACCATGGTGTACTATAGAAGAGATATATTTTGCATTATGCATCCTTATAGTATTCTTTGGTTACAATCCTCACATTATCCATGTCTGTACAACTCGATTAGAATCACAGAATCCCTACATTGTGGAACAGACCATTTGGCCCATAAGTCCACATGGCCCTCCAAACAGCATCTCACCTGGACCCACCCCACCCCATCGTTCTCTGTAACCCTGCATTTCCCATGGCTAATCCACCTAGCCTGCACATCTTTGGACTGCGAGAAGAAACCAGAGTACCCAGAAGAAACCCACACAGACATGAGGAAAATGTGTAAACTCCACATGGACAGTCACCCAAGAGTGGAATCAAATTTGGGTCCTTGGTGCTGTGAGGCAGCAGTACTAACCACTGAATCACCGTGCAGACCCATGATCCATTAGACTTCAAATGTCCACTCCAAGCTTTGCAACTCCACACAGGATGTTCAGTCTGACACAGAGTAGGTCAACTTGATCCAGTCTGACCAACCTGATCTCCAGAAAACAGGAACTAGAGATGAATTTCTCCCTGTGTAGTTATAAAGTTTTATAGAACAAATGTTAACAGTGACTTGGTTTTCCTCAAAGCTATGGAAACTTTACCCTTATTCTTCCGAGTCAAAATCAGCTTATCTGTGATTATGAAGTCTCACATAACAAATATTTATTAGGATCTTAATGGACCAATATAATTCACTACAAGGATATAACGTGAAATACAATCTGGGAGAGTCAGCACAAAAGGAGCTCATTGTATTGATGTTGGTAGCGGGAGGTGCCTGACAGCTGCTACACTTTATTAAACAGCTGGGAGATCAGAATTCAGTACAGGACAGTAAAAATCATAGCAATTTGAAAAGTAGTTTGTGAACCCTCAATGTCGAGAGGGCTTTTTTGGGAATGGATGAAAACTCACTTTCTGGCTTTGTTTTCCATTTACATATTAAAATCACTGCCCTCCCAGACGCAATATTAGTGATTAAACTACTCAAGAGCAGGGGCAGCTACTGTATCACTGCAGAGCTCAGCAGACACAGTTACAAACTACTTTACAGAATACTTTTACCTCCATTTGCCCAGTCACTCCATTTTCTCTCTCCTGCATTCTCCTCTTCTCTCTGTCCTATTTTCAGACAGTAAAATTGCAATTTTATTGCTTTTCTAATTAACAAAAAACTCCAGTCTGCATCTTTGCTCCAGTTTTTGTAAATTTAAAATTGATATCACTTCCCTCTCACTTACTGAATGGGTGGAGAGGAAATGACTTGATTGCTGGATTGACTGAAAGAGATAATCAAATTGACAGTGGCCTGAAGATCGACAGTCTGGTTGACCACATAAGCAACACCCACCTCTCACATCACTCTGAAGCTGAAATGTCACACAAGAGGCAAGCCTCCAGGCTACTTATAATCAATATGTTTAAAGTTCAGAATACTGCAAAAGGCTTTGCCTAAGATCCATTAATACATGGCTACAGAAGGCTTCCTTATAACATTTTTCATGGTTGGGATGTGAGCTTCACCGAATAGGCTAGCATCAGTTACTTATATTCAAATGCCCTTAAAACAAGTGGGTTGCTAGGCCATTTCAGAGGGCAGCCAAGAGTCAACCACAATACTATGGGTCTGGAGTCACATCATGTTGGAGTAGCATATTAGCGGGAATAGAGGATTGACAAACTAATCAAAGTCTTGGATGACTGTGCAAACTTCACACAGACATTCTTCCCGTGTCTGCGTGGGTTTCCGCCAGGTGCTCTGGTTTCCTCCAAAGTTGTGCAAGGTAGGTAGATTGGCTGTGCTAAATTTCCTTGTAGTGTCCCATGATGTGTTAGGTCTGGGTGGGATACTTTTATGAGGGCTGTGCAGGCTCTGCTGAATGGCCTTGTAAGGATTTAATGATGTCAGAGACTTAGGATAAAGGAGACGTTTTCAGGATGGCAATCTGTAATCAATGGAGTGCCACAGGGGTCTGTGATGGGGCCACAATTATTCCAGAACATTCGTGGGGGATCTTGGCTTACCAGACCTGTAATATAACCACTATGCTACCAACTCCCCTTCCTGCATAATATTCAGGGAAATGTGAATTCTGAATACTACTATAAAAACATCTATTTTCATAAAAACTAAACCACATTGTACAACAGGGCAGATGTTGACCATTCATGCTGCAACCTGTTTTGGAAAAACAATAATATAGAAAGCCTGCTCAGAGAAATTCATTTTTGCTGCTTTGTCTTTAATGCATTTTGAAATAGCTTCAAGTCCTTTTTGTTGCCATTGCCAGGAATAAATGCCACACTTTTATTTGACTCCTAGGATCAATTCAAAAGCTGTTACTGCCCACCCCACAGCAGAAATTTTAAACGCATCTCCAGCTGAGTGTCAAATGCAGAACCTTTTGAACTTCCTCTTGCTTACACCGAACAAGGCTTTCACTGTGTTCTTACCGACAGAGAGAGGAGAGAAGCAATTGTATCAAGGCAGCGCACCCGTAAGTCAGTGGAAGCATTGCACGAAATGGAACCCAGTCTTCTCAGAACTTCCTGGAATTTGCTACCTAAAGAGTATATTTGGGAAAACAAATGACTTGAAAATTCCAGTTCCATATTTTAGTATAATAGCATGGAAATAAAAACGATGCGTATTGCCATATCATAGCCGGACCAATGCTGCAGTTGGAGTGGTCAAGTGCTCAATGCAAATAACCTCTGCTGCAGGCAAGTTTCTATGAAAAGAAAAACAAGCTTACCAATTCCAAACAGAAGCATGACTTTCCTACAACACAACCGCACCAAGCAAAAGAATCACAGCAAATCTTGTGAACTAGGGCCATTGAACTGTTTCAACGATTCTTTTTTCCCCTTTCCAGCTGTAACACCAATGTTTTTGTAGACTATATATAGACAAGTTTTGAGGAGGAGGTTAGAATTTTATCTAATAGAGTTTAAATGTCAACACTTCATAGTTATTTACCTGTGGTTTGTAATAAATAGCAGTTCTCATCAAGTACAGAATCCTGATCCATGTTTTCCGTTACCCTGAGTCAATCCGAATATTAAATTGGGAACTTAGAATACTTTGATAAAAATTTTGACTTTCGTAACAACTCTTGAAATAACAGGATTCAGTCTCCAGCATGCTACCCCAGTGAAGTGTGACACTAACTGCATGCTCAATTAGTGAGGGGAAGCAGATGAGGTGCTACAAGATCCCATCAAGTCTGATTATGATTCAGTAACCACATCTGCTGTGTCTCAGGGACACACCCCAGAGGATGTACTACACCCTCAAATAAGCCCCTGGTTCACAAAGCCCATTCTCGAATCAATATTTGAAGGTGATCAGGGTAGGCAGGAATGTGGAGTTGAGGCCACAATCAGAAGCAGGCTTGGGGGGCCTAATCCCAACTCATATGTTCATATATTGCCACACAAGCGATTTTCAGGCCCTTCTCTCAGTGGTTGTACAGCCAACTTAGATTTGTACCTGCTGCCCTAGCCATACAAGAGCAAACCATTCCTGCAACGAGTAGCAGCTTAGCCATCACGGCCATCTATAAGGTGCATTTCCTCCCCTCCTCAACAGCAAAGCGGGTCCTTCTTGCAATAATCACAGATGAACACATGCACTGTGTTAACAGGAACAGATAATATATTAATGTCTTCCTGATCCAGCTGAATCTCAGAATTCTATCCCACACTGTGCCTCTCAAAACAGTGTGCTGGTCTTAAAATTGATTCCCACCATTCCACCTTGGCAACAATGTATTCTTCCCAATGAATCAAAAATCTAATATGCTGTCTTCAAAGCATGATACACAGAAGGCAGTTACTAATTACTTGTACATTTACTTTAATTAGTTAAAATCAAAAATATTCAACAGGAGTTCATTTGTTGCATCAAAGTTAAAAAAAAAATGAACAAGTTTGAACCATTGGTTGAACTGATTTTAATGTTACTACGTCTCAGTGTTTCTCTACCTTTTAAACAGTTCAGGGAAAAAGGGAAACAACAGATCACATTTCCAAAATGAAACTTTTAAAAAATGCTGGAAATTCTCAGCAGTTCAGGCAGCATCTGCGTAGAGAAACAGGGTTGATATTTCAGGGTAATGATTTTCTATCAGAACCCTTTGTTTCTGTGTCAGGTCGCATTTTCCTTTGCCATCCTGTGAGGCCTTGCTGGAAAGGCCCATACACAGATGCAAAAGGATGATGATGAAGACTTAACATTGATATCCTGTACAAATGCACAGGAAATTCCTTGATATCTGCTGTGAAGAATTGCAAAGCACCACTGAAAAGGAATTATTTTCTCATCTGGTAATTGATTACTAACGGGGAGGCGATGGCCTACTGGTATTATTGCTGGACTGTTAATCCAGATTTCCAGATAACATTCTGGGGACCTAGGTTCAAATCCTGCCATAATAGATGGTGGAATTTGAAGTCAAATTAAAAAAAAAAAACTGGAATTAAGAATCTATGATGACCATAAATCCATTGTTGATTGTCAGAAAAACCCACCTGGTTCACTAATGTCCTTTAGGGAAGGAAACTGCCATCCTTACCTGGTCTGGCCTAAATGTGACTATAGACCCACAGCAGTATGCTTGACTCAACTGTCATGTGGGCGATTAGGGATGGGCAATAAATACTGCCTAGCCAGTGATGCCCTCATCCCATTAATGAATAAAGTAAAAAAATGGTGGCGGTATAGAAGTGAAGAGCAATGAGAGTGTTGATGGCAAACAATGCTAAATTTAATTGTGAGGAAAACCGATCTAAATTATAAACTAACCTCGAGATAACTGATGGAATATGGAAAACGTGTTCTGTAAATACGGTCATTAACAGAATTCCCTTTCATTAAGCAGAATAAATCAGCTATGCGTCACCCTGCACATCAGCATTACAGAAGTGAACTATAACTGGAATTTTAGCGAGT
This sequence comes from Ginglymostoma cirratum, assembly GCA_024137785.1. Classification (NCBI taxonomy): domain Eukaryota; kingdom Metazoa; phylum Chordata; class Chondrichthyes; order Orectolobiformes; family Ginglymostomatidae; genus Ginglymostoma; species Ginglymostoma cirratum. The sequence goes on from JAHRHZ010000035.1 coordinate 32,106,671, forward strand.
TAGGAAAATAGCAAATACTGCATCTTACACCTAATTTAGAAAAATAAAGAATATTCATTTCAGTTTTCAATCATTCATTCAGCTGAGAACTGAAAAAGATAATATTGTTTACCTGTTTTATGCAGGACTTGTTTTCCTTCAACACATGATCCAAGAATTCCAATGGTATCCAAACCAACTCCAATCATGGTTGGCTCCTGCCCTTCAATCATCTCAAACACCTTCTCAATAAAAGCAGGATAACGCTCACAGACCTGTTGAGGACTGTCAACCATTGCCAAATTTCCAAAGAATTTCACTAAATCTAGGAGAGCAGAAAATACAAGCTCAGAGCAAGGAATGCATAAGACACCAGTACAACATCACAATGCAATAATATTTTAATGTGAATGCACATTCAGTGCTCAAATACACAGTAATGACTGGATTTAACAAGCACTATTTCCAGTCGCCAATCTCAACACATCCTTCACAGGAAGCTGCCAAAAAGAACTCCAATATGAACCCATAAGGAATGAATTCCCCTGAATCCATCTGTTTCCTTCTTCTCCTGAAGGCACTGATCCACACTCTGTGGACACTCAGCTCTCAGTGATTCTGTGAGCTAAACGGTATATAAACTTTAACAAGCTGATCCTACGTACCAGCATATGAATTACAAGGAGTGGGCCATTTGGCCTCTCAAGCCCTCCTCTTCACTATTCAGTAATATCATGGCTAATCTGATTTTAAATCTACAATCTACATTTCTGCCAGCCCCCACCGAACCGGCGACTCTCTTGCAAATCAAAAGTCCATGGAGCTTTGTCTTAAACATATTCAATGAACCAGCTCACTGCTTTCCAGAGCAAAGAATTCTAAAGATTCACGAACGTCAGAGACAAAATTCCTCATCTCCATCTTAAATGGATGGCCCTTTATTCTCAAACTGTGGTATCTCCTAGGTATAGGATTTTCTGCCGGGTGAACATCCTCCCAGCATCTACTGCTCCTTGCAGGTGCAATAATCCCATTCTCTTCGCAGAACCTACCTCACACACTTACCAGCAGGGGTGTCTGAAATGGCACCCTTAATTCTCTTTGCTGAGTATTGTCTACGTGTTGTACTGCACAGTGCCTTTCAGATTGTTGCACAACCATACCTCTTAAAAGGGGAGTATTGATTGTTATTTGGCAAGGCCAACATTTGTTGTCCATCCCTAAGTGCCCTTGAATTTGCTAGGCCATTACAGAGGGCTGTTAAGAAGCAACCACATTGCTATGGATTTGGAATCATGGGTAAGCCAGAGCAGGTAAGGATGGCACATTTCCCTCCCTCAGGAGGAGTGAACGAGATAGGTTTTTCATACAATCCCATTTCTGTTCATGGCCTGTATGTTCCTTGTCTAACTCATTCTGGATTGCTGTTAGAGGAAACAATCGATTGCAGCCAAAAGGAAACTTTAGATCCATGTCACAAGAACCCTGGTTAATTCTCCCCCTTCATTAGAGAGTGAGTGCTGCTTGGAGATATATTAAACTTTGCTACAACTGGAGACCCTTGAACAAAACAACGATGTGAATAAGAGATAAAAGGTACTGCAGATGCTGGAGAATCCGAGATAACACGGTGTGGGGCTGGATGAACACAGCAGGCCAAGCAGCATCATAGGAGCAGGAAAGCTTGACGTTTTGGGCCTAGACCCTTCATCATCCTCTAGGTGTTGGCACACTATGATTCCAGCGAGTTTTGGTATTGACATGTGATACCTCCCCGTACGGCATTGGGGTAGTATTAACTCATAGGTGGTCCAACGGAGAGGAGTGCCCAATAATGTGTACATCCAGGACTTTGGCTAATGCAGAGAGCAATTACGCCCAGATAAATAAAGAAGGTTTGGTGGTCATATTTGGAGTCAGGAAGTTCTGCCATTACCATTACAGACATAATATTGTAACAGACCACAAACCTCTGCTAGGTCTACTTAAAGAGGACAAGGCAGTGCTGCCC
>JAHRHZ010000035.1:32109060-32123211 GCA_024137785.1 Ginglymostoma cirratum
TCCCCTCCCCCATTTCTGATGAAGGGTCTAGGCCCGAAACGTCAAGCTTTCCTGCTCCTATGATGCTGCTTGGCCTGCTGTGTTCAACGATGTGAGTAATTTGTTCAAACTTTAAGATGTTACCTGAATTCTTTGATGAATTTACCGCTTTCAAAAATCATAGCTAGTAGTATACTGACAACAAAAACAACCTGCACTTGGATAGCATTTCTAACACAGTAAAACACTCAAAACACTTCACAGGAGCAGAACTAAAATAAAGTCATCTCTGAATCACAGTAGCTAATGTTGAGACCAGTGATCAAAACTTTCCTCAAAAGGCAGGTTTTAACAATTTTTCTCTTATCACTGCGTTGACAGAAAAAATATTCCTTTTACTTACTTGGTAGATAAAAGCCAGAGAAAGGATCTGACTCTGCACCAATGATCATATTTGAGATTCTATCAACGGTGCCTTGTTGAACAAGGTATTGTCGTCCATGCTGACTCTGAGCGAGTCCGGTAACCATCTCTATAGCAGTTGCTCTGAAAATGAACCATAAGACTTGTAACACTTTGAATTAGTCACTCCAAAACCATTTATAGGGTGTCTTTAATTCAATAAATCATCCTGAGGTGATTCGTATGAGTTGGAATATAGGCCTTAGGAGTAGATCAATTGGCCTTTTGAGCATTGAATAAGATTTTTCTTTAATTTACCAAAGACAACTTGTTACCAAGTTGCCCGAGGAGGACAAGTGAGCAGCAGTTTGGTCAGAGAGATAGGTTTAAAGGAGTGTCATAAAGGAGGCATGAAAGTTAGAGAATCTATTCCAAGGATGAAGGACCTTGGCAAATGAGGCCACATGAACAGAAACAAAAACGGAGGATTGTTAAGAGGCCTGATTTACAACAGTGTCAAGAAACTGGTAGATTTTCGTATTGGAGGAAGCTACAGAAACATGGAGAGGCGGGGCTATGGAGGGATCTGAAAATAAAAGTCAGAAATTCAAAATTGAGGAAGGGGAATGGGGCAATGGGTCAACAGGCTGCAGATGATTTTAATAGAGGTTGGTGAAGAATATGGGGGGCAGTTTTACTTAGAAAGGCAACATGATTTGCAATTTGCGGAAAATATTTTTCAATTTTGGGTACCAAGTGTGAGCAAATGCTCCCAGGTCAGACATGTGATGAATCTACTGCAATACTGGCCTGATAATGTATTTCAGTTCCAGAGCCATAAATTAACCCCTGCTGCACCCATGCATCATTTCCATCTTCCAATCCAGACAGCATTGCAATTGGAGTGAGATCGCCTATTTGCGGCAAAAATGGTGACGCAGTTCCATATTGTAAGTTTGCATGGTGCCAGAAAAATCTTCAGACACGTGGTTCCATTTCTCCTCTGCTACAATTATCCTGTTATGTAGTGCATACATCGTCAGCAAGACTAGAATTTGTTGCCCTTGAAGTGGCTTGCTAAGCTGTTTTAGAAGGTTAGTTACAAATCACATTACTGTGTGTCTGGAGTCACATAGGGTGGATCATTTAAGGGCAACTGACTTCCTCGTCGAAAGGAGATCAGTGATCACGATTGGTTCTTATGAAAATCAATGATAGTTCACGGTCACCATCATTGAGACAAGTTTTAATTCAAGATCTATTAATCAGATTTAAATTTCACCAACTGCTGTGGTGGAAGTTGGAACCCGTGTCCTCGCAGCATTAGCCTGTGACTCTGGATTACTCGTCCAATAGCATTACTGGACTTCACCCAGTTAGTGGGATGAATTTGTTCTCAGTTTCCCGTCAGTGCTGCCGTGAGAGCAGGAGGCACACTGCAGCAAAGTAAGCCAAGTTCACTATTGCCACTTCCTCTTCCACTTAGCATGGGACCCTGTTTTAACTCCCTTTCCAATGGTGGATCCGCACACACACATCCTCCAGGCCAGGTAAAGACAGCAGATTTCCTTCACACCAAGGCTCAGACCAGAATGAGAAAATGACCCATATAACCACTAAGATGGCAAAACCATTGCAACTGCATCCAAGTAACAGATCCTAACATTTGCAGCTCTAGGTTAACTGAAAATTCCTCCAAATCAAAACTTTTTTTTGAACAAGCAGTCACATCCTCACCTGATCAGAACATCATCCCCTATGAGCTCAGTGAGTAACTGACTGATCAAACCACTGTTGGCACAATAATCCAAGGAGACAGGCGACACCGATGAGATTTCCACCACTAGCTGTAAGGCAATAACACTAATTACCAATAATTAATGGCTCTGTCAAAGAAAGCTATGGAATAGTCCAATTAATTAAGGACCATAGATTTGGACTAATAAGTTGCACTTGTTGGCAGCATTCCACTCCAAGTGTTCCACATTCATTATCTTCAGAACGAGGCTCTGTTCTGTGTTCATCTTTTCTTGGCTACACTTCAGTTCTTGCACTAGTGCTTTTGTTAATTAAGAACGTCTCTCTAGGTAGCTCTATGAAGTCTTGTCTCAGTCTCCTTATCAAGTTTGAAGAGCCCATGTTGCCAGCATTCAGGAAACGTTTGAGCTCCAGTTAGAAGCCAAATTAACATTTCAAGAAATCAGTAATTTTACACCTGCTTAACAGTTGGAGTACTGACATATCACAGTTTATAAAGGGATCAATGCACAACTAGTGAGTTGAGAGACAAATGGAAAATGAGTGATGAAAATTAATGAGAGATGCGCGCTATTTAATCCATTATGTTAAAGGCAACACAAGCACCAACAGTAAATTGAAGGATACAAAATCAGTTGAGATACAATCAAAAGAATGAAGAATTTCAGAAACAACAGAAGATATACTAGATGATGAATATTATTGAAAAGGAGAAAAGACAAGGCACACAATTCCAGTGAATGCACTTTACCTCATAGATCCTGTATCGCACCACATCATTGATTGCCATGACATCTTTCAAATCTTGTAGCATACTGGTCATGAACAATGCATCAAGTCCAGCTTTACTCTGGGAAACTTTAGAAAGGGATTTGATTGCCTGGTGAGACAGAAATGTCAATAAATTTGCTACTTTTGCCTTTCGTTCTCTTGATCATTGCAGAAAATATCACCAGAGATGAGGAAAGCTTGCATATGATGGCAAAAACATTTGCATGTGTTCACACAGCACCTTTAACATAATGAATGTTTGAAGGCACTTCCACAGGACCACTATGTAACAAATTTGGACACGGAGCCACATATTAGGAGAGATGGTCAAAGAGTTAGGTTTTATAAAGTGTCTTACGAGAGGTGGGAAGTTTTAGGGAGGGAATTCTGGAGTTCCATCAATAACAAGCACATAAAATTGAGGGTGCTGAAGAGGTCAGTATTAGGTGAGTGCAGGTACCTCAGAGGTTTGTGGGGCTGGAGAGATTGAAGGTGGGGAGGTATAAGGCACTAAAAGGACCTTGGAAACAAGGAAGTGAATTTTGAGATCTAGAATTTGCTTGACTAGGGGCCAGGGTGTCAATGAGGGTTGGACCGAAAATGAACGGGACTCGGCATGAGTAAAGACACGGTGCAGCAAGGGTAGGATACCCAGAGGAATGGCAAGTGTCCATCATGGAAGCATTCTGTTACCGTACAAAGTTCATAGAACATAGAACAGTACAGCCCAGTACAGGCCCTTCGGCCCACAATGTTGTGCCGAACTTTTACCCTAAACCTAAGGCCTATCTAACCTCCACCCCCTACCTTATACTATCATCCATATGCCTGTCTAATGGACACTTAAATGCCTCAATGAGGCCGACTCCACTACCCTCTCCGGCAATGCATTCCACCAAAGGTTATCTACCTACCCAGAACAAGAGATAAAACAAAAACAAATTTAAAAATGCATTTACAAGGCAATTGGGACCAGTCAACTTGTACTGCAATATTCAGAGTTATTCTCAGAAAGATTAGACTCTAATCTGACCAGTGAAGACAAATTATTGATGATATATATGTTGAAAATGTTCCCAGGTCTTTTAATTCAGCAACAAGGGAATGGTCAAGTGGGCTTACCTCCAGATTTCAACCTCCTGTTGCTCAACTTGCCTACCAGATCTCCTTCAGCAGTATCCGCCAAATTATTACTTTGCAGTAAGTTTACATTTACCAGCATAGAAAAGTACTGAGCGTAGAAAGAGTATTGGATTTATTCAAGTGTTACTTTGACAAATATTCCATAAATGACATAAGAGGCCAAATGGTGTAGATTTCCATGGCTTCAAAAACTAGTAACACGCTGGTCTTGTTATACCAACAGCCTAAGTCAGAAATACATTTAACATGTAAGCAGACAACACTTCCCCTTGTGGTGGAATGCGGAACTCCAAAGGGTTTGCAGAGGACCTCAGTAATCCCTTGGCATATACCTCACCTCTTTTGCAACAGATATTTTCTTTCCGCCAATGCTGTGAATCATCTCTTTGAGCAACTCGGGTGAGCCAAGAATTAATGGCATTGCGTTTGCATTCTCAACAATTCGCCCAATCTGGAAAAATTAGATGTAAAGAGACCAACAGGAACAAATGTTATAAGTGGAAAAAAAAAAAGAGACATTTTATAAACAAGCTGTTTTGCCTCAGCAGTAAAAAAGATTTAGCTTGTGCCGTTCGTATTGCTCTGCCCTGACTTTTTAAATTAAAAAATTTCAAAATGCAAATGTTCATAAAATGCTCAATGCATTACTGTTAAACTGCCAGAAAACAAAAATACATTCACATATCCATCACCAATCACAGGGGGCAGGGCCCATGTCAATTCCAATCACCTATGTGTTTGTATTTTCAGATCTAGTATAAAACCAGCAAAGACTAGTTGGGTCTAGCCAGCAACACCTCCGTCCAGTGAATGAATAAATTTTACAAATGCTTGTTTGCCCTGTCAATGTCTTGCAAAATCTAATGCATATAGAAGAGAAAAAAAGTAACTGCCCTAAATTAAGTAAGAGAGAACTGTTAGCCTTTATCATTAATTTCAAAGCACAACGACATAATCATTTTAGACTGAATTAAACTCATTTGTCTGAACTAAAATTGAATATGGTTTTACTTTGAATCTTACTATTATTCAAGGCCTTCAGTCATTGGTTGTGGATGCACAAATTGACCTTGCTTTCACCAGACATGTTTTGAAATCGAAAACAAAAAGAAAACAGACCCAAAAGGGCGAGCGGATAAAAGTTCCAGCAATAACCTGATTTGGGTTGCTGCAATTGATAACACCAAGAGCAAAATAAGAAAATTCGACTTCCACCTTACTTGGGACATTGCCAGGATTTTAACATTATCATCTGAATGCTGAAGTCCTTTTTGCAGTTCCACTTTGAAATTTTCAGCCAGGTAGACCGGGTCCAAAGCTTGGAGAAGTCGATCAAGAATCGCAACAGACGTATCAATCTGTTCCCTGAACAAAGGAGGATAATTGGATTTTGATAAACAAATTGAAATTTTATTGGACAAACAACTTACTTACAAGTTGACTGGCAAGCAAGCACAGTGCTGTATACCCAATAGAATCGTTTTGAGCTGTCTTTTCCCCTTAGGATTTGGGCACAATGTCAAAAAACTATTTACTGTCTATTCCTGAATGGCCAGAAGACGTTAAGAATTGCCTGTATAAATTTGGATTAGGTCACACAATGGACAGTGGGTTCAATCCTGAATGGAACTTATGAACCATGTGGCCTTTAACAAAATTTAACTGTTTTCATGGTCATTTGCTTATGTCCAGCACACAGATAATTAAATTTGATAAACTCAAAATTTTCCAAAACCATTACATTCATTAAAAACGAATTGGGAAACTTCAGGACTGTTATTTACATTTTGAGTAGACAAGCGTTCAAATGTAGTGAATAATAAATATAATGATCAAAAAAGTTATAACAAATGAAGTCTCCAACTGACGCAAGCAATAGGAATAAAGATCTTTCTGAATGGCTGCTCATAGTAAGACATTCTGAAATGTTGTGTAATTACTGTAATGTAGATATTACTGCTAATCATGTAGAGGAAAGTTCCATGAACTGCAATCCAGACATGTTAAAAGATCACTTGAGAGGAATGCAAGAAACCAGAACGGAAAGAATTAATCTGATGGAGCTTGATAATGTAATAATGCTAATGCTTCATCATATATATCAAAAGGCCACAGAGTATATTGGGACCGGGTGGAAGCTTAGCTTTGCGATTAATTAAATGATTTAGTTTAAAACCACAACATTCTAAAGTCAATCAATATCTGGAATAACTGGATAGCTTTCAAAGCCAACATCTTTCTCAAGATGTAGAAAGGCATTCTAGGTGACAGGGAGTCAATGTTTATTGATTTTTACTGCAAGGACAGAAGAGCGTCAAACAAGCAACAGGGTAACCATCCGCCCAGAGTTGCATAATGAAGTCTATGTAAAAAGACAACCAGAAGGGAACAGCAGCACATAGCAAAGACGTAGAAAAAGAAACAGGGAGGTATGCTGAATCCTCCAGTGAAGAAACAAACATTAAGGCACAGCAAATCGCAGTACTCTGTTGGCAAAAAGCTCAAAAAAAAAATGAAACTGAACAGACTACCTAGCATGGACTAATGCACCGGAAACAATAGTAAACTAAGCCCTGCTGAACCTGCCAAGTTCTCCTTACGGATATCTGGGGCTAGTGTCAAAATTAGGAGAGCTATTTGACAATGTACTCAGGCACAGCCTAACACAGTCATACTTGTGGAATCATATTCATACAGTCATACTCATATTGTGGACAGCATGGCAGCTCTGCGGATAGCACTGTTGCCTCACTGGTTACAGGAATAGGTAAGGGACTGGGTTTGGATGGGATAGTCACTGCAGAATTGATGGGCTGAAAGACCTCTTTCCAAACTGTAGGGATTCTATGAATCGTGCCTTACACACTATGCTTCAGACAACATCATCGCCATCCCTGGTTGTGCCCGTCCCACCAGTAGGGAAGACACAGACACAGTGGTATAAAGGTGGGAGGAAACGGCACAAGGAATCCATTCACAGACCCCAAATCCCATGAAATCTCATCATCATGTCAAAGAGGGGCATGGAAACATTCTGATTACTGTGTACTATCCATACACCGACTTGGCTGATGAATAACATTGAACACCACTCACAGGGAGAACTGAGGATGCCAACGTACTCTGGGTTAGGGAACTTCAAATGTCCACCACAAACAATGGCTCAGCTGCAGCACTACTGATTGAGCTGGCTGAGTCCTAAAGAACATGGCTATTCGACTGTGTCTGTGGAAGGCAGTAATAGAACCAACAAGAGGGAAAACCTACAAATCTGATCCACACAAATCCACCTACCGCAGATGTACCTGTCCATGACAGTATGAGTAAGAGTGATCACTGCACAGTCCTTGTGGAGAGAGTCCCATCTTCATATTAAGAATGCCCTCCATTGTTTTGTGTGGCACTATCTCTGTGCTAAATGTGACAGACTTTGAACAGAACTAGCAATTCAGGACCGTGAATACATGAGGTGCTGTGGCCATCAAACAATCTGCAAACTCATGGCCTGAATAAGTCTCTTATACAATTACAATCAAGCCAGGGATCTACACTGGTGTAATGAAGAGCGTAGGTGGACATGTCAGGAGCAGCACTAGGCATGTTTAAAAACGAGCTGCCATTCTGGTGAAGGTACACATAGGACTATGCTTATGCTGACATGCACAACAATAAAACACAGTTAAACAATTTGAGAACCAACAGATCAGGTCTAAACTCTGCAGTCCTGCCACACCCAGTGGTGAACAATTAAACAACTCACTGGAGGTGCAGCCTTCACAAATATCTCCATCTTCAAAAGATGGAAGAACCAATGCATCAGTGCAAATGATAATGCTGAAGCATTTGCAACAATCTTCAGCCAGAATTGCCGAGTGGATGATCCATCTTAGCATTGCAAATACCAATCTTCTGTCAAGTTGATTTACTCCACAGGATATGAAGAAAACAGCTGGAGGACCTAATACTGCGAAGGCTATGGGCCCTGACAACATTATAGCAATGGTACAAAAGATAGATGCTCCACAACTTGTATGCCTCTGGCTAAGACGTTCCAGTACAGCTACAATACTGGCGTCTACCAAGCAATGTGGAAAATTGCCCAGATATGTGCTGTACATAAAAACCAAGACAATTCCGATCCAGACAATTACCACTCTGAATCATTAGTAAAATGATGGAACAGGTCATCAACTGTACTTTCAAGCATCATTTACTTAGCCGTAACAGTGGGGTTCCACCAGACCTACTCAGCTCCTGACCTTATTTCGGCCTTGGCTGAAACAAGGACAAGTAGCTGAACTCTCGAAATGAGGTGAGCACGACTGCTCTTGGCATCAAGATCACACTTGACCAAGCATGGCACAAAGAAGTCAGCAAAACCGGAGTCAACGGGAAACAGGTGAAAATCCCTCCTCTGGTCGGAGTCATACTTGGCACGTAGGAATATCGCTGCGGTTGTTTGAACTCATTCATTTCTGTGCAGGAATTCCACTGAGTGGGGCCAACCATCTTCAGCTGCTTTATCAATGACATTCCTCCTTCATAACGTCAGTAGTGGAGATGCTTATTAATGACTGAATAGTGCTCAGCACTATGCGCAACTCCTCCAATACTGAAACAGGTCATATCCAAATGCAGCAAGGCCTGGACAATATCCAGGCTTGGGCTGATATAGACAAATAACATTCATGCCACACAAATACCAGGCACTGACCATCTCCAATAAGACAGAACTTAACTATTGCTCCTTGATATTCAATGGCATCACCACCACTGAATCCGACTAGCCGTATCAATACGATGGCTACGAGGGCAGGTCAAATGCTAGGAATCCTGCAGCAAGTAAATTAATGCCCAACTCCCCAAAACCTTGTCTACCATCTACAAGGCATATGTCAAGCCAGTGATTGAATATTCACAACGTGGTTAGATGAGTGTAGCAACACTTAAGATGCTTAAAATCATTCAGGCCAAAGTGATCCACTTGATTGGTGCCACATGCAGAAACATTCACTCCCTCCATTCCTGATGGTCAGTTGCAGCAGTGTGCACCATCTACAGAATGCACTGCAGAAACTCACCGATGCACCCAGGACAGCACTTTCCAAACCCACAACCACTCCCATCTAGAAGGACAACAGGTAGTTCCACCAACACCGCAGAGCCCATCCTGCCTTGGAAATATAACACCATTCCTTCCATGTTGTTGAGTCAATATTCTAAAACCCTCTCATAGCAACGTGAGTCCACCTGTACCAAAGGGACTGCAGCACTTCAAGGGGGCAGCTCAACCCCACCTTCTGCCCCAGCATCTCTGATACATTTGTACTTCCTCACCACTGTTAACAAACTGCACTTACATATCCTCGCTGCCTCAGATCCGTAATCTTCTCATTCCCACTCTCCTTACCTCCCCCTTTCCCACCCCTTCTTTAACCCGCTTGGTCTCACCTTCCCAAGAATTCCCCTCAGGCATCATCTCTCCCTACCACCCTCCGCATCATCTCTCTTTCTCTCTAACCCCTCCCCATCATGCCTTTCTATTCCTCTTCCCCCCTCATTTCCCCCTCCCCTCCCTTTTGTCAACCCCCAACCCCAGCCGACACTCGCCTGTCGTCGTTGTTGTCGAGCAGAGCGAACAAGACCCCAAAGCGCAGGCCAACAGCCAGGTCGCGTAGGGCAGTGAGAGGCAACGAGTAGACGACGGTTTTGAGACTCCGGAGTTCCTCAAGCGGCTCCTCCAGCTCGGCGATCTCCCGCAGCAGCTCACTGACGGAGGCCGCCATCTTTGGCTCCCGACTGCCAGAGCTCTCGCGAGAGTTTGCATAAAGGCCCCGCCCCCCCCCCGTTACCAGGGGCAACCGGCAAAACTCAGATGAGCAGCAACTTCAACCTCATCCAGAAATAGTATGTGGTCAGTCTAAGCCTGGCTTCCAGCTCAACAGCAAACCGAATGGCTGAGTAATTAATCTATATTTGATTTATATTTGTGATTCTAGTAGTGTTTAATACGCTGAAGGGCTGGGTAGGGCTCTTGTGGTGCAGTGGTAGTGTCCCTATCTCTGAGCCAGGAGACCTGGATTCAATCCCACTTGCACCAGGGGTGTGTAATAGCATCTCCAAACTGGTTAATTAGGAAACTATCTAGTAAATAAATTAGCTGGGTTGTTCCACAATCGTTGTCAGCTTCTGGACCGGGATATAGGAAAAGTTAAATTTGTACTAAACTCTAGATTTTGACAGGGCTGTTGTGGTGTGGTGGTAGTGTCTCTACCTCTGAGCCAGGAGACATGGACTCAAGTCCCACCCACTCCAGGGACGTGCAATACTATCTATGAACAGATGGTTTAGAAAGTATCTGAAGGACTTAACAGGGCAAAGAAATAGAATGTTACCTAGCACTTGTGGCGGAGACGAAAGATCGTCCATTCAACATGGTCATCAATACATTTAACAGTGAATTGTGGAGAAAGTTCTTGACCCATTGGATGGTTCGGTTGTGGATGAAAACAAGCAGCTGCGGATTCTGGAAATCTGAAAATTAGGAGAAACTCAGCAGATCTGGCAGCATGTGTGGAGAGAGAGAGAAACAGAGTCAATGTTTCAGATCAGGTTATGAACTTAGAATGTGGAACTCAGTCCTACAAGGAGTAGTTATCGACATCAGTATAGCCGCACTTCAGGAGTGAGCTCTGTTCCACGTGAAAATAAGACCGAAACGTTATTTATCTTCAAACATAATTTGAAGAGTAGCTCAGCACTATCTCTGTGCCTTTTGACCAGGAGGCCTGGGTTCAAGTCCCAGCTGCTCCAGAGGTATGTAATAAACATCGCTGAACAGGTTAATTAGTAAATGTCTAACTGCAGTAAAGTGGAAGCCAGATAGAAGTACCTGCAGAGCAAAGTGAAGGATGTGATGAAGGGATTAGATGAAGATCATAAGGAGAAGGCTGTTACAGTTCATAAAATATCAGCATAGACCAGTCAAGTCAAATGGCCCACTTCTGTGTTGTGCTTCCTAGGTGATGTAAGTCTAGGTTGTCAGAGAATACTCAGTTTTTGGAACAAGAACGTGTACAAAATCTTTGGGACGTCCTGTACCAACTCACCAAACACAAGAACAGCCAAATCCAAAAAGAAGTGGCCAAATTGCTGATGTTTATTTCAGGTCTTCTTTATTGCTTCCTCTCCCATACCCCCAAACCTACAGGTTTCAGTTTGCCTTGAAATCTTAATTCATTCTGCCAGAAAGGATGGTGGGAGCAGATTTCACAATATCCTTTAAGAGATAGTTAAATAGATGCCTGAAAGATTAGGGATTTGAAGCTAGTTGCTTGGCTCTGCTGTTTAAAGCAAGGCTAGGATATCCATTACAGATAGTAATTCTAGGATCACACAAGATTCCTATTAGGAAATAGTAGCTGGGCGACACAGTGGTTAGCACGGCTGCCTCATAGTGCCAGGGACCTGGGTTCAATTCCACCCTCAGGGGACTGTCTGTGTGGAGTTTGCACATTCTCCCTGTGTCTGTGTGGGTTTCCTCCAGGTGCTCCAGTTTCTTCCCACAGTTCAAAGATGTACAGGCTAGGTGGATTGGCCAGGCTAAATTGCCCAGAGTTTTGAGGGATTTGTAGATTAGGTAAGTTATAGAAGTTATGATCTGATGGTCAGTGTGACTTTGTTGGTCCAAAGGGCCTGTTTCCACTCTGTAAGGATTCTATGAAAGTTGTTCGCTCTTGTCATACTTGCAATTTTTACTTACATTTTATTCCTCCTAATTGACTGCAACCAAAGTTAAGATCTACCACAGAGAACAGCCTTTGACAAAGTCATTTTTAACACAGGGTGTTAACACACAGTTCTAGCTGACCAGGAGATCCTCTCACTTTTACCATCAGCCATAGGTGCATTGGTAGATTTGTAGATTGATAGTTATCCTGTTTGACCACATCATGAATGCACCTACCATGGCTGTTAAGTCCCGGAGTGGGACTTGAACCAAGAGATTCTGGATAAAAAGTAAGGACACTACCCACTGTGCCACAAAACCTAAATAAAAGCCAAAAGAACTGCAGATGCTGTAAATCAGGAACAGAAACATAGTTGCTGGAAAAGCTCAGCAGGTCTGGCAGCCCCTGTGAAGGAAAAAACAGAGTTAATATTTTGGGTCCGTTGACCCTTCCTCAGAACTCAGGACAGTTCTGCAGAAGGGTTACCGGACCTGAAACGTTAACTCTGTTCTTCTGTTGTTTTATATTTATCTTGCATGCAGCATGTCAATCACAATACAGGTAATACAGTGCGCATATAACAGTAACAATATTAAACCTATTTTAAAATGTGTGCAAGGCATAAGGAAAGTCAAACATCTCCAATTGATCAGGTAGGTAATGGTCATGTCACTGGACTAGTAATCCAAAGGCCCAGGTAGGTTTTGTGGCACAAAAACAAAGTTACTGGAAAAGTCCAGCAGGTCTGGCAGCATCTGTGAAGGGAAAAACAGAGTTAACGTTTCAGGTCCAGTGACCCTTCCTCAGAACTCAGACTCTCGCAGATCCACAGATCTCCCCTTGAAAACCTGCAGATGAATCAGTGCATTAAAATTGATTGATTCATTCATTCACTGTTGTCAGATGGTTGAGAAACAGTGAAAAGTGTGGTTTTGCGCGCTATACAGGCAGATCCTACCATACAAAGTACAGCAAGGTAGCAGAACAAAGTGGAGAATACTGTGTTACAGCTGCATAGAAGGTACAGAAAGATAGATCAGAATTAACATTTGAGAGGTCCATTCAAAAGTCTGATAACAGCGGGGAAGAAGGTGATCTTGAACCTGATTATACGTGTAGTCAAACTTTCTTTTCTTCTGCCTGACGGAAGAGGGTGGAAGAGAGTATAACCGGGTGGGAGGGGTTTTTGATTATGTTGGTTGCTTTCCCAAGGCAGTGAGAAGTACAGATGGAGTCAATGGATCAAAGGTTGGTTTTGTTGTGGACTGGACTGTGTTCACAACTCTCAGTAGTTTCTTGCGATCTTGGGAACAGCAGTTGCCATACCACGCTGTGATGCATCTAAATAAAATGCTTTCTATGGTACATCTGTAAAAATTGGTAAGAGTCCTGTGGACATGCTGAATTTCTTTAGCCCCTTGAGGAAGTAGAGACTATAGCGTCGACATGGGTGATCCAGGACAGATTGTTGCTGATCATCACTCCCAGGAACCTGACGCTCTCAACCATCTCCACCTCAGCACCATTGATGCAGACAAGAGTGTGCCCTCCACTCTGCTTCCTGAAGTCAATGATCAGCTCCTTCATTTTGCTGATGTTGATGGAGAGATTATTGTCTTTACAACATGCTGCTAAGCACTCAATCTCTTTCCCATATTCTGTCATGTCGTTGTCTGAGATCTGACCTACAACGCTGGTGTCATCAGCAAACATGTAAATGGAGTTGGGGCAGAATTTGGCCACTCATTTGTGAGTGTATAAGGAGTATAGTACACAGCCTTGTGGAGCACTGGTGTTCAGGATTATGGTGGAGGAGGTGTTGTCACTTATTCTTACTGATTGCAGTCGATGGGTCAGGTAGTCAAGGATCCAGTTGCAGAGTGGGGAGCTGATGGTGTTTAGGGATGAGTTTGTTTGGAATTAGGGTGCTGAAGGCAGAACTGTAGCCAATAAGCAGGAGCCTGACATAGGTACCTTTGTTATCCAGATGTTTCAGGGATATCACATCTGCTGTGAACCTGTAGATGAATTGCAAAGGATCAAGGCAGTTTGGTAGGGTAGTGTTGGTGTGAGCCATGACTAACTTCTCAGAGCTCTTCATAATCATGGACGTCAGAGCCACTGGGCAGTAGTCATTGAGGCACCCTGCATGAGTTTTCTTTGGCACTGGGATGACGGCGGTCTTCTTGAAGCAGATGGGGACTTCACATTGCAGTAAGGAGCAGTTAAACAGTATGGAGCTGGAGGAACACAGCGAGCCAGGCAGCGTCAGTGGAGCAGGAAAGCTGACGTTTCGGGTCGGGACCCTTCTTCAGAAATTCAGATTTCTGAAGAAGGGTCGAACTCAAAACACCAACTTTCCTGCTCC
>JAHRHZ010000035.1:32123611-32153336 GCA_024137785.1 Ginglymostoma cirratum
GCTGTGTTCCTCCAGCTCCACATTGTGTTATCTCTGACTCCAGCATCGGCAGTTCTTACTGCCTCCAAGGAGAGGTTAAAGATGTCTACAAATACTCCTGCCAGCAGTATGCATAGATCTAAGCGCACAGCAGGAACTCCATCCAGGCCAGTTGCTTTTTATGGTGAACTAACAGCTTCCTATACTGTTCATGCCGTACTGATTTTGTGGGGATGATTCCAGATGTAAAATTGTTGAAATGTTAGCACAGTGTATTGTTTTTGCTAGTACAGTGGCCACACATGAATTTGCCTCTAAATTTAGAATTCTCTTTAATAATATGCCTTCCCTACCTTTTAGAAACAGGTTGCTTTCTTGCCTGAATCATTCTAAATGACTAAATACAGCTCCATTTCATCATGGGTGAAGTTCGTGTTGTACCCAGTGGAAAAGTCTACAGGCAAATCTTTGATGCTGAGGTAAAGATATAAAGACTTCTACAATGAGCAGCTGCATTGGCTAATACTGACATCAGATATTCAAAAACGTTTCTGCGTTGGCATTATACTGTTTATCACAGAATCACAGAAGAGTTAGAGTGCAGAAAGAAGCCATTCAGCCCATCTTGTCCGCATCAGCTCTTTAAAGGAGCTGCCTCCACATAGCCTTGCACAATAATAATCTAAAATTGGTTGTTATGCATTTTAGTATAGTTATTTTTGATCATTTTTGTTATTATCTGCTTCAGGATATTTCTTTACAATAAGGGTCCTATCTAAGTATAAGTTGTTATTGTTGATAGAATATAGAACTTGTTATTCAAGAAGTGGTTGAGTTGAATAGCATTTAAGGAAAACAAGCAGACAGAGGAGGGAGAAAGAAATAGAAAGGTATGCTGATTGGAATGAGATGAAGAAGGGTGGAAAGAGGCTTATGTGAAGCTAGGATGTGCTCGTTGGGCTGAATGGCCTGTCCCTGTGCTGTAATGACTATGGACAGTATTTATTGGAGATAAACATCTTGCCCAGTGGAGGGCAACACAGCTGGAGCCCCCTCTGTCACTTCCTTTGGGGAAGGCCGAACGAAATCAAATGCCAACAGACCTTCCTCTCGAGCAAGGACCCAGAGCAAATTACCCCAAGATTTGGTGTCCAATCAGAGGAGCTGAGCATTGCTTATCAGCGTCACTGGGGAGTGGTGCTAGGTTCTAGGAATGCACTCGTCTGAGGCCCAGGATCACCGAGGGACTCAGACAAAGGTGCCTTAATGTGGGATTGGATGTAATTGGATGGCAGTCACAGGGGTTGAGGCAGGGAGTCTAACAGCAAGGACAATGTAACCCACTTTTCCAATTCCAGGTTTGTTCATGCCTTTGAATGAGACCTCCCCCCCTTCACCTGTAAGCCCGCTAATCTTTTCAGAGTTCCTGCACGGTGAGTCCCCCGTCAGCCATTGGGAGAATATGGCCAATTGAGGTATCCAGGCTTGGGTTGACAAGTGGCAAGTAATATCCATACCATGCAAATGTTAGGCAATGACATTCTCTAATAAGAGACAAAAAAGCTAAAGAACTGTGGATGCTGGAAATCAGAAACAAAAACAGAATTTGCTGAAAAAACACAGCAGATCTGGCAGCATCAGTGGAGACAAAATAGAGTTACCGTTTTGGGTCCTGTGACCCTGCTTCAGAACTCAATAAGAGTCCATCTAACCATGGCCCCTTGATATCCAATGGCCTTACGATTCCACACTGTCAACATCTTTGGGGTTACCATTAACCAGAAGCTCAACTGGACTTGCAACATAAAGCTGCAAGAGCAGGTCAGAGGCTAGGAATACTGCAGCAAGTAACTCACATGCTGACTCCCCAAAGTCTGGCCATCATCTACATGGCACAGGTCAAATGTATGATGGAATTCTCCCACTTGCCTAGTTGGATGCAATTCTAATAACACTCAAGAAGCTTGACACCATCGAAGATAAAGTAGCCTCCTTGATCGGCACCACATCCAGAAACATCCACTCCCTCCACAAAATGCTCAGTAGCAGCAGTGTGTACAATCTACAAGATGCACAGCAGAAATTGACCAAAGATCCTTAGTCAGAACCTTCCAAATCCACAACCACTTATCGATTCATCCAGCACAGAAACAGATCTTTTGGTCCAATTAGTCCATGCCAAATATAATCCCATACTAGACTAGTCCCACCTGCCTGTTGCTGCCCATATCCCTCCAAACCTTTCCTATTCATGTGCCTATCCAAATGTCTTTTAAATGTTGTAATTGTACTCGCACCCACCACTTCCTCAGGAAGTTCATTCCACAAGCGAACCACCATGTGTGTAAAAAATTTGCCTCTCATCTCTTTTTTAAATCTCTCTCATCTCATCTTAAAAATGTGCCCCCGAGTCTTGAAATCCCTCTTCCTAGGGAATAGACAACTGCTATTAACTCTATCTATACCTTTCATTATTTTACAAATGTCTATCAGATCGCTTCTAAACCTCCTATGCTCCAGTGAAAAATGTCCCAGCCTTTCTTTATAATACAGAACTTTCATACCCGGCAACATTTTGGCAAATCTCTTCTGAACCCTCTCTAACTTAATAATATCATTCCTGTAACTGGACGACCAAAACTGGTCACAGTATTCTGGAAGAGGCCTCACCAATGTCCTGTGCAACTTCAACATGACTTCCCAACTCCTATACTCAAAGGACTGAGCAATGAGGGCAAGCTTGCCAAAGCCTTTATAACCAGAGATAATAGGAACTGCAGATGCTGGAGAATCCGAGGTAACAAGGTGTGGAGCTGGATGAACACAGCAGGCCAAGCAGCGTCATAGGAGCAGGAAAGCTTGACGTTTCGGGCCTAGACCCTTCATCAGAAATAGGGTAGGGGAAGGGGGTTCTAAGATAAATAGGGAGAGAGGGGGAGGTGGATAGAAGATGGATAGAGGAGAAGATAGGTGGAGAGGAGACAGATAAGTCAAAGAGACGGGGATGGAGCCAGTAAAGGTGAGTGTAGGTGGGGAGGTAGGGAGGAGGTAGGTCAGTTCAGGGAGGACAGACTGGTCAAGGATGAGGTTAGTAGGTAGGAAATGGGGGTGCAGCTTGGGGTGGGAGGAGGGGATAGGTGAGAAGAAGAACAGGTTAGGGAGGCAGGGACGAGCTGGGCTGGTTTTGGGATGTGGTAGGGGGAGGGGAGATTTTGAAGCTTGTGAAATCCACATTGATACCATTGGGCTGCAGGGTTCCTAAGCTGAATATGAGTTGCTGTTCCTGCAGCCTTCGGGTGGCATCACTGTGGCACTGCAAGAGGCCCAGGATGGACATGTCGTCTGAGGAATGGGAGGGGGAGTTGAAATGGTTCGCGACTGGGAGTTGCAATTGTTTGTTGCGAACCGAGTGTGCGTGTTCTGCAAAGCAGTCCCCAAGCCTCTGCTTGGCTTCCCCGATGTAGAGGAGGCCACAACGGGTACAGCGGATGCAGTATACCACATTAGCAGATGTGCAGGTGAACATCTGCTTGATGTGGAAAGTCTTCTTGGGGCCTGGATGGGGATGAGGGAGGTGGTGTGGGGGCAGGTGTAGCACTTCCTGCGGTTGCACGGAAAAGTGCCGGGTGTGGTGGGGTTGGAGGGGAGTGTGGAGCAGACAAGGGAGTCATGGAGAGAGTGGTCCCTCCGGAAAGCAGACAAGGGTGGGGAGGGAAAAATGTCTTTGGTGGTGGGGTCGGATTGCAGAATGCGGAAGTGTCAGAGGATGATGCGTTGGATCCGGAGGTTGGTGGGGTGATACATGAGGTCGAGGGGGATTCTTTTTTGGTTGTTATTGCGGGGACAGGGTGTGAGGGATGAGTTGTGGGAAATGCGGGAGACACAGTCGAGGGCGTTCTCGACCACTGGCGGGGGGAAGTTGCGGTCCTTGATGAGCGAGGACATCTGAGATGTACGGGAGTGGAATGCCTCATCCTGGGAGCAGATGCGGCGGAGGCGAAGGAATTGGGAATAGGGGATGGCATTTTTGCAGGAAGGTGGGTGGGAGGAGGTGTATTCTAGGTAGCTGTGGGAGTTGGTGGGCTTGAAATTGACATTGGTTTCTAGGTGGTTACCTGAGTTGGAGACAGAGAGGTCCAGGAAGGAGAAAGAAGTGTTGGAGATGATCCAGGTGAACTTAAGGTTGGGGTGGAAGGTGTTGGTGAAGTGGATGAACTGTTCGAGCTCCTCGTGGGAGCACGAGGCGGCGCCGATACAGTCATCAATGTAACGGAGGAGGAGATGGGGTTTAGGGCCAGTGTAGGTACGGAGGAGGGATTGTTCCACGTAACCTACAAAGAGGCAGGCATATCTTGGGCCCTTGCGGGTACCCATGGCCACCCCCTTTGTCTGTAGGAAGTGGGAGGAATTGAAAGAGAAGTTGTTGAGGGCGAGGACAAGTTTGGCTAAGCGGATGAGGGTGTCAGTGGAGGGGGACTGGTCAGGCCTGCGGGACAGGAAGAAGCGGAGGGCCTTTAGGCCATCTGCATGGGGAATGCAGCTGTATAGGGACTGGAGGTCCATAGTAAAAATGAGGTGTTGGGGACCGGGGAATTGGAAGTTCTGGAGGAGGTGGAGGGCGTGGTTGGTGTTGTGGACTTAGGTACGGAGTTCCTGGACCAAGGGGGAGAAAATGGAGTCGAGATAGGTGGAGCTAAGTTGGGTGGGGCAGGAGCAGGCAGAGACAATAACCCTTTATAACCACCCTGTCTATATGTGATGCAAACTTCAAAGAATTATGTACCTGCACCATTAGGTCCTTCTGTTCTACAACACTACCCTCGTTTTTTATACCAAAATGCAATACCTTGCATTTATCCAAATTGAACTCCATCTTCTATCTTGAAGGACAAGGGCAGCAGATACATGGAAACGCCACCACATGCAAGTTCACCTCCAAGCACTCACAACCGAACTTGAAAATATATCGCTGTTCCTTCACTGTCGCTGGTTCAAAATTCTCTCCTAAGGGCATTGTGGATCTACCTGCAGCAGATGGACTGCAGCGGTTCAAGAAGGCAGTTCACCAGCACCTTCTCAAGGGCAACTAGGATAATAAGTGCTGGCTAACCAGCAATGCCCATATCCCATGAGTGAATAAGTTTTTAAAAAATCCTTAAATGAGCATTAATTGTCCACTTCAGGACTTGAATTAGTGTCAGGGTAGAAAGCCTGTCCAAGGATTTCCCTACCCCTGACGAAACCAAGGTATAGACAAGCAAGTGGTGGGATCTCCCTGTTAACTACCCCCTTGCCAACAAACTCACTTTGAGGAAGGGCGTTAAATTCCTCCCTCTGTGTTATTATGTCGTGTCTCCAATTTAATGTTAAATTAGGAATTTCACTCAGAGAATATTGAATAATTTGTGTGTGAAATAGAAAGCCAGTAAAGTTAGCGTCCTGAAGTACAACATATTGCAGTACAATATCTCCCTTCTTGATCCTAGCAAATCTTATCATCATTAGCCTGAATAACAAGAAGAGAATTACTATTTTTGATATTGTATCAATTCCCACCTTCCTAAAGGTGCATTTCAGTTTATAAAGGCTTTTACTTCTGTAAAGGTTCAACTTGTCCGTACATTGGGGGAAGCAAGAAGAAAATCCCAGCACCATGCAGTTCCCCTTGACAGTGGGAGAATTCCCATTGTTCGACATTTGGACCCACCAACTGGACACGTTCTCTCACCTCGACAGCGTACATGGATGGAAGGACTGTTAAACGATGGCATAACTGAAAATCCAGTGCTACACAGGTAACATATAGAGTCAATCTCAGTGTACTATTTTGACTGATAGATTAATTTTGATGGACACTATCCGCATTTATTGATACCACCAGCAACAGGCAACATTGAATGAAGACAAAGCAGCAATATACACAGTGGCTTCAGATGGCCTTTCAATATTACTTGGGAAACAGGAATTAAGAGTAGGCCTTTGGTCATTCAAGCCTGTTGCCCCATTCAATAAGACCATAGGTGATCTTATATGTTTCAATATGATCCCCTTCCATTCTTCTAAATTCCAGTGAATATGTGCCTAACCTGTTCAACTTTTCTTCATAAAATAAGCCCTTCATCCTAGGATTGATTTGAGTGAATTACCTCTGAAGTGTTTCTAAAGCTGTATTATCATTTTCTCAAATAAGGAAATCAAAACTTCACACAGTACTTAAGATGTGGTCTCACTATACCCCGTACAACTGCAGTAAAACTTCCCTCTTTTGTATTCTATTCCATTTGTAGTAAGTGACACTGTTCCATTTACCTTCTTCATCACCTGCTGTACCTGTATGCTAATTTGATGTAATTCATGAACCCGGACAGCCAGATCCCTTTGTACCACTGAGTCCTGATTTCTCCCACCATTTAAATAGTGTATAGTGTTTCTTTTCTTCCTACCAAAATTGACATGTTCATTTATACCTGCTATATACACCATCTGCCAAATCTTTGCCCACTTACTTAACATGTCTGTATCCCTGCAACTCTCTACCTCCTCTTGATATGTTCCTTTCCAATCTATATTGGTGTCATCAGCAAAATTAGTTACAGTACATTTGGACCCTCATTCAAATCCTTGATATAGATTGTAAATAGTTGAAAACCCCAGCCCTGATACCTTGGCACTATGCTAGTTAGAACTTTCCAATCCAAGAAAGACTCATTTATTCTTACCAATAATAGATTACTGTGTTGATTCCATGAGAGGCACTGTCTTTTAATTTCATGAAATTTGAATGTTAGCTTTACATACCTTCCACTTTCATTGTTTTTCAATTTTTGTTCCTCCCTATCCCCACTTCTCCTGGAATCACAAACTCAGGCAACGATATGATTTTATAGGCAGCAATATTCCAATTCTTGGCTCAAGCCTGTGAGCTTTGATGGTAAATAGCAGCAGGCTACTGAGTAGTAGAGCACTTTCTACTGAACATGATATGGTCCACAACAGATGTCAATCACCTCCAATGAGGATGAGAAACAAGGAATAAAAATGGAAAATGCTGGAAATACTCCAGCAGCTCAGGCACCATCTGTGGAGTGAGGAAGTTAATGTTTCTGGGTAGAAGTAAGGGTCATGACAGCATCCAGTCTCAATAATCTGGGTTCCCAGCCTTTTTGTCACTCTTTTGTTCTCACAAAATGTTGAACACCAAGTTAAATGCACAGTTTTGGGAAGGGGATTGCTTGCAAACCATACAGACAGAGGAGGAAAAACCGTTTCAGTGCTTCTGGAGAGTTCACAGTGCTAAAACTAATTATTTTATAATTTGATGGATTTGCAAAACAGATTAATATTTGTTCATTTTTATTATCATTATCAATTGTCACTTATTTTGCTTTGGGAAAGACTATTCATGCATTCTGATATTGCAGAAATACAGTCCTTTCAGCCATTAAGCCTAAAGAGGTTGTCGAACGGAACAATGCGGTGAGAGAGGTGAAAGGTCTTCCTGATGTAGTTGGTAAATATGTTTTGGTCTTATGCAACCTGAACCTAGTCATTTAAATGGGCATTTCCCCAATTTCTCTCCCCCTCAGTCCCTGAAGGGATTTCAAAGAGGAAAGCTCTTCCACTTATGCTGGCATCTCACCTAAATGTCATTCGTAATATTTGAGTCCAGACAATTGAGTCTATAGGCCATTTTTCTGAGTGAACATAGAGGGTGAGCCTGGTTCTATTCTCACTCAATATCCCCGGACTGACTTATAAGTAAGGACCAACAGGAGGAGGAATACTCAGAGATAGCAAGAACTGCAGATGCTGGAGTCAGAGATAACACAGTATGGAGCTGGAGGAACACAGCAGGCCAGGCGGCATCAGAGGAGCAGGAAAGTTGATATTTCAGGTCAGGACCCTTCTTCAGAAATGGGGAGGGGGAAGTTTATAGGAAGTGGGAGGAGTTAAAGGGAAAGTTGTTCAGGATAAGGACAAGTTCTGTTCAGCGGATGAGGGTGTCAGTGGAGGGGGACTGGCTGGGACAACTGACTCATTTCCTTCTTCCTTAACTTAGAGATATGAACCAGAATGTTACAAGCCAGTAATTGCACAGATGAACACTGAATGTAGGACTTTCAATCTACTGTTACACCAAACTTGACCTTATCATCATTTAACATTTACACAGCAGGCTTCTCTTGATAGGGAAGAAATTCACAATTCATAGCTTGTTTTTTTTTCTTCTTTTCATCACCTGCTAGAGGTGCGGTGGTGGTAGTGTCCCACCGTTGCCATCGATTTTCACTTTATGAGGGAGAAATTGGCACCTCCTATCCAATAGAAATGAGATGATGGTGACCTGAATTTGACAGGTTATATTGTGCTGCCCTGTTTCTGCCAATGATGGGCTGAATGGCTTTCTTCTGCACCATAACAATTCTATGATTCTGTGATACTACCAGCACTATCTTCACAAGGACATGGTGCAGTGAGTGCTTTTAATTTAAAAGAATGCACTATTTTCCAGCCCATGGCTGTTTTAGTACTACTTAGGAGTTTTCTTGACCTGACTCCAATTCCTATAAGTATTCAAATTACTGTCCTATTGATGTCCTAATTAGCTGCCGATTATGTGAGGTGGTTGTTTCAGTAAAAGCTGGCAGGCACCTAGTGAAGGTCCTGCAAGCTGAGTGCAAGACTTATCCTTGAGTGCTCATCCTAGCCTGACAAACGAGTTTGGGCCAACTCTGCCATATGTTCCCCTTCTCTATCACCCAGAAACTTCATGATTGTGATTCCCAGGCTCCTCGATCTTCATAGGTCCAAAGCAGAAGAGTTGCCTCTGCCCATCCTTTTCAGATGAGCAGCTATCTGGCAGACTGTAAATACAGATCAGGCCTTCCTCTTCAGCTCCTGGGCAGGCAGCCCGTTGGCTTCTCATCTGGAATTTAAAATCCCCCTCCTGAAGAACTGAATTTGAATTTGTTAGGAAGTAAGGAAATAATTGAAATGATATAATCCAACCTTAAGGTTTGCAATGCTGTTCAAAAATGCAGATCTCTCACTGAGCTGATATACTTGACGCAAAATGACTAAGCATGGGGATAGATGCATGGAGCTCAACAGCAATTACAAAGTGTCATTGTGCAGTAAAATTAGAAGAAATTTTGTGAAGATAATATTAGTATTTTTAACAACATGGAAAGGTCTTTACATTCTCATAACTTATTGATAAATTAACCAAGCTTTTCACCATATCCCTCAACTCCCACTTCCTGGAATTTTATCCAACTGTTTCTTGAACGCATTAATCTTGTTTATTTCAATGGTATGTTGATTCAAAACTCTATTATTTCTCCTTTTATTTCTGACTTATAACTACATTTCAATGCGACTGAGATACTTGTCATGAGTCATCTTGAAATCACCCCTTTTCTATAAAAGGACAAACCACAAATTTCGCACAAGATATTATGATTGAAATGTGTTGTTTTATGTGGTCTTTTATCTCTCAAATGACAGTTCCTGCAAAGATAGGTTCCAACATTATTCACCATCTGCTTGGTAACAAGCAGGAAAACCATGGGGCAACAGGGAAGAAGTTAGAAGAAGAACTGGCTGCTATCAGCAGGGTATGATAACATTTTCTTTATCCCTCCCATTAGGAAAGCAGATTTAATGCTGTCTGTGATAGGAATCTGACATGTAGCATATTGTTGAGATGAATCTGTTGACAAGGTGAATGTTCCTTTTAATTTCCATTCATATACTCTTATGATCCCAGACAAGGAAAGAGATGCCATTACGAGTGACATTTTAGTTATGTCTATGTAGATAAGAATGGAATAAAAGCAAAGTACTGCAGGTGCTGAAAATCTGAAATAAAAACAGAAAATGCCGGAGAAATCAGCAGGCTTGGCAGCATCTGTAGACAGAGAAACAGAATTAACATTTCAAGTTTAGCCCTTCAGGCTGATGAAGAATCATGTCGAACTCAAAATGTTAACTTTGTTTTTCTGTCCAGAGATGCTGCCAAACCTGTGGCACTTTCTGTTTTTCAATTTTTGGATTATCTATTTTTGGATAAGAATGGAACCTGGAGACTGCAGACCCTCACAGATGGATGAAGTTGAGAGAGTATAGTGTCGTCAACCGAGTCAAAGACTGGAGAGAGGACGAGGAGGGATATGTTGGCTTCATTATAGTCATCATTCAGTGATTTTGTGATGTGGAATGTCATCTGAAGTATTGTTAAAACTCTTTTGTGCAATGACAGGCAGAAAATTGATTGGAGGTGAAATAACTCCACGAAGGCTGGTATCCCATAACCAAGTCACCCTTTATTTATACATGCATAGTACATGACACTGACCTCGCTACCTCAGAGCTGGCTCCTACAATGAGCAGAATCCCCAAGAGTCCTGTTTATATCTGTCAGCCAGGGCTCCCTGATTGGAGCAGGTTAACAAACCCAATCAGGGAACTCATAATCTACAAGATCCACCTGGCTGACCTCATTCCAATCACTACAGGAGGGATTTAAGCAACATGTTCATGGAAAAATTTGGGAGGTGGCAATGATAGGAAAGGAAGGTTGGAGACAGGTTTGCAAGGATGGCAGGGTCAAGAGTATTTACAGCTGAGACACTCTAATGTTTGTTGTCTCAGTGCATCATATACATAGGAATCACGCAGGAAAAGAGTTAAGGCAAAAATTATTTCTGATTTTATTGAATGGCAGAGCAGGTTCAAAGGATCATAGGGCTCACTCCTGCTCCTGTTCCTTATGTTCTTTGGGTGGGTTGTTATAAGAGGAGTAGTGTAATGGAGGCAAGGTCAGATCTTGAACAGAGGAAATAGTTTACATTTGCAGCTAAAATGGGAACTGTGTGTTTATCAGTTTATTGGGAAATGGTTGGATTATGAGCAGGGTCCCTTGGACAGAATGTGCTTGGAGCAGGTATGAAGTAGATAGGAGAAAAAGTATAGAAATATGTAAGTTTTTGGATATGGCTGGGAGGATCTCTAGAGGCATTTTGGTCCAATTAGCTAGGGGAAGAAGGGAAGTGACAGATGTACCTGATCGGATTGATTCATATTAGCAGTGACAAAAATAGATCACGATCTCCTCACACTTCTTGTTGGAGGTGAGGGTGGAGGAGACAGGAGAAGGGTTTTTGAAGACAGTCTGCAGAAGAGAAAAATTTCCAGGGATCATCTTTGCCTTCCAGGATGATCTTGGAATAACAGTTTTGGGAGTCAAAAGCATTGTCCATTTGCAGTTCACGTGGTCATGCCAAATTTGCTGGTTGGTGGCTAAATCAGTTGTTCAACATATCTGTTCTGGTCTGCATTCTTTGGACTTAAGGTGAGTCAAGGTGAAGGGTTGAAATGGGGGAATGGCCAAGGTGAGAGAAAGTAATGATTTTAAAAGGGCCTATTGCACTGAAGTGTCAGTGTATGGTTGAGTTGGTTAGCAATGGCAAAACTGACTTGATGAATGGAGGAGCATTGTTCGGATTTGGAGAGTGCAAGAATAAGTGATTAGGGAAAGAACTTAGAACACCACTTTTTTTCACACCTGTGTGACTAACTGAGTGTTTCTACTACAAATTAGAAGAATCATTTAAAAACAAATGTCTATTCCAATCAGTGAATCATTTGTGACAACCAGGTCAGACTTAGACTGACGACAGATTGACTCATTTACCAAGTACTGCAGCCGAACGTTATTACTCCTCTGTTGTAGCTTCACATGTATTCTCACAACATCTCACCTTTGATCCCGATGCAGCTTTTTTCTTATATATATTTCAAGGTGAGAAGTAATCTCTATGTTTGACTGTCCCAGGAGTTGGAGAAGCGATTTAGCAAAGCTGCAGAACACCTACTGCAGGAATTGGAGAAGTCTTATCAAACCGTTCAGGAACTGTGGTCAAAGACAGAAAATATCACCGATGGTACTGCAATAACATTTGAGGTACAATTCTAAGCTTTCTTCATTTCTAATGCCAGTTTACTGTCAACAGGAAGAATCATGCAGCAGTTTGAAAGTTATGTAAAGTGTTTTATCTTCAAATGCAGAATTCATGATTCCTTGCCAAACTAAGGATTGGTCAACCCCACAATAAGCTGTGGGAGAAATGTCTTTTCTTAATGAATGATAGAGAGACATTGATTGTCCCAGCGTCAGGAAACACAAAAAGTCTAACAAATGCACGCCCTATTTAGAGGGCACAACCTAATAGAAAACTAGATTAATAAGAAATAAGGATAGTTATCAAGTTAAGTGATAACATTGCTGTCTGTACTCAGTATGCCCTCTGGTCCTAGTCATAGAATATCTTCAGTATCCATGAGCAAACAGTATACTTCTTCAGAGTTTCTGGTTGGTATGTGACTTGCCTATTTGTTTCCTAGTTACATTCTCCAATTTGTTAATTCAGACCTGAATTCCAAACACTGTTTCAGCTACTGATTCTATTCCTCTGTGGCAATTGTCTGAGATCTAACCAGTCTGTTTGCAACTCTGGTGTCACATTTGACCCATGAAATGAACTTTGTACCTTGTATTATGCTATTAACTACTGCCTTTTTCCACATCTGTAACATCACCCAACAATCCACTGCAGTTCATCTTCTGCTGAAACCATCATTCAAGCCTTTGTTACCTCTAAACCTGACTATTCTAACACACCCCTGCCTGATCTCCAAAAGTTTACAAGTTATCAACTCAAAGTTATTCAAAACGTTGTTGCCCAATACTTATCTAACACCAAGTCACCTTTGCCAAGACCCCTGTGTTCACTGAGAGATAGTAAGAACTGCCGATGCTGGAGTCAGAGATAACACGGTGTGGAGCTGGAGGATCACAGCAGGCCAGGCAGCATCAGAGGAGCAGGAAAGCTGACATTTCAGGTTGGGATCCTTCTTCAGAAATGGGGAGAGGGAAGGGAGCTGGAAAATAAGTAGAGAGAGGAGGGGTGGGGCTCGGGAAGGTAGGTGGGATGGTGATAGGTGAGTGCAGGAGGGAGTGGTGGGGATTGGTCAGTGGGATGGGTGGGCCGGATAGGTGGGAGAGAAGATGGATAGGTTGTATCAGGTCAAGGAGTTGAGGATGAGAGGGAGGGTTGGACATGGGATGAGGCCAGGGGTGGGGCGATTTTAAAACTAGTGAATTCCATGTTTAAGCCATAGGGCTGCAGGCTCCCAAGGCGGAGTATGAGGTGTTGCTCCTCCAGTTTCCGTCATTGTGACACTGCTCAAGGCCCAGGATGGACATGTCGCCCAGTGAGTGAGAGGGCGGAGTTAAAATGGTTGGCAACCTGAAGGTGTTGTTGTTTGTTGCGTACAGAGCACATGGGCACTTGCATTGGCCCAACTATGCTTGCCTCTTTGTAGGATATGTGGAACAGTCCCTTTTCCACTTTATGTTGGCACTATTCCCCACCTCTTCCTCCCCTACATTGATGACTGCATCAGCGCTGCCTCATGCTCCCACAAACAGCTTGATCAGTTCATCAACTTTACTAACACCTTTCACCCCAACCTCAAATTCGCCTGGACCATCTCTGATACCTCCCTCCCCTTCCTGGACCTCTCCATCTCCATCTCTGGTAACCGCCTAGAAACTGACATCTATTTCAAGCCACCGACTCCACAGCTACCTAGACTACACCTCCTCTCACCTACCTTCCTGCAAGATCCCCTACTCCAAATTCCTCCACCTCCGCCGCGTCTGCTCCCAAGATGGAGCATTCCACTCCTGAATATCCCAAATGTCCTCCTATTTCAAGGACCGCAACATCCCCCCTCCGATGACTGAAAATGGCCTCAACCGCATCTCTTGCATTTCCCGCACCTCTGCCCTTGCAACTCCTCCCCCAAACAAAAATAAAGACAGAATCCCCATTGTCCTCACATATCAACCCACCGACCTCTGCACCCAACGTATCATTCTCCGTCACTTCCGCCATCTACAATCCAACCCCACAACCAAAGAGATATATCCCTCCCCATCCCTATCATTTTGTAGGGACCGCTGTCTCCGCAACTCCCTCGTCCGCTCCACACTCCCTGCTAACCCCACCAGACTTGGGACCTTTCCCGTCCCACCGCAGGAAGTGCTACACCTGCCCCTACACCTCACCCCTCACCTCCATTCAAGGCCCAAAACAAACCTTTCATATCAGACAGGGCTTCGCCTGCACATCCGTCAATTTGTTCTACTGTGTCTGCTGCTCCCGATGTGGCCTCCTCTACATCAGTGAGACCAAGCATAGACTCGGAGACCATTTCATGGAGAATCTGCACTCTGTACACGACAAACAACAACACCTCCTGGTTGCCAACCATTTTAATTCCCCCTCCCACTCCCTGGGTGACTTGTCCATCGTGGGCCTCCTCCAGTGTCACAATGACACCACACACAAACTGGAGGAGCAACACCCCATATCCTGTCGGGGGAGCCTAAAGCCCGATGGCCTAAACATGGAATTTACCTGTTTTAAAATCTCTCCACCCCCAGCCTCATCCCATGACCAACCCTCCCTCTCACCCCTGCCTCCTTAACCTGACACAACCTGTCCATCTTCTCTCCCACCTACCCGTCCCACCCATCCCACTGACCAATCCCCACCACTCCCTGCCTGCACTCACCTATCAGCATCCCACCTACCTTCCCCAGCCCCACTCCTCCTCTCTATTTATTTCCCAGCTCCCGTCCCCCTCCTCATTTCTGAAGAAGGGTCCCGACCCAAAACGTCAGCTTTCCTGCTCCTCTGATGTTGCCTGGCCTGCTGTGTTCCTCCAGCTCCACGCTGCGTTGTCTCTGACACCAGCATCTGCAGTTCTTGCTATCTCTGAACGTCTTGATTTAAAATTATTGTCTTTGTTTTTAAATCTCACTGTGCTTCACCTTCGCTATCTCTGAAATTTCTTCCAACCCCACAATCATTTGAAATATCCTGACCTCCGTGCATCCTTAATATTAATGGCTTCACCGACAGTGGCCATGTCTTCAGTTGCCTGCCGCTCCAAGCTCTAGAATTGTCTCCCTCCACTTCTTCAGCTTGCTGCCTTGCATTTCCCCTTAAGACACCCCTTAAAACCTAACTCTTTCATCAAGCTTTTGGCTATCTGACCAAATGTTTGCTTGGACAACTCAGTATCATATTTTGTTTTATAATGCTCCTGTGGGGTGCCTCAGAATATTTTAGGTTTTATATAAACATAAGTTGTTGTGCTTTCTGCTCTGCCAGCAACCAATAATATCAAGTTAAATGAAGCAGTTAACCTTGTGAAATTTTCCTGTTGCTATGCTGATTAATGTTGGAAAACACGGTGGTTATGGTGGACTTCACTTCCCTGAGGATTTCCCTGCTGCCTGTAATTAGTTGACAGCTGCTAAATGTTAGCATGTGAATAATGATCCAATCTGTTGAACTGCTGTAAAATTATTCATATATGATCTGGGGAAAAAACCCACAGAGATTCATATATTCATACTGGAGCTGCAGTTCTCAAAGCTTTTTGTGTCAATTAAATTTTTGTTTGTAAGCATGTGAATATGTTTTGTTCTATGTTAAAGGAAAAATTATTTTGATAAATGTGCATTGTAATTCTAATGGCAAATTCATTTCATTCAGTTCATTACTAGAGGGTACGGAATTCCTCATAGTATACCATTGGTTGTGTTATATGAGAAGTTTTATTGAAATGAGTGATGCATCATTTGTGATGATATTACTTCTGTCACCGTTCCTCATAACTGGCTCATGGGAAATCCACAGTTGTAGTTTAAGATTGACTGTCTCTGACATAAAAACTCGAGGGAGTAATTAACACACACACGTACACACACATACTCAGATACACTCAAAAGGTTTCGGTGGGAAGGTTTGTGCCTTCATTTTATTAGTGACTGTTTGTTTAAAAATATTACAGTCATGGAAGGCATCAGTCAGGCCCATTCCTGTGTTTGTTTGATATCCACTTGCAAAATCTTCTTCAAACTCTGGTTGATTTATTCCCCCTGCTTTCATCAGCCAGAGCAGGATGGTAGTTTGTAGAAGCCTTACTTCTCTTACCCAGGCCAGTTCAATGCAATGGGAAGCGATCCATCTGGTCTGTACTTATCATTCACTCATATATTTAATCAAATATATATTATTTTTACAACCCACACTTTGAGTAGATACTTCCACTATATAGTCAAAGTTCAGCATCAAGCATACAAGGGAGTGTGTCTTTGCTTGGGGGCATGTTGGTTTTCCTCACACAATTATACATTTCTCAGCTTGTTACATGTACATGGGGAATGGGATCTCCAGCAGTAGGTGGTGACGGTGATGGAAGGCGCTGGTCCAAGGTGCTCAGAAGTTTGCCATTACCACCTCCAGCAGGTGGCTAGGGTGAGAGAGGCCACATGGATTAGTCAAATGGACTTTCACTGGAAAGAAGACATCTTTGGTAGAAAGTGGACTGATGGGAAGGGGGATCATATAGACAAAGGATTCCCAATGTATCCCACAAACTTTGTTCCATGTATGTTCTCTAAATAATTCCTTGTTCATCTTCAGTTTCCTTTCCTGTTTGTAATGACCTAACACCAATGGAATAATGACTTCCTGCTTCATGACTTTGGAGTGTTCTCATGTTCAAATCTGTTACCTATACATAAAGTGGATGCCACATTTTGTGGTAGGGTCAGGCAGGAAGTTGACACCCCAACTGTTACCTTAGGAGGCTGAAGGTTATAGCGTCATATTTAAGAACACACATAGGCCATTGTTCCCTACAAATCAGGAGCATCATTTGAGCTCTTGGAGTGGATGCCAGCCTGCCTCACTTCCCCATTTAGCCTGCCTCCCACGACTAGACAAACTTCCACCCTTGGCCTATATCTTTGACCTGTGACCGTTGCACACCTGCCTCTTCCCTTTGGTCATCCTTTATGCCCCATTCAGGGTAGATTCTCACCCTGATTTCATATAGCTTGGCATACATGAACGCTTCCTAAAGAGAATAAAGTAGCAATTCGAAGTCCAGCAACTACAATACCTTTCCTGCTGCGCGCCTCTTTTATACAATTGGGTATTGAGCAGTTTATATTGTTTGCTTGCGCAGATCTCAACCGTGGAGGGAGATTTAATTCTGATGA
Source organism: Ginglymostoma cirratum (assembly GCA_024137785.1). Classification (NCBI taxonomy): domain Eukaryota; kingdom Metazoa; phylum Chordata; class Chondrichthyes; order Orectolobiformes; family Ginglymostomatidae; genus Ginglymostoma; species Ginglymostoma cirratum. The sequence goes on from JAHRHZ010000035.1 coordinate 32,140,737, forward strand.
GCTGATCTTTTAATGAGAATGCTTGTCATACAAATGTTACAAAATGACTTCCTGATGCCTGCCTTTAGGAAACTTGAAACCCTTGTGAAGTTCCTAGGAGATACTAAGACTTATTTGCAAACTTTCATCTCACTGTCAGGAACCTGATTTTTGACCTCTTATGTGATTAAGTTCGCCTGACCACTTTGCTTCCCACTCCCGGGAACAACACGAGATTTAACCCTTTGTGTTGCTCCTTATCTCTCCCAGACTTTCTGGAAATGAAGTTTAAGAAAAAAACTTATCTTAGTTTCTCAAAACTTCCATTTGTAGAATCTGCAGGAAGTATGGGAAGCAATTGTGAACCAATCACTGCACAGGAGAAAATTAATCAACGAGCTTGATAAAACTTACCAAGATTTTGAAAAAGAGAGAGTGAAGAAGGTAAGCAGTTGTTGAGTTAATGTTGGAATTCAACTTTTTGCATCCTCCATGCTCTTCTCTGTGCAAACTTTCCTCATCTTTGAGCTGAATGAATCCACAGAAAGTCCCTACAGTGTGGAAGGAGGCCATTCATCCCATCAAGTACGCGCCGCCATCTAAAGAGCATCTCACCCAGACCCACCCCATGTAACTCTGAATTTCCCATGGAAAACCCACCTAGCCTGCCCATCCCTGGACACCACAGCATTGCCCATCCACCTAGCCTGCATATCTTTTGACTGTCGAAGAAAACAAGAGCACCCAGAGGGGAACCATGCAGACATAGGAAGGAAGTGCAAACGCCACACAGACAGTCACCCGAGGGTGGAATTGAACCTGGGTCCCTAGGGTTGTGAGGCAGCAGTGCTGACCATTGAACCACCATGCTGCCCATTGCTGTTGGATCTGTTAAATCTGATGATGTTGGATCTTTGTGTGGCTGTTATAATTTCTTCCACAATTCTGTGAAATTCATGGACTTTCAAACACTGCACCCAGGCAGTCATGCAGAATGTTCCCAATGCTTCCCAAGGTGTCATCCCATTTGTCTCTTCACCAGATTTCTTGGGAAGAGTTTTCCTGTTTTTGGATGAAGCGAGTTTCCTGAAGAGAAAGCCATAGTCTGGTCAGAAAGCCCACTGGACTTCACGTCAATCGGGCAGCTGACTGGCTGTCATCCAGCTTTCTGCTGGAATTATGAAGCCAGAGCAGAGGGTTGACTGCAAGGGCAGAGTTATGGCTGTCAATAGCCTCCTAGCTCCCAGTTTGTTTTATTCTGTTGAAAGCTCATCTTCATAGATGCTGTCTGATCTGCTTAGTATTTCTACCATTTTTTGCTTTTGTCCCTGGTCATATATTCTAATTGGTCTAAATGATGCAACAGTAATACATCATGTGTTTACGCAGAAATTCAATAACACAAATATACATCTGTGATTCAGATAATTGCTGCTTTGAAGGACTGCTTGGAAGGTTTGGAAAAAAACGCTTATATCCCTTCAGGTGATATTCATCGATTTATAGATAAAGAAGCCATGGTAAGAACAAACCAATTCTATCATAACTACACATTTCCAAACCGTGACTGTGGCCTGGCTGGGGAGGGAGGTGAGGGGGGATAATAATGGCAGTGGTCAGGCGTAACGTTTCTTGTAAATGTTGTTTTATGTTACCAGTTTGATTTCGTGCACGGTATCTTTCCACAAAAGAAATGCTCTTGGAAAGCTGCTCACCACTGTCATTTCCAGCCATTTCCCAACTCATTGCTTCTCCAACCACATGCAGTTTCTGTCCTGCACTTGCTGTTGGTATTGGTCCCATTCAGAAAGTCACTGAAGAAAGGAAATATGATGTCATGTAAACTGAGTTTTGTACCAGACAATTCTTCACCAAAAGCAGAACAATGAAGCACTTCATCGGATTATTTTCTACTGAGTTGATGCATTAACAACATTTGTTAATTACACTATGGTTCCTGATTCAAATATGTCCATCAGGATTCTAGTAGTTGTGGATGAAATACAGCAGTGTAGACTTGTCCTTCCAAAATGTCATTCTTTCATAAAGAACATTTTAAGTAAAATAACATTGGAGTGACGTACTGATGGCTTCTGGTCATGGCAAAAGTTGATACAATGAAATTAGTGTACAGGCTCAAAATATGAGCAAAATGTGGCTTAAGTGTCAAAAAATTATTTTCACTAAACAAGCTAAATAACAATACTTATTTTTGCCCTGATTTGGTATAGCTTATAAACCAGGCTTTGCTGGCAAATCAAAGAGCAATGAGTAAGCTGTATGTGAATCTGATGGAGGCTGATCTGATACATGACATGTCAGAGCATCAGAAGCATAACTTGAAAGTACATGAGTTGAATATTCGCAAGAAGAATGCCATCCTTCGGAATTTCAAGTAGGTCTTCACCTTACCAGACCAATAACTATGTGAAGAATGAATTCATTCATGGTTATACTGTGGCAAGTTCATTTGATTTCTTTCCTTTTTACTTGTTTGTTGAATGTGAACTTTGCAGAAATAAACATGTCCCACCATCTTTATTTTATTGACTACTTTTTTGTTCATGGCATTTCAGAACTTTGCTGCCACGCATCTGAAGCTACAAAAGGACATCCCACATGCATTTCCCCTCTCAGCAAGCTCACTGTGTTGAAATCAAGTTCACTTACTTTTACTCATTCTTTTTTAGGACCTCAAAACCACAAGGCTCTTTATCTTAAGTTTTTCACCCACCTCCCTCCTGTATATTTAAAGGTTTTAATACCCAAACATAGCAATACCTAACTACTAATTCTTAATTTATCTCCTCTTTTCTCTTACCGCTTTCAATTTTGATATGAACTTGCACCTTGAAGAACGTACTTTAGCCCTTTCTCTTTGCTTCTCGAGAAAAAGCGCAGGAAGTATTTCTGCACTTTTTAAAATTCATTCATGGATGTGGGCATCACTGACAAGACCAGCATTTAGTGACTATTCATAGCAGCCTTGAGGAGGATTATCTTCACCTTTAAAACATTGCTGTGGTTTTCACACATATGGGAATACTGAGCGAACAGTGTTTTATACCTGTGAGTTATTTGACATAGAGATGCTAATCACCACTGAGTTTAATAAAATCCTGGTTGGAACATAGAACCTTGTAATTTCGAATAAGGACATTCAATCATCACATTTGTGTCAGCCATCTAAGATGGTTATCCAAAGTCTGACTCAACTGCCCTTTCCCCATGCGTTTTGAGTTTTATTATTGCAAATATTTGACAAGAGATTTCAGAGATTTTAACCCTTTCTCCCGAATGATGGCAAGTCTTTGATCTGTCAATGATCCAATAAATCTGAGAGATTTACTCCTGAGTTCTTTCCTCTGTCTTCTTCATAGATTCCCTTTGAGAAATGGCCAATGGACAACTGAAACTGCCCATGTTGGCATTATATGGAAAAGAATGTATCAGATGACTTCTCAGTCCCAGGATTTTAGATGATTCCTGTCACTCTGTAATAATCTTTTCATCCTTTGTCCTAAATACTATATTGACTGTGTTACTGAAGCTATACATTGGGTTATTCTGTAATCAACACTCCACAACAGCAACGCACTCAATGACTTTCATTTTTTTCAGTAGATATCTTATAGTTTCTTTAGTTTGTAGTTTCCACATAAGTGAAAAGGTTGTACATTTATTTTTGAAAATTAACAAATTATGTCCTATAATCTCAATATCTTTGGGCATGGGCTCTGACTGCCCATGTACATTATGTAGGACTACTTTAATGATATTGTGTAATATTGATGATTGCTTATGGGAACCCTGGAATAAAAACTTACTTCCGGGACAGAAAACAGATAGAGGGACCATTTCTGGGTGCTGATCCTGGTCCTGTCCCTGGAGGGAAGCACTCACAGCTGCAGGTGGATTGGGTGGCCAATCCCGAATTGCTGGCGTGGGAACAGAAGCATGACGAAAAGAAGTTCAAGGCCATGGTGGCTTTAAAAATTTCTGGTAGGGGTTGACAAGCAGTACTGCAAGCTGTGAGGTCTCTTGTGATGAGGGAACAAATCTCTATAGCCGCCTGCCTAGACAGTCACAGGCTCCTGCAGCATTAGTTCTCACTCACCTCCATTTTCTGTTTTAGATACTATGCTGACACTATGGCCTCCATACCTCTCATCTTTCTACTCTGCCATTCTGATGTTCACGGGTCTGTCCTTCGTGCAGTGGATATTATTGCTCATTGCCACTGGACCCAAAATCTGAGAGTCACATTTCCATTGTCAGCTGCAACATTTTTTGCAATTGTGTTTGGCAGCCTTTTCCCCTCTTCTTGTGACCCTGTGTGTTGTAAGTAGTGAGATGATGTCCTGCATTGCCCAAAGGCTCATTGTATCCTGCACTGAGGGAGTGGGATCTCTGTACCAATTGCTGAGCTCCCTGTGCACCATTCTGTCTTCTGCGGACCTTATCTAACTCCCTTTTCTGGCCATGAGTGGTTCGCTGCTGGTATCCATTCCCCTGGCCTGCTGCAGACCCAGCATGCAGTCTATTCATTGCTACCAAAATCTGAACAAGACCCTCAATGAGCTCTTAATGAGTTCTTTAACTCAATTAATTGCTGTTATTGCTGAGAGTGATGTGAAAAGGGCATGCTGGCTAGCATGAATGGCTTTTGCAATGTCTGTTCTCAGTCCCATTTTAAGAATTGGTACAGTTTTAGGTAACATCAGTTAAGTTTCATCATTAAATATTAGAACATTGCTATTAAATCTGGTTGGCAATGTAGAGTAAATTAATTTGTTTGCTAATAAATTGAGTTTTTTTTGCTTTAATGTTCGTTTCACAGAGATTTTTTAGCAAAGGATTGGAATGCTGGATTAGAAAATGAGAAGCATTTATTGATTCAAGAACAACAAAAACTAAATTACGAACGGATTCAGCGTCTTGAGGACATTGTGTAAGTTTAAAAAATACAGTTCTGATGAATGTCACATTTGAAATATTTACCTATTATCTTTCAGATGCTGACGGACATGTTGTACAGTCCCAACATTTCTGTGTTGTTATTTTGGAGTTCCAACCTGTATTATTTTTCTTTTTCCCATTAGGAAAAATAATGTCTGCAGGGCTATCGACATTTTAAATTCATTTTGGATTAGGGTGCATTTCTGATGGTGGTAGAGTATATTCCTTTCACATTGGAGATGCACCACTCAGTCTGATAAAACCTGCAGCTTTAGAATCATTTAAATGTGGAAAGTGGGACCCCAAGCTCTGCTAAGGAGTTTTGTTGCATAAGTTCTTGAGGACTGATACAACGTAGAAGTGGCAGGCTCCAAACTGATGATTTGTTCTGTTGTTAACTTTAACTTTAACCTTTTCTCTTTGAACATACTCAAGACAATCACAGCGGGACACACACGTGCACAGACACAGGCACACACACGTGCACAGACACACACACAGACATACATAAACACACAGACACAAACATACATATACACACACACAAACACACAAACATACATACACACACACACACACACACACACAAACGCAAGAAGTTACATCCTCCCTACATTCACCCTGTCCATACCCCTTAAGATCTCAAATATTTCAATCATTTTGACTAGACATCTGCCCACTAAAACATGATAATGCACCATGAAAATGTCTTTGCTCTTCTCTAAAGGATTCTTTAAGTCTGTCCTGAGAACTTCAGTTCTCATCTGAAACACAGTATTTCAAACAGTGCTGCATTCCTTAAGTACTGCACTGAAGTGTTAGCCTAGATTTTGTCTTTAGGATGGAGTCTCACAGGGGCCTGAGCAATGTGGGTCATGGCGAGATTTGAGGCAGAATTTCATGAGAAGTCCAGCGAGGTCTAGCTCAGATGCCAGTAGCTACATGCTGTGCCTTTTATGCTTCTGCCAAGTAGCATGGTGAGTTTCTTGCTAGGCAGTGGTAAGTTGCCAGTTAACAGGAATTATTGCTTGGTAGTCATCTTATTAACAGCACAGCTCACCTCATTAATATTCAGCTATCCATCTTGCTAAATGTACCGTGCAAGCTAGACAGCAAGATTTCTTTACGTGGAAGCCAGAGCAAGTTCCTGATGACTTCTGCTCACTCTGAAGTACCACCCTGTTAGTCTTTGGGCACCACCCTCTCACTGTACACTCCATGGGCACCATGCACCCCACATCCGTAGACATTTACACCTAACATAAGGCAGCATCTAAGAACTTTCATGGCACATCCCCAATTCATTTACTTCAGCACTTCAATCAGGGTGTCAGGGTGTGTCGGAAACTATCATTGAAATGTTCCAGCAATGGCATTTTGTGCTCAGGGACACACACACAGCTCAATGACAATTTTGGTGGTGATCTGAATCTGGGAAGTCCCAGTCCCAAACCTAGATCCCCTGTTACTCCAGTTGACAGTTGGGAGGCTGTTTCTCTGTTTAATTCTTTTCTTCATTACTTCAACAAAGTACTGAACCTGGTAGGCTCCAAACCCTCTCTAGTCTGCGGACAGGACTTCCATTTCCATCTGCGTTCCTCAGAATGAAAATCTAAACCTCGCTTAACACCTGACTTACCTGTTATTAAAATTAATTTATTTAAAAGAACAGCAACTTGTATTTATGTTTGGATTTTAATGCTGTATGGTAAATGTCGCGAACGTTTCTCAGGAGAAATGGATGATGTGTGATAATTGATGAGTTAGAAAAGATGGCCAAAAGCATGGTTCAAAGAGGTGGATTTGAATAAGCTTTCTAAAGGTTGGTAGAAAGGTGGTAAAGTTTTGGGGATTACAAGGAGGGATTTCCAGAGAGACCGAGGCAATGAAGGCTCTGTCACTGATGGTGGAACATGGGAGGACATTGGCATGAGCCCAGGGTTGGAGAACCAAAGAGTGCTGGTAAACCACAGGGCGAGAATGTACCACACACGTGAACTGAGACAGGCTACAAAGATTTAGAAATGAGGACAAAAGTTTTTTTTAAATAAATGCATTGTTTGGTGTAAACAATGCACAATTGAAGATGGTGGGAAGGATATTAGGGAAGTCTGGAAGAACAAATACTTTCTTTTGAATGCTCTTGGGATATGAGTGCTCTTGGCAAGGTCAGCATTTATTGTCCATTCCTAATTGTACTTGGGCATTGTAGCATGTGGTAGTACTACTGGACTAGTCATTCAGAGGCTGGACACTTCTCTGGACACCACAAAGCTGGATGGAGCTTTTAAATTCAATTGATTAATATATCTGAAAGAAAAGGCTAGTCTCATCAATAATTATCATGAAACTACTAGATTGTCATAAAAATCTAATGGGTTCACAATAGTTCTTGAGGAAAAGAAAACTGCCATCCTTACCTATTCTGACTTACATGTGACTCCTGGCTCACAGCTACGTGCTTGACTGTTAATTGCCCACTGAAATGGCCTAGCAAGCCCCCAGGTTCTATCAAAAAAACTACAAAAAAAGTAAACAAAAATGTAATTATGGATTTGAGCAGTGGTGAAGTTTGAATGAGGTTGGAGGTGGATAACATTGCTGAGGTGGGGCAGGATTAACTATGCGTTTATTCATTAACATCTAAGTAATATGTCAGTAGTTATAGTGTAAAAATTGTGTGCCAAATCTGAAGTTCATTTGTTTTGTGTTTTGAGCATGGCATTTTCCATGTCTGTTTGGAATATAAACAATTTTGTTTATCCTTTATTTCTTTATGGTTTCTGCAGAAACATGAACCCCTTTGACTTAAATAAAGCCACATTGCTTCAGTGGTATGACTCCATACGAGCCTTAAATCAGGAGCTAGGTAAGGATATATGACTGAAATCGCTAAGAGCTTTGATTTCCTTTTGGTAGCATGCTGATTAACAGAATCGCACAAAACTTTCAATGCTTTTTCAATCAATTGTAAAAGTACAAGGTAAGTGGGCAATTGAGTGTATTGCTTCGTCAGACAGCGGCACCAGTACTGGTTCAGGAAGGTGCTGGATCACTAGGACAAATAGATCGAAATGCTATAGGAAAGGGTGCATAGAGCTGTGGATAAGACTTTGCACAAGTAAGTTAAGAGGCAAGATATGGCGGAGGCTACATGAACTTGAAAATAAACTGACATAAGAGCAGAAAGTAGACTATTGTAAGGAATAAACATAAAGGAATAAAATGTAAGTGGTGAGAGACTCAATGTAAGTATGAAGTGATTTAAAAATAAAATGCCAGGAACAATTAATATGAATGAACTAAATTGCCTGTGTACAGCGGATGAAACAAAATGGGAACAGAAAATAATAATTAGCAGTAAGAGAGCAAATGTAAGAGGGTTAATTGAAATTTGGCTACATCAAGGACAGGACTAACAACTAAACATTGCTCAGTCTAACTTTTTTTCACTGCAACCCTATTTCTATTTAAAATTGTCATGATCCCTCTGTGAGATCTGTGACAGTGGGCTGGGGTTAAGAGGGCCTATGAAGAGCAGAGGGCAGCATTGGAAGAACTGGAAAGGGAAGGGGCACATTCATGAGGCAACCTCAAAATTTCAACTCGCTTCTCCACTTGGGGTCCCAGCCCCGACTTTGGGAAACCTTGTTCTAGGGTGGGGGTTTTCAAAACTAGGGGCATTTTTTTAAGAGGAGAATGATTTAAAAGGAATCTGAGGGACAACCTTTTTGCACAGAGGGTGGTTCATATGTGGAATTAACTGCCAGAGCAAGTGGTCGACGCAGGTACAATAACAACATTTTAAAGGCATTTAGACAGGTGCATAAATAGGAAATGTTTAGAGTGATAAGGGCCAAACACAGACAGGTGGGACCAGTCTAATTTAGGAAGCCTGGTCATCATGGACAGTTTGAACTGAAGTGTCTGTTTCCGTGCTGTATGACTGTATGACTCTATATTTGGAAATGATAGATGAGAGATGGAAAGAACACAGGTTGCCTGTAATAATTAGACGCAACATACTTGAAACAAAATGAAGGGACGTAAGTAATGTTATGATTTAATCAGAATCCTAGTGAACCTTCTCTGGAATGCTTCTGATGCCAGTATATCTTTCCTTAGCATGAGTGGACCAAGGCTGCTTACAATATTCTAGTTGTGATCTGACTTGTGCCTTATATAGTTTTAGAAGACTTCCCAATTTTTATACTCCATTCCCTAGAAATAAAGGCCAACAGTAAATTTGCCTTGCCTATTACCTGCTGAATCTGGATACTAGCTTTTTTGTTTCATGCACAAAATACATGATTTGATATGTATAACATTATGTACACATTATATATGACTTGCTGGAACAGTTGTAGATGACTGTACTGGAGATAGCAGAGTAGATTCTAACATATCCTCTTCAAGAATCTTCTATGAATGGTAAAAATGACTTTACGAGAGTTTTTGCTGAGAAGAGTTACAAAGATTGCGAGAAACAGAGAGAGCAAAGGGCTGTTGCCGCTTAGGCATGTCAAATTTTCTCTGACTGAACTCAAAAATACAATAGTCGTACTCCATCCACAAACTGGACAATGTGACCTCTCTCTGAAGGTTCTCCAAACTGTATGACTCCATCTGAGCTCCCTGTTCCTTGCAGATATAACATCTTTGCTGTTGTATGCAGTACCTTTTCCATAACAAAGTATCCTTTGTTTAAATTTTCAAGATATATTTATGTGGGTCCACATAATTCTTTTTAAGAAAAATAATATTTGGATCACATCACTTCATAGCAATATTTACATAAGGAGTTTGGATTTAGGAAACAGAATACAGTTTCACAATTTGCAGATGCTATCAAACTGGCAGGTATGTTTAACATCAGGAAAACTAAGACAAATCACAATAAAAGTTAATAAACATTTGGAACAGATAGTGAAACAAAAAATTCTTGGCATACAACTTGACAGCTCATTGAAAGTAGCAACACAGCTTAATAAGGCCTTGAAAACATAAATGAAGCACTGGGATTCATTTCTACAGGAGTAAAAATTGTGTTAAATCTGTGTAAAACCATGCTGAGCCCACATTTGGAAAGGTCTATGCAGGTCTTCATATTACAAAATTGAACATGGTGTAGAGTAAATTTACAAGATGATGCTAGAACTGATGGCTTGGAACTGTCTGTAAGAACCGAACAAGCTGAGGTTCTTTTCCTTCGTAAAGGAGATGACTGAGGATCAATTTAAAAGAGGTTCTCAAAATTCCAAATGTATTTGATACTTTGTATTTTGTGATATCAGATAGCTCCATAAATATTTTTCAGATTTATAGATCAGGATTGAAAGTAAAAGCAGATCGCATTTTGGGAAAAACAATTTATTCCAGCATAAAGTTGTACAATATACTTCATACAGTAGAGAATATTTAATAACAGCATGTTTTAACGTGTTTTGTTTCTAGATTCCCTCCACATCCAATATGCAAGTAAATTACAAGTATATCATGAAAAGTTGTATCATGAGTGGATGACAGAAATTGACAAGTCTGAGGTGAGTACTTTTGTTAAAGTCATGCAGTGTGGGAGCGGTTCCTTCGAGAATGGGTTGTTGAATTGTTAGGAAGTCAAACAGCAAACTGGGAAGTATGATCCATGCATTATTGTTTGGATAAGGCAATTCTTCTCTCTGTATAGGCACATGTGTCTCCTTTTGTACTTTGAAGGCATGAGGAAGTGTTTGATTCCTGCTTTGGCAGTACAGACTTGATGGGCCAAAGGGCCTCTTCTGTGCTGTATGGTTCTGTGTTTCAGAACATAGTGGCTGAGAGTGAGTGGAGATCCCAATGTTTCTCTGATCTGCAAGTGAGTACCAGTTGATAAGAAGTTAACTTCCATTGGAAGGAGCCTAGGAAAGAACAATAAGATTGATCCCAGCATAAATTGAATGAGGTATGAAGGGAGATTAAAGATTTTACAAGCTAGAAAGAAGAGTTAGTATAGACCTTATAAGATTATATTTAATAGTTTAGATAAACTGGGTTTAAAGAAATTGGGACCTGTGAAAAGCACTGAAAATGAGTTGAAAGTGAATCTGAAATAGATATTAACAATGTATATTTCTATAGCACACGTGTAATAATAAAAGGTTCCAAGGGACGGTGGGCAAATGGTGGCAGGATAAAGAATGAAAAATATTGGAATAATCGACCAAGCGTAATAATCCTGTATAATCTAAAATATTGGAGCTAACTAAAATATAATGAAATATTATAATGGCAGACTTGGTGCATCTAGAATGAAGTTTGTGAATTGAGTGAATATTTCATGCCCTTATTTTTCTCACATTCGTACTTCAAAACATTTCAGACAAGTTTCTCTTAAATCATGAATCTCTATGCCATCTGCAAAAGGAAAGGCCAGATCTTCTTTTTGTATATTATATTCTTGCTGTACTACTTTTTGCCTACATTTTGCTCATGGCCTGCAGTATTAGCAGGGGACATGTATTTCATAGTAGAAACATGGTGAATGGAGGGAGGGTAGAATGATGAAGTATTCCTGGCCCATTGATGGCAGGGGCCGTTCGGAAAGTAGCAGAGGAGCTGCTGTTGGGTGTTGCACATTCCTACTGTGTTTCTTTTGGCAGGCAGGGACCCAGATGGTTTGGCAAAATCAAGGAGGGAGCAACCAATTAAGAGCCAGTCAGGTTCAATTTTTGATAGCATGGTAGCATTTTGCTGCTGGCAATGTGAGCCCTGATGCAAGAGGATGCCAACAATTCCATGGAGACAACCTAGGGGTATTATCAAACCCAGACACTCAATACTACAAAGTAGAGAATTGCTGTAGGAAAGGTCCATATGGTAGAACCAAGGAGGAGTTGCCCTTCAAGTTTGAGGGGTTTAACCACGTTGCTCTGAAAAATTTTAACTTTTAAAGCTAGCCTGTTTCCAAGCTAGTCTGCCTCCATGTTGAGGTATCCGCGAGTCTTCCCCCTGCCTCAGGAATGCCCACTTCTCCTCATGGAGCTGCCATGGCTTCAGACTGCATCCCACAGCAGTGAAATCCTGCCCCCCATTCTTGTTGGGAGGATGAATGTCAAGGTGGCTAATTTGGAGGCTGCCCACCAGAAAATGGCTTTGCTCAGCGCACTGCTGGTAAATGAGGTAAAAGGTACTGCAGATGCTGGAGAATCCGAGATAACAAGACGTGGGGCTGGATGAACACAGCAGGCCAAGCAGCATCATAGGAGCAGGAAAACTTGACGTTTCGGGCCTAGCCCCTACATCAGAAATGGGGGAAGGGAAGAGGGTTCTGAAATAAATAGGGAGAGAGGGGGAGGCGGATAGAGGATGGATAGAGGAGAGGATAGGTGGAGAGGAGGCAGACAAGTCGAAGAGGCGGGGATGGAGCCAGTAAAGGTGAGTGTAGGTGGGGGGGTAGGGAGGAGATAGATCAGTCCAGGGAGGACGGACAGGTCAAGGGGGCGGGATGATGTTAGTAGATAGGAGATGGGGGTGTGGCTTGAGGTGGGAGTAGGGGATAGGTGAGAGGAAAAACAGGTTAGGGAGGTGGAGATGAGCTGGGCTGGTTTTGGGATGTGCTTGGGGAAAGGGAGATTTTGAAGCTTGTGAAATCCACATTGATACCATTGGGCTGCAGGGTTCCCA
>JAHRHZ010000035.1:32158336-32190277 GCA_024137785.1 Ginglymostoma cirratum
TATCTCGGATCCTCCAGCATCTGCAGTACCTTTTATCTCTGATACCATTGTCTTATTGTTTTGTGAAGCGAATCTAGAATCACGCAAACTGGATGAGCGCTGTCAACAATTACTTCCCTTCAGTTAACTTCCCTGATGTAGAATAAATTAGTAGTAAGTGGCTCCATTGGCCCTCTGATACATCCACCAAACAATTGTTAAACAAAATGTTAATTTTTGTTTCCTAAGAATCACTGTGTTATAGTGATTGCATTGATTTATTTACTCTTTCTTGTGCATGCCAATTTTGTGGAATTGCCAATTCCCATGGAATATTCTAGCTATCAGATTTTTAAATTAAACTGCCCATAACATTTCCACAAAATATAATTCTAAAAACTAAATGATGGTCAGGAGTCATCAGTACGGTAATCTCATTTTGGTGCATCCACTAACTGTTTAAGCTTCAGTCTCATTACCTGTCATGTGATTGTCATAATAAGATTATCTTCTCATTTCTGGACATTAGTTACTCTCCTTGTTTCCTGGATTAGCAAGTTAATAAGAGAAACATCTTGCTGGCATAAACCATTTTGAGGTCATGAACTAATTCACACATTGCTGGCAAACTGTAGGTTCTCCAGCGGAACTAACTAGTTTTGGGAGGATGGGGAAATCGATCATTTGTTTCCTAAAATGCCACGAATGACTGTCAGAATTAGGGAAGAGTAAGATTTATAGGGGCTTCATGTAGACTGACGATGGTTTTCAACTTTTGTCTCTGGTGATAAGGGGATGAACACCTAATAACAGTACCATTACCTTGGTAGTTTTTGAGCAGCCTCCATCAGTCCCTTTAAAGACAATTGATTCAGGCCAAGGACTAAAGGTTGGAATGTATGCTACATGTAGTCCATCCACTGGTACTCAAAATTGCGACTAGGTTTCAAAGTACATCATAGGACTTTGACTTGCACATTACATGTGGCCTCAGGCCTGAAATAACTAGATGGTCCAGTCAACCCCTGTAGAATCCTACCCAACATTGTGACAGCTAGAACAGTGTTCAGTCCGTGACTTGTTCACTTTCAGATTTGCTAGCACTTTGCTCCCACTGGGCAGAGGAAGTTTAAGTTGAAGATCTCTAAGCAAATTTTGCTTATCCATTGGAGAAGATGAGACTGCAAGAGACATCTGAATTATTTTCTACTTGTCCTTGTTCTGGGAAATGCACCCTGCAATACAAATAAAATGGCTTACGGGGAAATATTCAGAACCTAACTGGATCAAGTATTTCAGAACATTGAACAGAATCTTCTGTAGAGTTTTGTCTAAGTAGAACCTTATCTAAAATTCAAAGTGGAGTTGTGCCTTTTGATCACTATAACACAAATTGATTTCCCTAACATAACCAGTTACTTTCTAGATGTCTTGAAAGACTATAAGTTGTCCAAGACTGAATGTCAAACATTAAGTTTTTAAAGGGTTGTGTTGTAATATCTGTTGACCATATTTAATTAGTATACTTTTTCTTATATTCCCATGCAAAAAGAAAATTTTAAGATTTTCACTCCAAACATTTTGTATCAAAGTTCATGTGATTTGTGTTTCAATTAAAACTATAATTCTTCCACCAGACGAGGGAAGCAAATCTAGATATGCTCCTTGACCAACTAAGACAGAGGAACTCAGAAGGAGAACTGAAATCAGACCTCAAAAAAGTCAAAAGCCTGCTGGATGGAATTGAAAGAGGGCAAGTATTTATATTTTGCAAAGTTCTTTTTAAGATAATTTTTCTTTGTTTCTCCTTTTGTTAGCTCTCTCAACCAGATTTAACATTCTTCACCTGAAATGGCAGGTTCTCAAACCATGCCAAGATCTCTGCCAGTTAGGCAATAGTTTTGATACACAGAGAAAGTTGTGTTGACTTTCAAATTTTAAGATTCCTTCCTGTTGGGTGTTGTTTCTGACTGGTGTGACCAGTGTACTATGCAAATAAATGACTACATTTTTGATGAGCGGGAAACTTCAGATTAAGCTTGAAGAATTATTTGCTCTGTGAAAATTATGAACCAACTACTACTTGTGCTCGCCAGGTGGGTGATGTTGGTATAGTGGTAACGTCACTGGACTAGTAATCCAGAGGCCCAGGCTAATGCCCTTGGGATAGGTGTTCAAATCCACCAACAGCAGGTGGTGGAATTTAGACTTAAATAATAAATGTATAATATGAAGCTGGTCTCAGGAATGATGACCATGAGAACTGCTTGATTGTTTTAGAAATCCATTTGGTTCATTCATGTCCTTTAAGGAAGGGAATCCGTCAACTTTATCTGGGCTGATCTACATGTGTCTCCAGATTCAGAGCAATGTAGGTGACTCTTAACTCCTTCTGTAATAGCCAAGCAATCCACTCAGCTCAAGGGCATTTAAGGAGGGGCAACTAACACTGCCCTTGGCAGTGGCAATACCATCCCATGTAAGCAAAAATACCATTACGTATATGCCATATTTCTGTAGGTGTTCATTTTGAATTGAACAGGGCAGTCAGCTCCTTTATAAATTCCTGATTCAGCATTAAGAATATACTTTTGACATGGTAGTAACACAAGTGTGTTTTAATTGAGCCATAATGGGTGGGGGCACAGGTACTGGGAGAATGTGTGGTCCTATCCACATTGGATTTGTAGCTTCAGGAAAACTGTTCCCAGTTAACTTGAGGCTGGGAAGTCAGAACTCAGGTCTTAAAAAAGAGTCATACAGGACTCAAAAAGTTAACTTTGTTTCTGTCTGCACAGATGCTGCCAAACCTGCTGAGTTTCTCCAGCACTCTGTGTTTGTTTCAAATTTCTGGCATCCTAAGTATTTTACATTTATTGACCATTTCAGTCACTGTGTTGAACCTCACCCTTTATTTTAGTTTGGGAAATTTTCTCCAATTTACGCAGAGTTAACCACGTTAGTCTATTACACTGTTTTTCTGTTAGTTCCTGATTCTTCTTGCATTCTTATCCTTTCAATAACTGGATTGTGACTTGCATTTTTTTTATTTGTGAAACATATTTGCCGACCAATTCTATTTCCACCTGTCCTTCACTAACCAGTATGCTACCAGTGTCCCACTCTGGACTTCCCAGCCCATGCCATGCCACTGCCAGTGTCCCACCCTGGACTTCCCAGCCCATGTCATGCTGCTGCCAGAGTCCTGCTCCAGGCTTCCCAGCCAATGCCATTCCACTGCCAGGGGCCCACTCCATGCAGAAGCAAGAGTTATGCAACCTCCAACACTATGGGTTCATATCTTATTAAATAGCCTACTGTGTGCCACTTTATCAGTCTTCTGAAATCTAAATATATTACATCACTGCTTCCCTTTTATATCTCATTCTTGTTGTCTTCTCAAAAAACTCTGGTAAATTTGTCAGGCATGATTTCCCCTTCATGATTCATAGTCATGGTGACTCTGTTTGACAATATTTGTATCTCATTAATTCTAATAAGTTCAAATGTAACCAGACAACTATTCTCTGATGAAAGGTTACCAACCTAAAGCATTAACTCTATTTCTCTCCACTGATATTTCCTGACCTGCTGAGTACTTCCAGCACTTTCTGTTTATATTTCACATTTTCAGTATCTGGAGTATTTTGCTTTCATGTAATGCTGTGATTTGTTTTAACTTGGTTTTATTCTTTACACAGATATGAGGGCTTTTACCAAAAGCAGATGAAAATTATTAATGGTTATCCTTCCACATCAGAAAAGGAGCTGCTCAGATTCAGTACCGCTATCAGTAAATGTTTTGATGTTATTGAAATCTACAAGCTGGTATGTGAACTCTTCAACCATGTAACACTGTAACAAAAGTAATAAGATATTTTGGGCAAATATTTTCTTCCGTTTGATATTCTTTGACAAAAATTGATATGAGTATCAAGTGATATCACCTACATTATACATCAGTATAGCAAAGGAACAGGTATCATGTTTTCATAAATGATTTTCAAATCAGATAACAAAGTGTAGGGCTGGATGAACGCAGCAGGCCAAGCGGCATCATAGGACCAGGAAAGCTTGACGTTTCGGGCCTAGACCCCTTCTACAGATTTCTTCCTATTCATGTACCCATTCAGATGCCTCTTAAATGTTGTAATTGTACCAGCCTCCACCACTTCCTCTGGCTGTTCGTTCCATACACGCACCACCCTCTGCATAAAAATGTCGCCTCTTAGGTCCCTTTTAAATCTTTCACCTCTTACCTTAAACCTATGCCTTCTAGTACTGGACACCCCAACCTGGGGAAAAGATTTTGTCTATTTACCCTATCCATGCCCCTCATGATTTTATAAACCTCTATGAGGTCACCCCTCAGCCCCTGATGCTGCAAGGAAAATAGCTCCATGCTATTCCGCCTCTTCCTATAGGTCAAATCCTCCAACCCTGGCAATACCCTTGAAAACCTTTTCTGAACCCTTTCATGTTTCAAGCATGTCGACAGCACTCAGTTCTACCTCACCATCATCTCCTTGGCCTATGTTATCTGCCTCTGGTTTATCGCGTTGCTTTTTTGATATACAATTTTGGATGAGCAGAAAGTTTCTACAAATAAAATTTAGAAAGAATGAAGCTATTGGTGACCCATGCCACAGACTGTCTTCCTTGTCCACTATTTCCATTCATAGTAACCATCTTAAGCTGATTTAAACCATTAGTAGCAAAAATAGAAATTGCTGGAAAAGCTCAGCAGGTCTGGCAGCATCTAAGGAGAGAAATCAGCGTTAATACTTTGGGTCCAGTGACCCTTCTTCAGAACTGATGGTAGCTGGGAAAATGTAGGTTTTTATATAGAAGGTAGCGTGGGGGTGGGGATAAGGAATAAACAATAGGTGGAGATAGAGCCCAAAGACAGTGAAGAACAGTTGGACAGGCAAAGTTGTGGATAACTGTCAGCCTAGGAGAAGGGGAGACAATGGCCTAGCAGTATTATCACTGAACTGTTAATCCAGAGATGCATTAACATTCTGGGGACACAGGTTCAAATCCCGCCACAGCAGATGGTGGAATTTGACTTCAATAAATATCTGGAATTGATGCCTGTGAATCCATTATCATTTGTCAGGGGGAAAACCCCATCTGGTTCACTAATGTCCTTTAGGGAGGGAAACTGCCATCCTTATCAGGTCTGGCCTACATGTGACTCCAAACCCACAGCAATGTGGTTGACTCAACTGCCATCTGGGCAATTACGGATGGGCAACAAATACTGCTTAGCCAGTGATGCCCTCGTCCTGTGAATGAATAAAGGAAAAAAATGAATGGCTGCTTTTGGGGTCTCTTACTGGCGAACAATGAGTAGTGTTTAATAGCAGACCATGTGATAGCAAGGCCTGGTATGTGGGGTTCGGGGTAAGGATGTGGAGAAGGTGCCTCGAGCCCTAAAACTGTTGAACTTGATAATCTATGGCAGTCCTAGTCCCTATTTTTGGAAAGTTAAAATCCCCTAGGTCTGCTGAGTATTTCCAGAATCAAATTTTCAACACCCACAATGTTTTCAATTGTTGTCGTATGCCCCAGGATGTCATGCAACATTCCACTATGCAACTAAAATTTGCTTAGTTTTCTGCTGGTCAACTGAATTGAAAGTCCTACCGATTCCTCTGCACCCATAAGACATGTTAGTACAAATAGACTTATAACTATAAGATCAAATTTTTGATTATGGTTTTCATTTTAGTCATTTTCAGACACTGTACTGGAAAATTGGATAGTTTAAAAACTGTAAGCAAGGCAATAGTAACTGACTTTAAACTCCATTATTCTTCTGTGTAATCAGTCTTGCAGTGTAAAACTGTGCCCTAATAATATGCATTTTCATTGTTTTGTAGAACAAGCCAAAGATAATAATAGATGCTCCTATAGAGGTAGCCTCTCCAGATGAAGGTATACTTGTTCATAAGACTAATTTAGAAACCTATCAAGTTCAGATAGAGATGAATAATGAATGTATTCTTACTTTCAAATTATAGCTTTCTGACTACCATTTCATTAAATATAGCTAAACTGTGTCGGCTTAAATCCTGCAGTAAGGCAGTTGAAAAAATGTCATGCTGAAGTGTTACTGTCTTCATGGAGAGTGTGTAATTTCAAGACATAAGCTTTATTATAACCATGGTAGCTTTCAGACATAGTGACCAGTGTAAGCTAGCATCAGTTCTTTGATTTTTAATTTTGCTGTGCAGATGTAAGTCGACCCTTTTGAAATGTCTTTGCCACATTAGACTGCAGGAAGAAATTCAATATAAATTATGAATAAAAAGGATTATTTTGAACTGCACCAGCAAGATGTGAACAAAAGCATCCAAAACTTCACAATCCAGTGAATTTTTAAAATAAGAATTTAAACAGGTGGTAAGACAGTTGACAAAAATGTGCAGAGAATTGAAATAGCTTCGTATCAGGGAGACTGGGAGTGAGTCAGAGTCTTGCCAGTTCAGCCTGGATACAATGCATGACTCCACTGAAACAGAGTGAAATAAAGCAATAACTGTTTTACACAGCTTGGATTCGCGGGACTCAAAACGTTCAAATGTTTGACCTCAGATTATTAATTATTTTCCAAATTTTAATGCTTTCATATGGAAGTCGTAGAGCCATAGAGTAATACAGCATGGAAACAGGCCCTTTGGCCCAAACTGGTCCATGCTGACTGTGGTGCCACTCAGCTGGTTCCAATTGCCTGCATTTGGTCCATGTCCCTCTGAACCCTTCTCATCTGTGCATCTATCCCAAAGTTTTTTTTAAATGTTGCTATTGTACCTGCCTCAACCACTTTCTCTGGAAGCCCATTCCGTATACACACCACTCTCTGCGTAAAGAAGTTGCCCTTCCATTCCTTCTTAAATCTTTCCCCTTTCACCTTAAACCTATGCCCTCTAGTTTTCAGTTCCCCTTCCCTGGGTAAAAGACTATATGCATTCATCCTATCTATGCTACTTATGATTTTATACACCTCAGTAAGGTCATCCCTCATTCTCCTATGTTCCAGGGAATAAAGTCCTATCCTGGCCAACCTCTCCCTATAACTCAGGCCTACTAGTACTGGCAACATCCTTGTAAATCTTCTTTGCACACTTTCCAGTTTAACAATGTCTTTCCTATAACAGAATGACCAAAACTGTACACAATACTCCAAGTGCGTCCTCACCAACAACATATACAACTGTAACATAATGTCCCAACTCCTACACTCAATGCCTCAACTGATGAAGACCAGCATGCTAAATGCCTTCTTCATTACCCTGTCTACCTATGATGCTGCTTTCAATGAACTATATACTTGAGTTCCTAAGTCCCTCTGTTCCACGACACTCCTGAGGACGTTACCATCCTACTTGGTTTGACTTTCCAAAGTGCAACACCTCGCACTTACTTGTGTTCAATTGCATCTGCCAACCCTCAACCCACTTCCCCATCTGATCAAGATCCCTCTGTAATTTTTCATAACCTTCTTCGCTTTCAACGACACCTCCTAATTTTGTATCATCCACAAACTTACTAGTCATGCCTTGCACATTCACATCTAGATCATTTATGCAAATAACAAACAACAATGGTCCCCACACTGAGCCTTGTGGCACACCACTAGTCACAGGCCTCCCTTGCGAGAAACAACTTTCAACAGCCACTCTCAGCTTCCTACCATCCAGCCAAGTTTGAATCCAATTAGATAGTTCTCCCCAGATCCCATGCGACCTAACCTTCATGACTAGCCAGCCGTGTGGGACCTTGCCAAAGGCTTTATTAAAGTCCATATGGACAACATCCACTGCCTTGCCGTCATCTATCCTCTTGGTTACCTCTTCGAAAAACTCTAAAAGATTTGTCAGGCATGACCTGCACACAAATCCATGCTGACTATCCCGAAATCAGACCTTGACTATTAAAATGTTGGTTGATCCTGTGTGTCTCCAATAACTTGCCTACCACTGATATCAGGCTCACTAGCCTGTAGTTCCCTGGCTTGCCTTTGCTACCATTCTTAAGCAATGGAACAACATTAGCCAACCTCCAATCTTCTGGAACTTCATCAGTGGCTAAAGATGAAGCAAAAATCTCTGCAAAGGCCTCTGCAATTACTTCCCCAGCCTCCCACAATGTCCGAGGATGGACTTGATCAGGCCCAGGGGATTTATCCATCTTAATGCGCTTTAAGGCTGCAAATACTTCCTTTTGTAATATGTGTGCGGTCCAAAACATCCCCACTCGATTCCCTTATTTCCTTTGCATCCATGATTCTCTCCTGAGTAAACTCTGAGGAGAAATATTCATTAAAAATCTCCCCCATATACTTTGGTTCCACACATATATGGTCATGCTGAACTTTAAGGGGACATATTCTCTCCCTAACCACCCTGTTACGATTAAAAAAGCTGTAGAACCTCTTGGGATTCTCTTTAACCTTACCTGCCAGATCCATCTCATACCCTCTTTTTGCTCTTCTGATTTCCCTCTTTTAAGTGTGTTCCTATGCTTTTAACAGTCAAAAGGGATTCACGAGCCAAAAAATTAGATTTTTGCAGTGTATTCCTTAAGAGACTATGCATGTGGAGCTTTCAATCTGCACAGCAGCTCCAGTGACCCATCACAATGTTATTATTAATGTGCAAACATTATTGGCTTTTTTTATGGTTCTTATTACAGTTGCCGTTACCCAATCTGAAATGAGTGAAGACATTCATGGAGATATTCTGGATGAAAGTGAAAAGAATGAAAGCATGAGGGAAGAAGCTTCAGTCCTGTCAGTCACTCCTAATAGTGTAAGATCATGTGATGACGAGAAGAGTCACTGTTAAACCAGGCGGTCCTTTTTTGTGCTGGTGTCTTGGCTGTAAGCTGTTGTAACTATTCAGGGGGCTGGATGTTTACATGTCTATGTTTACATAGACTTGACGCTGACTTCCACCCCTATATGTAGAGGGAGGCACGCCTCCATGAACTGCCAGCCAATGAAATGGCTGTCAGCTCTCTCATCCTGCAGTGCCACCTGGAATGCTGGGCACTCCTGGGACTGCATTCAGGTTACAATGGCAATTGTTAGTAGAGCCACCTTGACAGATGCTAGACTGGCAGTACTCTACGAAGGTGGATAATGTACAGTGCTGGAGTGAGAAAAGCAGGGGGGAGGGTAGAAAAGTGCAGCCTTGGGGAGACCATGTTTGATGTCCTGTGATGAGCACAGGGAAGTGCAAAGAAAGCACCTCCTACCTTGCTTGTTTTACAAGACCAAACATTGAATGCAACTAGGCTTCACACTTAACATCATCACTCACTGGTCAGGGATAAAATCTCAGCAGTGTTGGGAGAAATCCCAACATCCCAAAATCCCAACAAATAGTATATCGGAAGATGGGTCTTCCAGTGCCCCTCACCTGCCTGCCGAGCCACCCCAGAGTGTTTGGGGAGGCATGGGGGTAGCAGAGACAAACATTCCACCATGTTGTGTTCTGCAGTTCCCAACTTTGTTTTTATTCATTCGTGAGATTTATTGCTCCTAATTGCCCAAGAGTAACCACATCACTGTTGATCTGGGTCACATTTAGGCCAGATCAGGCAAGGATGACAGTTTCCTTCCCTAAAGAACATTTGTGACCCAGATGGGGGTTTTCCTGACAATTGACAATGGATGTACGGTCATCATTTGACTCTTAATTCAGATTTTTTTTTAGTTGAATTCAAATTCCACCATCTGCCGTGGCAGGATTCTGGGTCATTATTTGAGTCTCTGGATTAACAGTCCAGGGATATTACCACTAGGCCATCACCTCCCCATACCTGACAGGCATTCGCTTGTCTCTAGTAGCAGTGCGGTTATTTACAATACAATTGCGGTTGCAAGAGACTGTGCAGTATTGATACTTAATCTTTGCCACACATGCTACAATGATGAAAGCCAAAGTGAACTAAACCACAGCCATCACACCTGGACTCGTAATAATTGTGTTTCTTATATACTTTTAAAATCATTCATTTTAAACAGTTGCCATCTTCATGCAAAAATCTTGGCAAAATTTAGTTTGCTTAGTCCCTAATGACATGAAAAGTATCTTCCTATTTCATCACCAAATATTGTTCTTCTCCCCAAACAAAAAAGTTTACCCAAAACTGTAACCTAACAGTACCTCTTTAAAGAGGATCCTTTTTAAAATTCATTTGTGGGATGTGACACCACTGGCCAGGCTAGTATTTATTGCTCATCCCTAATTGCCCAGAGGGCATTTGAGAGTCAACCTCATTCCTGTGCGTCTGGATTCACATATAAGCCAGGCCTGGTAAAGATAGCAAATTCCCTTTCAGAAAGGATGTTTGTGAACCAGATGGGTTTTGCCTGACAATCAGCAATGGTGTCACAGTCATTATTAGACTTAAAATTCCAAATTTTAAAAATTAAATTCCCGGATCCCCAGAACATTATCTGGGTCTCTGGATTATTTGATCAAGTGATAATGCCACTAGGCTATCACCTTCCCTAATATTACCTACTCACCCATGATATCATAAATTTCACTGTAATATAAGTCACTGTCATTATTTACTATTCTAGGAGGAAGGAACAGAACTTTCAGGTCAAGAAACAAGCTCTCATATTCAAGGTGTGTATTTTAAACTGAAATAATTCTTATTACAAAACTTCTATACTATTTAGACTTTAAGTAATAATAATAAATTCATATTTAATATTTTGCCTCAAATCATCCTTCAAACAATACTTCTTGCTTTCTGAATAGGTACAGAAGTAAATTAGACTCTGGATTTCCAATTTGAAAAAAGAACGTACTTCAGACCTTTATTTTTCATTTCCTTTTGGATTTTAATTGGAATGAACATTTTTATGCATATGAAATAAGTACTTCTTGCAAATTTTATGCAAGTTGGCATAATGAATGTACTGAAGCCAGCAAGAGAGCTAAATTAATCAACACATTTAACTTGCGCCAATCACTGAAGCAGCCAAGTTTAATGACTGTTCAGTAGTGTTCGCTCAATGTTTGCCTATCATTTGATCCCACAAATCCTCCCATCATCTCAAATTCATTCGCCAGAAAGTCAGAATGAGTATTAAACTTATATTCTTAACATAAAGTATTGAATATAGAGTATTAGTTTCTTTGTTTCATCCCATTTTCTTGATTGTTCATCTGAAAATGTTTACCATCGCTGATATCACATTCAAGCTTATATGGTACTGTAGGTACCATGTCTGTAGGTTTGGACTGCTGGGATCACAGCCAGGTTTGGTCCAGTCTCTGACTATGTCCACATGCAACAATATCCCAACAGGTGTCATTAGATTATATGTGTAATAAAATACAGTGAAAAGTGGGAGATTCAATTAGTTGTTCAATGAGAAAGGGCGAATTAATTATCCTATTGCAAAGGAGTCGCTAGGGAGGAGATAAAAGAATTTTGCATTCAGTTTGAAACTGATGTAATTTAATGTAAACTAAGGTCTTCAATCTAAATAAAGGAAATATTGAGGGGGTAAATTAGCATTGGAAGATTGGGGAACTCCATTAAAAGGTATGAACATAGACTGATAATGCCTAGTATTTAAAGAATTCATACTTGGTTTACAACAAATTTACATTCATTTGACGCACAAAACCCCAGCAAGGCAACCCAGCCAATCATAGCTAATGTGTCAAAGTAAAGACTGTATTAGATTCAAGGAAGGCTGTTATAAAGTTGCCAAGGTAGTAGTAAGCCTGAGGATTGGAAGCATTTTAGAATCCAGCTAAAAAGGACCACAACTGACAAAGAAGGACAAAATAGAATATGAAAATAACCTAGCTAGAAACATAAAAATGGACTGTAATAACAGCTATAGGTACAGTATATAAAAAGGAAAAGATTACCAAAGACAAATGTGGAACCACTACAAGCAGAAACAGGAGAATTGTTCAATGGGAATAAGGAAATAGCTGGGAAACTAAATAAATATGCTAATTTTTGCTCCCAGGCCAGGTGTGCAAAGAGAGGAACCTTCCTTGCTCTGTGAACATGCCCATTAAAAAGGGCTGACTGCATTCCTCATTTTTGGTTTGGGATGCAGGCGGAATTGGAAGTGACCAGGTGACCTGACAAGAACTGAAGATGCTGCCAGTTGATGAGGTGGGCTAGATAGAAAGCCTGCTTTGATGCTGCAAATTCAGCTCCATCCTTACCAATCAGTACCAGTAAATGTCCTCTGTGCATTGTGCCCATGGCCCGTTATACTTTTTGTGCTACCCTATACTCCTCTATCTATTTTCTGTTGTGTTTCATAACCTTAAGACACTCCAACCACCCCCCACCCCCTGCTGTCGTCACACCAACTGCTGCCCTTGTATTCCCCCATGGCAACTTAGTACCAATGTCTGCCAACCAATAGTTCCAGTCACTTCCCTTTCCCCCTTCACCTTTTTTTTATTCATTCATGGGGTGACGGCATCTCTGGCTAGGCCAGCATTTATTGTCCATCCCTAATTGCTGAGGTGGCAGTTCAGTCAACCACTTTGCTGTGGGTCTGAAGTCATGTGTAGGCCAGACCATTGGTGAACCAGGTGGATTTTTCCTAAAATCAACAATTAATTTATAGTAAAGCTTAGACTCTTAATTCAAATTCCATTATCCATTGTGGCAGGGTTCAAACGCGGGTCCCCAGAACATTACTTGGGCCTCTGAATTAACAGTCCAGTAATAATACCACGAGACCATTATCACCCACCTACTATTCAATTCACCTACTATTAGTTAATACAATGCACAGAGGAGAATAAAATAAAACTTGACCACTTTACATCCAAACTGCAGCCAACATTCTTCAGAAAAACACTCATTCATAAATGCACATTTTGATAATTCTTAACAGGTTTGACATGTCATTGTAGTTTGACACTTCTTGGCAAATATGACATTTCTTTAACAGCTTACCAGTTCTTGACAGCTCTGAGAGTTGTTAATAGGTTTGTCACTTCTTTGATAACTTAATAGTTCCCCCTCCTCATACCTCCTTCCCCCACCCCAACCTCCCCCACCCGCACCCCTTCCAAACGTAACTAATCTCCCAAAGCATTTCAAACCACCAAAAAGTATCTCACAGCGCTGTCTGTAAATATGTTCCAGGACCACATCCAATAGGGTACCTTACATCTTCATACGAATCCATAGCATTCAAACCTACTCTCAACAGATCTAATGTGCATTCTCTTGGTTCTGCGTTACAAGAATTCAGTTCCAAAGTCCTGCATCAATGTGGCAACTGGAGATCTTAATTGGCCAGATGTCTCTATGAAACCCAGCCTCTCACCATCCCATCCTTTGGAAAATGGGAAATGCTAGGAGAGGGGGATTTGTGATTTTAGGCCATTCCTGCCATTTTGCCATGACTGACAGTCCGTCTATCATGCTGTAAATTTGGGCCCTTGTGGCCTTTGGCCTTTATTTCAAGTAGATTTTAATATAGGAGTAAAGATATATTAATGGCAATCACATGTGGACTTTGAGAGACTACACTAGGAGCATTGTGCGCAGTTTTGGCCAGCTTACTGAAAGAAAGATGTACATGCCATGGAGGGAATGCAAGATCATTTCACCAAACTAATTCCTGAGAGGGCGGGAATAAATAGACTGGGCCTACTATATTCTCCAGAGTTTAGAAGGATGACAGGTAATCTCATTCAAACATACAATATTCTTAGAAATTAACAAGGTAGATGCAAGAAGGATGTTTTCCTTGGCAGGGAGTTAAGATATAGAATGAGGTGGGAACAGACCCAAAATAAGAGGTAGACCATTTAGAATTAAGATGACAACAAATTTTATTCACTGAGAGAGTGGTAACAGTTTGGAATTCTCCACCCCAGAGGGGTGTGGAGGCTTAGTCATTGAGTATATTCAAGACAGAGATTGACATATTTCCATATATGAAAGATATAAAACATTTTAAGGGAAAGTGTAGGAAAGTGGCTTTGAGGTAGCTGATTAGCCATGATCTAATTAAATAGTAGATCAGCCTTAAGAGGGTGAATGGATTGCTCCTGGTCCCTTTTCCTATGTTGCTATGCAGATTTGTATCCATTACCTCTTGTGTTTCCAACTCTGCTTTAGGCATCAGCATCGAAAGTATCTCCAAACAGGACGAAACTGAGGAAAGTAGAAATACCAGCGATTGGTCAGAGCAGGAGTTATCACTTTATACAAGCCAGCACTTATCTGAGGAAGCGTCTGTGGAGAAGATGGGGTCAATCTCCCCCAAGGAACAAAGTGTAAGATCAAAGAGAGCACTTGAATCATAAGTTTCTGGTATTGCCCATTGGTATTTAATGTTCCTTAGATCCAAAATGTGAGCTGACTTTTATACTGTATTCATAGCATGGCAGTCTTGGCGTTGAATTAGCCTTCACAAGTACATTTATTGATGGGAATAAGTAATTAAAGACCTAGTGTATTTCAACTGTACATGCAAGCTAGTGGAATTGCTTGTGTGGCACACAGCCTGCAGAGGTTGCTTCCTAAATGAAATTCCTGCACAAATTGAACTAGAGATTAAATATATTTTTCTCCACACACTGTGACAGATTTGTGGAACAGGCTCCCAGCAAAACATTTAAAATTTAATAATTTTTTTTCAACCTTTGCAAGATACCTGCTTCACAGCAAGGCTCTGGGTTATGGGATAGATATAGGCTTGTGATTTCTTTCAGGTTGCTCTTGCTTCAGCTTCTGCTCCACTGGCATTACTTCTTTGGAAGTGTGGCAGGAAACTTAATTGCTCATAGTTGTGATTTCAGATGAGTGTGAGGAGCTTTTTTGAGATCCTGGGTCAACGGAGCACCTTGGTAGCTGTCAGCCCATTGTGTTCTTTGAAGAGGATGTTTTCCATGTGGACATCTGGAAGTTCAATGTGTGTTCATACAAGAAACTGATTGAGATATTTTGGTCTCAGTGTCATAGAGTTACAGAGTAATAGGGTCATACAGCACAGAAGCAGACCCTTCAGTCCAAGTAGTCCATGCCAACCATTTTCCCAAATTAAACTAGTCCCACCTGCCTCTGATTGGCCCATATCTCTACAAACCTTTCCTATTCATGAACTTATCCAAATGTCTTTTAAATGTTGTAACTGTACCTGCATCCACCACATTCTCTGGCTGATCATTCCACACATTACCCACTCTCCATGTTAAAAAAGTTGCCCCTCATGTTCTTTTTAAGTCTTTCTCCTTTCACCTTAAAAATATGCCCCCTTGTTTTGAACTCCCCCACCCTAGGGAAAAGACTCTTGTCATTCACCTTATCTATGCCTTCATGATTTTTTAAACCTCAATCAGGTCACCCTTCAAACTCCGAGGTTCCAGTGAAAAACATCCCAGCCTTTCCAGGGTAACAAGCATGGGGCTGGATCATCCAGCCCCATGCTTGTTATCTCGGATTCTCCAGCATCTGCAGTACCTTTTATCCCAGCCTTTCCAGTCTATTTTTGTATCTCAAACCCCCAGAGATAATCTTCATGACTTCCTGAAGGATATCAACCATGTTTGTATGGTGGCTCCTGAGCTAGGTTGAGCAGTAGCAATCTGCTGTTGGGTAGACCTAGCAAGTGAAGCAGTGCATGGTGTATTGGCATTGCTGCTTTAAATGGTACCACCAAATTCTATATGACATTTACTCTTGTCTTGACCAATTAGCTTTGGTCCTCTGAGATGTTACTTGTTAGTCCATGTATGGTCAAATGTGATGCCAATCTATTAAGTGCCCAGAATATCAACTGATTTCCACATCTTACTATTCAACCTTGCGTTGTTGGAATTCACAGATGTGCCACACTTAACCAGCTTCAGCAGTCTAGCACGTGTGTAAACACTCCATTTTGGCAGTTGACTTCCACTTCATCAGTGAGATGTCACTGAATGTACACTGAAAACAAGATTGTTTTTATCGTATGGCTGAAGAAGGAGTTTCATTCTGATGTCAGGGTTAACCTCCACCCAACAGCTCAAATTGTGTTTGTGGCCATCCAAGTCAGACAATCACCCACATACTGATCTCTGCCCTGTGGCATCACAACCATTCACACTACATCAGCTGAAGCCATTGATGGTTAAACCTAATGTCAAGTTACACCCTCTGCTCCAATTAGATGAATAAAACTTTTTTCCAATGTGTTCAGTATATATCCATTGAAGTCCTTAAGTGGGAGCAGCTCCAAGGAAATTAACAGCCAACATGGAGATGTCTACGTTGGCTAAACTGCTGGGGCAGGAAAGTGAATGTGAAGGCTGACAGTGTGGGGTCAGATATGTGTTTAAGGATGCCTACTTAGTGAAGTTCAGGAAATCAGGGAGTATATTCTGAAACTCTGCATAATTAACTTGGGGAAATTGGAGTAATGGGCAGAAACCTGTGCAGATGAAAGGGTTTAAATGTAGAGCTGGCCAGATGCTGCATGTTGCCCCTTTTCAAGAAGGTCTGCTGAATGCACTTGGCAGGACAGTGGTGGTCTTCCCCAAAGATCAAAGACCCCAAGGTGGAAGATCCACCCACCAAGCATTGCTGGTCGATTAGAGGCTGGTAGGTCTTCCATGCATTGTTGTGCCACCAGAAAGTCATGGAAAGCCTCAGGCATACTGCTGGACACCACATGCTCCCTCTTAAAAGAAAACCTACAAGGATATAACCACAAAGGGGAGGCAGGCAGGCAGGCTTAGTGACCCTCAACAATCCGCTGCTTGGACCAGTTTATGGCCAACTTGTCCATAGGCACAGGAGCAGACCAATGAGGAGGTCTCTAAATTAGCTTGCCCCTCTCTGCGCCATGCTCCTATGTATAAAAATGTTTAATCAAACTGTTTGGATGTAGTATGGCACATCTCTGTGACCTTCACATCTCAAGATGGGACTTGAACCCAGTACTTCTGTCCTCATGTTGGGGCACCACCAATGTGCCACAAAAGCACTCAAACTTACAACCAACAGCACTTGTATATCTGTCTTTTATATTCAGTAGTACTTATATGCACAGCTGAATGGTTTTTTTCTCACCGCCTAGATATGGGATCGCAAGTTAATTAATTCTGCCACCTGAATAAAATTAAAGACTCAATTACAATATAATTAGAACTGTTTTTCAAATCTTGAAAACCTTTTAAAATGGTCACATGTTGTTGTAAAACTGACGTTTCAAGGCTATCTGCAGTGCAGCATATTAGATATTTTTCAAAATGAAGTTCTGCCCATTCAATTCCATAATTGAGCAATCACCTTCTAGGGTTATGCCAGTATTTAATTGTTCTGCCCTTAATATATTTGTAAGGTCAGCGCCAGCACCTCCACGTCAATGTAATTGTAGAAATCAGTGATAACATAAGAGGGTTTAGGCCCGAAACGTCAAGTTTTCCTGCTCCTATGATGCTGCTTGACCTGCTGTGTTCATCCAGCCCCATGCTTGTTATAACATAAGAGGTTACAGCTTATGCACTACCCCTGAAAGTAGTGAGCTCATTTGCTATAATATAGCAGTAGTCCATGTTTATTAAGGATTTTCATCTTGAGTTTTTCCTCTCTGACTCCACTAATATTAACTCTCGGACAACTTCATACACGTGCAAGCCTCTTCAAGGGAGGTTTGCCAATCTGTTCAAGTGTGGAGAACATCACAGCTGAACCTCTGGTGTGTGCACCTAAATAACCTACTGCAGGAACTTGGGAAAGGTCAGGAGCAGTAGCTCAGCCTAACTTTCCCCTCTCTTAAATATTGGTGATGAGAACTGTTGCACTCCATCTGATTTCCTACTGGTGCCTGCAAACATCTGATCGTTAAGCGAGCTGGTTGTTGTCACGTAGGTATTTCTGGAGATTTCCTCGCATAATCTGATGAGTTGACCAACACATCCAACATTGCATCTCACACCAATTGGATAGCAAAAAAAGCTCATTACCTAATTGAATGATGCTTGACTATTACCCAAAAGGCCTTTCATTTTCCATTTTTGTTATTTTTATGCCAAGCAAAGAAATACAAAGTAATAGAATTATACAGTGCCTAAGAGGCCTTGCTGCCCATCGAATCTGCACCGACAAAAAGCTACTCTGAATCTACAATAGTCCCACTTTCCAAGTGGCCCATAACCTTGGATGTTATGACATTTCATTTGCTCAAAGAAAATGCTTTAAAGAAAGTGACAAAATAATCAGTCTTTTTTAAATGTCCCCTTGATTTTTCTCCAGGCTTGCACACAGCAGTATCTTGGAAATTCCCCAGTAATTGAAGACTCAGGGCCAATCCTGTAGGGGTGACGACCCTACTATCAAGAGTTTTCATTCGACTGTGGAGGATTTATGTTGCAATTTCAGTCATGTTTGGTCCTGATGAACATTTCTGCAACCTGACGCATAATGCAATAGAAATTTCCTTTTATTTTCTCTAGGGTGCTTTGGAAGAAACAGATCATGGCAAAATGTCCACTAAATTTGAGTATTTCCAAACCTCAAAGGGGAACATCTACACAGTGATGTTGGACAAAAAAAGCAGAAGCAGTACGAATGTGATCACTTTCCTGACAGAAACAGGAGAAAAGAAGCATCTTCAAGACTACATGAAACATGCATTCCTCTCTGAAGCAACATTTCTGGATTTAAAGAAAAAGTTAGTCGGGGAAGTGTCTCTCTATGTCATCTTTATGGCTTCGTTATTCAGTTATGAAAGGAATATAGAAGAAAAAAGAAATACTTCGCATTTTTGTAACACTTTTCTATTCATCAAGATATCCCCAAGCTCATGGCATGTGGGTGTCGCTGGGTGGTAAAGCATTTATTGCCTGTCCCTAGTTAGAACATAGAAAGGATTAGTTTAATTTGGCGCCACGATCAGCCCAACATCGTGGACTGAAGGGCCCGTTCCCATGCTGAACATGACACCAAATTAAACTAATCCTTTCTACCTTCTGTTGGTTCATATCCCTCCATTCCTTGCATTTTCATGCGATTATCTGAAAGTCCCTTAAATGCCCCTATCATATCTGCCTCCGCCACCACCCCTGGCAGCACATTCCACACTCCTATCACTTTATTTGTAAAAAAGTTGCCCCTCACATTTCCTTTCAACTTTCCCCCTCTCACCTTAAATGCATGCCCCATAGTATTAGACATTACAACTCTGGGAAAAAGATTCTGACTGTCAACCCTACCTAGGCATCTCATAATTTTATAGACTTTGATCAAATCTCCCCTTAGCCTCCGCTGCCCTTGAGAAGGTGGTGATGAGCTGCCTTCTTGAACTGTTGCAATCCATGTGCTGTACGTAGACTCACAATACCATTAGGGAGGGAATTCCAGGATTTTGATCTAGTGACACCAAAGGAACAGCAATATTTTCCAAATCAGGATGGTGGGTGCCTTTGAGGGGAACTTGTAGACAGTGGTGTTCCCATGTATCTGCTGACCTTGTCCTTCTAAATGTTAACAATCATGGGTTTGAAAGGTGCTATCTAAAGAGCCTTTGTGAATGTTTTCAGTGTATGTTGTAGATGGTTCACAATCTGCTGCTGAGCATTGGTGATGGAGGGAGTGGATATTTGTGGATGTAGTGCTGATCAGGCAGGCTGTTTTGTCTTGGATGGTGTCAAGCTTCTTGAGGGTTGTTGAAGATGCACCCATTTGGGCAGATGGGGAGTAGTCCATCATCCTCCTGACTTATGCCTTGTAGATAGTGCACAGCTCTTGGGGAGTCAGGAGGTGAGTCACATGCTACAGTATTTCTAGCCTCTGACCTGCTTATGTAGCCACTCTATTTATTTAATGAGTCAAGTTGCGATTCTGGTCAATGGTAAGTCCCAGGATGTTGAGAGTAGGGGACTCAGTGATTGTAATTCCATTGAATATTCAAGGGTTGTTGATTAGATTGTTTCTTATTGCATTTGAGTGTTGCGAATGCTACTTGACACTTTCAGCTCAAGCCTGGATATTGTCCAGTCTGATGAAGGGTTTAGGCCCGAAACGTCAAGTTTTCCTGCTCCTATGATGCTGCTTGACCTGCTGTGTTCATCCAGCCCCATGCTTGTTATCTCTATTGTCCAGTCTTGCTGTATTTAAACATGGATTGCTTCAGTATCTGAGGAACCGCAAATGGTGCTGAACATTGTGCAATCATTGGTGAACGTCCTCACTTCTAACCTTAAAATGGAAGGAAGGTCATTGATGAAGCAGCTGAAAATGGTTGGGCCTAGCACACTACCCTGAGGAACTCCTGCAGCGATATCCTGGAGTTGAGATGACTGACCTCCAACAGCCACAACCATCATCCATTGTGCCAGGTATTACTCTACCAGCAGTGAGTTTGCCCACTGATTCCCATTGACTACAGTTTCACTAGGGCTCCTTGATGCCATATTTGGTCAAGTACAGCCTTGATGTCAGGGGCTGTCAATCTCACCTCACCTCTGTAATTCAGATCTTTTGTCCATGTATGAGTCAAGGTTGTAATGCGGTCAAGAGGTGAGTGACCTTGGCAGAACTCAAACTGGGCATCACTGAGGAGGTTATTACTAAATGGGTGCTGCTTGATACAGTTGATGACACCTTTGATCATTCTACTAATGATCTGATACTAATGGGACATTAATTGACTCTGTTAGACTTCTCCTGCTTTTTGTGTAATTTTCCACATCATCGGGTAGATAATAGTATTGTAACTGCACTGAAAAGCATACTGGTAATTATTTTTGAAATTGCAGTTGCTCTCGTTTTATAATTTAGGCAACCCAACTCTGCACAGCAAGATCCCATAAAGCCACTTGAGATTATCCAGTTAATGGTTTCTTTTAGTGATATTGGTTAGACATATTGGTTGGGGATGAACATCAGCCACCGTTTTGGAGCAATCTTCCTACTTGTCTATGAATTGTTCTTTTGGAGGTGCTACAATTGATCTCAATCGCCCTATACTACAGAGAGAAAATTGCTCTAGCCACTCTTGACCCCAATTTTTGACCCTATGCTGGAAATGGTAAGCAGGCATAGTTGTCTGATAAGTTTTGCATGGGTTTTGGCACCATGACTCCACACTCAGTACCTTAAGTGTCTGGTAAGGAATGACTAAAACAGAGAATGTTGAAGGTACTCAGCAGGTCAGGCAACATCTGTGGAGAGAAAGAGTTAACATTTCAAGTCTAGGATGATTCTTTCCAAGGAATAACTATTTTTTCTGCCAGTGCCTGTGAACCAACATGCTTTATAAATGAATACCTGTCAAAGATTAAAGGAGAAAATTGTTGGGGTGGGATGCTGGTTTGATATAGGAATGTAGGTATTGCAAAAAGGAAAATAAGCAGAATTTTTTTTTATTCATTCATGGGATGTGGGTTTCGCTGGCTAGCCCAGCATTAATTGGCCATCCCTAATTGCCCACCAGGCAGTTAAGGATCTAAGCACATTGTTTTGGGTCTGGAGTCATATGTAGGCTAGACCAAATAAGGATGGCAGATTTCCTTCCCTAAGGGACATTGATGAACCAGATGGATGTTTCCTGACAATCGGAAATTGTTACCTTTAAACTCTTATCTCCAGATTATTGTTGAATTCAAATCCACCATCTGCCATGATGGGATTCAAACCCAGGTTCCCAGGGCATTCTCTGAGTCTCTGGATTAATAGTCTGGTAATAATATCCTTTGACCACCACCTACTATATTGCTCTATTGATACAGAAATTATATTGTAAGGACCTCTATGGCTTCAATTTTGATTGGTGTTAAGTTATGCCAACAATGCATTTCTTTTTAACCATCAGTTATTTGATTATGGACATTACTATCAAAAATATCAGCTCAATAGCTTGGGGTGGTACTGAGGGGTGGTAGTGAGGAGTGGAAATGGCATTGCTTGTGCTGGAATGTAGAGCACAGTAGTCATAAAATGAATCAATTGGATGTAGAGAGTTATAGGCCCTGGAGAGCTGTAGGGACTTGGCAGCTTCAGTGTGCCTGGAATGTGACAGTTTGATGTCACTGTTCTGAGATTTTCTTTCCCCAGGTCCATTTTCCAGTCATAAAGGGAGGAGACAAAAGAACCAGAATATTTCTTTAAAATGTAAGGATTTCCTTCTGTTGAGTGGGGACTGCATTAAGAAGAGAACTAGCCAAATACAGAATCATTCCTGCTTGTCAGCCTACATTGTCCTGTCTCAGCTATCAGAATAATGTTAGTGTGTTACTGGAGATAAACTATCAGAGTTGGGCGGGTGAATCATTTTGCTTGAAAATCTCTGGTTACAGTAAAATTCAAAACCCAGGCTTTTCTTTTGAATAAATCATGACCAATTCTCCCATGTTACCAATCAAGGCAAGATCCAGGCTTCCGACACAGAGAAAAATACTTGAGTTTAATTTAAAATGGTGCAACTAGGGCTCCATAATGATGTTGGTGAAAGCATTGATCTGTGTGAGTCATATAGTCCAGAAACTACTGGATTCTATTTCTGTTCTAAATATTTTCTCTATCAACCTGTTATGACGCATCTCTGTAGGAGGTGGTTTTTGAACCCAGGCCTCCTGGCTCAGAGTAGAGACACTACTCTGTAGTTCTCAGAGTAGAGAACTCTCTATTTCTGTTCTAATTTTAACGAAGACACTTGAAACAGCTAAATTATTTATGTATGTAAGCTAATGCTTTTATCGTGCTTGTTTAATTTTTTGGCCAAAATAGTGATTGTTACCTTTTTTCTGAAGTCATTATTTTAAAAGAAAATTCCAAGCATATTTGGAGGGTTTTTTCCTATTCATTTTGTGGGATGTGAGCATCGCTCGCTGGCCATCATTTCTTGCCCATCCCTCGTTGCCCTTGAGATGGTGGTGGTGAGCTGCCTTCTTGAAGCACTGCAGTCCATGTGCTGTGGGTTGACCCACAATGCTATTGGGGAGGGAATTCCAGAATTTTGACCCAGCGACAGTGAAGGAATGGCAATTTGTTTCCAGGTCAGGATAATGAGTGACTTGGATGGGAACTTGGAGGTGGTGTTCCCATATATCTGCTGCCCTTGTCCTTCTAGATGGAAGTGATCGTGGGTTTGGAAGGTGCTGTCTGAGGATCCTTGGTGAATTTCTGCAGTGCATCTTGTAGATAGTACACACTGCTGCTACTGAGCGTCGGTGGTGGAGGGAATGAATGCTTGTGGATGTAGTGCCAATCAAACAGGCTGCTTTGTCCTGGATGATGTCGAGCTTCTTGAGTGTTGTTGGGGCTGCACTCGTCCAGGCAAGTGGGAAGTATTCCATCACACTCCTGACTTGTGTCTTGTAGATGGTGGACAGGCTTTGAGGAGTCAGGAGATGAGTTACCCGCCACAGTATTCCCAGCTTCTGGCCTGCTTTTGTAGCCTCTGTGTTAATGTGGTGAGTCCTGTTGAGTTTCTGGTCAATGGTAACCCCCAGGATGTTGATAGTGGGGGATTCGGTGACGGTAACACCATTGAATGTCAAGGGGCAGTGGTTAGATTGTCTCTTATTGGTGATGGTCATAGCCTGGCATTTGTGTGGTGCGAATGTCACTTGATACTTGTAACCTCAAATCTGGATATTGTCCAGAACTGATTCATGTGAACATGGATTGCTTCAGTACCTGGAGAGCCACGAATGGTGCTGAACATTGTGCAATCATTGGTGAACATCCCCCCCGCCGACCTTATGATGGAGGGAAGGTCATTGATGAAGCAGCTGAAGATGGCTGGGTCTAGGCCACAACCCTGAGGAACTCCTGCAGAGATGCCCTGGAGCTGAGATGATTGACCTCCCACAATCACGACCATCTTCCTATGTGTCAGGTATGACTCCAAGCACCGGAGCGTTTGCCCCCGATACCCATTGATTCCAGTTTTGCTAGGTCTCCATGATGCCACACTTGGTTGAATGCAGCCTTGATATCAACGGCTGTCACTCTGACCACACCTCTGGAATTCAGCTCTTTTGTCCATGTTTGAACCAATGCTGTAATGAGATCAGGAGCTGAGTGGCCCTGGCGGAACCCAAATTGGGTGTCACTGAGCAGGTTATTACTTAGCAGGTGCTGCTTGATAGCACTGTTGAATACACCTTCCATCACTTTACTGATGATCGAGAGGAGACTGATGGGGCGGTAATTGGCCAGGTTGGATTTGTCCTGCTTTTTTATGTATAGGACATACTTGGTCAATTTTCCACATTGTCGGGTAGGTACCAGTGCTGTAACTGTACGGGAACAGCTTGACTAGGGGAGCAGAAAGTTCTGGAGCACAAGTCTTCAGTACAATTGCCGGAATGTTGTCAGGGCCCGTAGCCTTTGCAGTATCCAGTGTCTCCAACCGTTTCTTGATATCACATGGAGTGAATTGAATTAGCTGAAGACTGGCATCGGTAATGCTGGGGACCATTGGAGGAGACCAAGATGGATCGTCCACTCGGCTCTTCTGGCTGAAGATTGCTGCGAATGCTTCAGCCTTATCTTTTACACTGATGTGCTGGGCTCTTCCATCATTGATGGTGGGGATATTTGTGGAGCCGCCTCCTCCAGTGAGTTGTTTAATTGCCCACCACCATTCACGACTGGATGTGGCAGGACTGCAGAGCTTAGATCTGATCTGTTGGCTGTGGGATTGCTTAGCTGTCTATCGCTTGCTGCTTTCGCTATTTGGCATGCAAGTAGTCGCGTTTTTTTGGCTTCATCAGGTTGCTATCTCATCTTCAGCTATGCCTGGTACTGCTCCTGGCATGCCCTCCTGCACTCTTCATTGAACCAAAGTTGGTGCCCTGGCTTGATGGTAATGGTTGAGTGGGGGATATGCCAGGCCATGAGGTTACAGATTGTGTTGGAGTACAATTCTGCTGTTGTTGATGGCCCACAGCGCCTCATGGATGCCCGTCCTGAGCTGCTAGATCTGTGCGAAGTCTGTCCCATTCAGCACAGTGATAGTGCCACACTACACGATGGAGGTTGTTCTCAATGTGAAGGCAGGACTTTGTCTTCACAAGGACTGTGCAATGGTCATTCTTACCGATACTGTCATGGACAGATGTAACTCCAGCTGGCAGATTAGTAAGGATGAGGTCAAGTATGTTTTTCCCTCTTGCTGGTTCCCTCACCACCTGCCACAGACCCAGTATAGCAGCTATGTCCTTTAGGACCTGACCAGCTCGATCTGTATTACTGCTGCTGCGCCATTCTTGGTGGTGGACATTGAAATCCCCCACCCAGAATACATTTTGTGCCCTTGCTATCCTCAGTGCTTCCTCTAAGTGTTGTTCGACATTGAGGAGCACTGATTCACCAGCTGAAGGAGGACGGTATGTGGTAAGCAGCGGAGGTTTCCTTGCCCATGTTTAACTTGAAGCCATGAGACTTCATGGGGTCCGGAGTCAATGTTGAGGACTCCCAGAGCAACACCCTCCCGACTGTATACCACTGTGCCGCCCCCTCTGCTCGGTCTGTCCTGCCGGTGAGACAGGGCACATCCAGGGATGGTGATGGTGGTGTCTGTGACATTGTCTGTAAGGTATGCTTCTGTGAGTATGACTATGTCAGGTTGTTGCTTGACTAGTCTCTGAGACAGGTCTCCCAATTTTGGCACTGACCTCCAGATGTTAGTGAGGAGGACTTTGCAGGGTCGACAGGGCTGTTTCTACCGTTGTCTTTTCCGGTGCGTAGGTTGATGCCAGGTGATCCGTCCAGTTTCATTTCTTTGCGTCTTTGTAGCAATTAGTACAACTGAGTGGCTTGCTAGGTCATTTCAGAGGGCAGTTGAGAGTCAACCACATTGCTGTGGGTCTGGAGTCACATGTAGGCCAGACCAGGTGAGGGTGGCAGATTTCCTCCTCCGAAGGACATTAGTGAACCAGATGGGGTTTTCCGACAATCGACAATGATTTCACAGTGATCAGTAGATTCTTAATTCTAGACTTTTTTTAAAATTCCAATTCCACCATCTGCTGTGGTGGGATTCAAACCCGGGTCTCCAGAACATCAGCTAGATTTCTGGATTAATAGTCTAGCGATAATACCACAAGGCCATCACCTACCCTGCCCTGGAGTGATTTCATTGGTTTCCAAACACTGCCTACTCAGTTATCCTATTTAATTTCATTATTTTATTTCATTCTATTTCATCCCGGCACTGCGGTGAAGGCAAATTCCTTCATTTCAAAGAGGAATTGGATAAGCACCAGAAAGGAAACCTTTTCTAAGACAATAGGGAAGGAAGGAGTGAGTGGGACTAGAAAAATTACTCCTGCAGAGACCTGGGCTGGACTCAAAGGGCTTCTTCACTGTAATCATTATAAGTAAAGTCACCAGAGTCCCAGACTAGAAGTGGTTAGTGCTTCAGTGGTTAGCACTGCTGCCTCAAAATGTCAGGGACCCAGGTTTGATTCCAGCCTTGGGTGTGTGGAGTTCTCCCGTGTGTGTGTGTGTGTGTTTCCTCCAGGTGCTCTGGTTTTCTCCCACAGTCCGAAAGTGTGCAAATTAGATGGATTGACCATGCTAAATGCCAGGTTACTGGAGTGGATCTGGGTGCGATGCTGTTTGGAGGATCAGTGCAGATTTGCTGGGCCAAATAGCCTCTTGCTGCTCTGTAGGTATTCTGTGATTCTATAATGGGGTTGTACTGTCATTAGATAGGGACAACCTATTGAATTTAAACTGAGGGTCGCCACATCTCAGGCAAATGGTGAGGTTGACAAGGTGAGAGTTTCATGGTGGCCTCAGCCAGTACAGGAATTGAACATCACTCTACATCACAAAAACCAGTCATCTAGCCACCTGAGTGGTAATTCTTTGATATTTAGATCAGTGGTTAAGACCATAAGAAAACTAGGAAAACTAGGCCGTCTGGCCCAACAAGCCATTCAACAGGACAGTAGCTAATCCAAACATTCCTCCCATTTGCTTTCCTGCCCTTTCCCTGTAACCCTTGATTCCCCAACTGATCAAGAAACAATCTATCACAGTCTTAAATATACACAAGGACTCTGCCCCCACAGCTTGTTGATAACTTTTCGTGTATCTTTAATAAATGTTGGTTGGTAATTTGGATACATTCCTTACTATACATTTTTGATTGGTTACATTTTTTCAAGTAAGTTATTTAAAGTAACTGGAAGAAAATGCAAAACAGAAATTTATGTGATAAGTATGACAATTGAAATTTGGCAGACAAAAGGTAGCATACACCTTTGTATGTGGCAGTAGATTTCTGTGGTGTTACAGTAAGAGGACTTTCTGTTTAATTGTACAGGTCATTATGGCATAAAATTAGTTGAAACTAAAGTAAATTAAAGATAAAATTAGTTGGTTCTAAGATGAGACTTCTAGTAAACACCCTGACTTTGTGAAGGTTAATCAAGAATGTGCACACTTTCTGGCATCTGCTATGCTCTATTCTGGAAATTTACTATTCCAAATACGAGCTTTCCTGCGATGCTGAAACTTCCAGAAGTGTGTACTGCCTAATTGACACATAGAGTCATAGAGTTATACAGCACAGAAACAGACCCTTTGGTCCAACCAGTCCATATCGAATGTAATCCCAAACTAAACTAGTCCTACCTGCCTGTCCCTGGCCCATTTCCCTCCAAACCTTTCATGTACTTATCCAAATGTCTTTTAAATGTTGTAATTGTACCCACATCCACCACTACCTCATGAAGTTCATTCCACATGCGAACCACCCCCTCTGTGTAAAAACATTGTCCCTCATGTCTTTTTTAAATCTCTCTCCTCTCAACTTAAAAATATGTCTCCTAATCTTGAAATCTCCCATCCTAGGGAAAAGACAACTACCATTACTTCTATCTGTACTTCTCATTATTTTATAAACTTCTATCAGGTCACCTCTCAATCTACTATGCTCCAGTGAAAAATATCCCAGCTTATCCAGCCTTTCTTTATACCTCAAACCTTCCATACCCAGCAACATCTTGCTAAATCTCTTCTGAACCCTTTCAATATATCCTTAATAATATCCTTCCTATAACTGGGCGACCAGAACTGGACACAGTATTCCGGAAGAGGCTTCACCAATGTCCTGTACAACCTCAACATGACTTTCCAACTCCTATACACAAAGGACTGAGCAATGAAGGCAAGCATGCCAAATGCCTTTTCAACTACCCTGTCTATATATGATGCAAACTTCAAAGAATTATATATCTGTACCCCTAGGTCTCTCTGTTCTACAACACTACCCAAGGCCCTAACATTAATTGTATCAGTCCTACCCTTGCTTGTTGTACCAAAACGCGATACCTCGCATTTATCCTAATACTTGTAGATAGATACAGGAAGGCCATCAGCAAAGATGATGAAGATTTGATATACAGTTCTAAGCTACTTGAAATTTATTTGACTGACCACATCTATCGAGTGGATTACTAACTGATAACCCACTTTTAGTATTCATACACTGTAACCTACAATTACAACCTGTCAATATATTTCTTCTTTCTGCTTATCGACAGTAGACTTGGGTTTTGTATTGTTTTTTCGCTAAATTAAATGTCTCTTCATCCACTCAGGGTGCGCTTGAATTTCTTTGAACTCATAGAGGATTGGTATGATAAAGCCATGAATAATGCCAAGAATATTGCTGTGATTAAGAAGAAAGAGTTCAAAGAGGAGTTGGAGCTGCGAATGCACCTGCATGAGCCCAGAGGAAAACGCATTAAGATGGATGTATTCAATGTCAGGGCTGGTAAAGTACCAGTGCGGTGTCTGAAATACATACAAACTGAAAGAGTCCAGTTAGCCATTTCCATCCCTATGTCTCGATTGGTGAAAGTTTCACCTATATTTTATTGTGCATATATACCTGCAAGATCCTAGATTTGATTGCAATCAGAATTATGGTAAGGAGTGGCCAGAGTGCCAGAGTGGCTGAAGTAGGAGGAGAAAATAAGAGGCCAAGGATTTGTTTGTGTTAAACAGTCACTAATACTAGAACAGCATTGTAGATGTGTGGTGAGATCTGGGTTTATCTAAGATCCCACCCTCTGTCAATAACATGAAAGACAGCCAGTATTTGTGAAAACACATACAGAAAACTTCCCTAATTGTTTGAGCCTTTCCAGGCATCCAACAAACTAGGTTTCTTAATAAAAACCGAAAGAACTGTGGATGCTGTAAATTAGGAACAAAAACAGATGTTGCTAGAAAAGCTCAGCAGGTCTGGCAGCATCTGTGAAGAAAAAATCAGAATTAACATTAACTCATCACAGGTGCTGCCAGACCTGCTGAGCTTTTCCAGCAACTTCTGTTTTTGAAACTAGTTTTCTTCTTGGAAATGATAACAGTTAATGTGCAAGTACCAACTGACGCCACATGTGCAGTTTTCTGGGTGTCCACACGCTTCTGCCATTGTTACAGCAGATGAATGAGGAAACCCCTGTTATGCGGAATTTCTCCCACTTTATCCCTCTTACTTTGTCAAAATAACCATTGACCTTGCCTCACAGTGGAACTGCACCTGCACAGGGAAAGAGTCGAACGTCACTGTCGAGGAGTGGATGAAGTTTTGACAAAACTGAAAAAGGATTTTAGAGCACTTCAGTCAGAGCACTGCAAATCCATTGTGGAGTTCCGTAACAATATTCAAAACTTGGAGGAGATCTTTAAAACTGCAAATAAATCTGAAAGGTGAATCATCTTTAGAAGGTGAATGTAAAGAGCTCCTCTCTTGCATAATCAATATTTGCACTGCCTGACATTATGAGGTGATGCTCCAACCTGAGTCAGGATTTTCACTATGGTACCCAAACAATGCTGAGGTTATGTGGGCAACAGTGGAGGGCAACAATCTCATGGGACTAATTTCCTCCAAATTAGTCAATTATTAGCTAGATATTTTACTTGCTGACCAATTTAGATCAGTGGGAAAGCTCTTGGAATCTATCAAGTAAAGATTTCCATCTTAATTTTTTTTGTGAACTTGCTTCAGAACCAACAAAACCGAGTTTGTTTCCAGTTGCAAGTACATCTGACAATGAATCTCCTAAAAAGGTCTTAGATGGGAAATTCTAGAATCTTAACAGAGCCACAATTTAGGAACAGCAATACATGTCCAAATCGGGATGTTGTGAGACTTGTAGGCTGACAATGTTGTTATAAAGTGGAGGTTGACCCCCTCTGAGAACTACAACCAAAATACCCAAAGTACCTCCCCTTTTAATCTGTTAAAACGTAGTGTGAAAAGTAGTGCAACCTACATATCAGCAACTTCTCGTGGTTAACTAAAAGAAATCCCTGACACTTACTTTAAAATCAACAAGTAACAATTTATTTATCTAACTCTAACAGAGAACAAATTAACTAAACTATTAAACTGAATAAACCCCTTCTAACTATTAACTATTCTCAAATAAAACAAGATTCTCATGGTATGCTGTTCCAGTAAATACATGTCCCACGAATATAAAATTTTAAAAAAATAGACTTTAGTCTCTTGAAATTACAGCCAGGTAACATCTCTTCCAGAATGTCCTGCGCCTTTTCCATCGAATGTTCTGTGAGGAATGCTTTCTGTGTGAATTCTTCTGTCGGGAATCTTAGCTAGGAGCGCCGTGGTGCTGTTGTGATTATACGGTGCTTTCTCTAAGAACGGAGACTTGTTATCTCTCGCAGGTGGCAGTTCAATCTTCTGATTTTCCAACTGCCCTCTCCTTTTAAACCCTTGATGATATATCAATGTCTTACAGTAGGATTGATCCTACGTTGTCAAAACCATCAGATTAATATTTAATTGGGTTTTGGTATCGAAGTGTCTGATTCAAATTCACTGGCTAAAATCAAAACTTGTTGTCTTGATTGTAAAACAAAACTGCTACTTGGCCTGCTAATCATATGGCTTTTTGATGCTAATGTTTCAATTCAAGGGCTTTCTGTGCATCTGCAAACCAACAAGCTGCTGCCCACAGACATCCTTTTTGAATCTCTCAGCATAGAAAAAGCACATCATCTTTTGAAGAGTATGCGCAGTTCTCTTCCACCACCACACCCCCTCCCCCCGCCCCAGCCATTTTACAAACACCAAATGCTAACTTCCTGCCTTCTAATGCACAAGTACTCCACCCAACTTTGCAACAATATTCCCAGGACATTCATGCTTCTGTCTTTTGCAGGCAAAATGATCACAACAGTGTTCTTCTGCTTAGTTTATTACTTCATAAGTTAAGATGAGACACTGGTGTAGTGATAATGTTGCTGAGTTACTAATCCAGAGGTACCAAGACAATGTTCTGGTGACAAAGGTTCAAATTTCATCTTGGCAGCTTCTGGAATTATAATGCAATCACTTAAGAAAACCTGGAAGTAGAAATTAGTAATGGTGACCATCAACCTGTCAAGAATTAGTACGAAATCCCTCCTGGTTCACTAGTGTCCTTTTAGGATGAAAATATGGCATCCTTACCTGCTTTGACCTCCATGTGTCTCCAGATTGTAACAATGTGGTTGACTTTTAACAAACTTCTGAGATTATTAGCAAGTCACTCAGTTCAAGGGCAATTAGGGATGGGCAACGAATGCTTATCTTATTTGTGATGTCCGCATGCCATAAAAGAATTTAAGAAGTATTCCTCTGTTTGCTTTATTCTAGGCTAATTAATTTACTAAATTCCCTTCACCATAAGCAGGAGAAATACATGAATTCTGTCAATAAATTATTTCGCGAATTTCAGAATATGCTGGACAAATCTCTAGGAAAATTGCAAGATGACAATGCACAGTTTGTCACATCATTCAGGTACTGTAAAAAGTTTGAATTTGTGCTTAATTAAGGACTCCAAGCTGCAGAAGTGGCCATTTAATATT
The DNA here is from genome assembly GCA_024137785.1 of Ginglymostoma cirratum. Lineage (NCBI taxonomy): Eukaryota > Metazoa > Chordata > Chondrichthyes > Orectolobiformes > Ginglymostomatidae > Ginglymostoma > Ginglymostoma cirratum. The sequence continues at coordinate 32,190,176 of JAHRHZ010000035.1, forward strand.
TTTAATCGGGAAAGAGAATGAAAGCTGAATACTAGGGGGCATAAGTTTAAAAGGAGGGCTAACAGGGTAACAAGGTGTAGAGCTGGATAAACACAGCAGGCC
>JAHRHZ010000035.1:32190677-32245079 GCA_024137785.1 Ginglymostoma cirratum
TCACCTGAAACGTCAGCTTTCCTGCTCCTCTGATGCTGCTTGGCCTGCTGTGTTTATCCAGCTCTACACCTTGTTATCTCAGATTCTCCAGCATCGGCAGTTCCTACTATCGCTAATAGAGGTAACCAAGTTGAGGAATAAACCTTCTCAGGAAGGACTTCGAAATATCCAACATTATGGGGTAAATGGGCAATTAGAGAAGAATTAAGTGGTGCTAATAGAAGTTGGGCAGGTGGACACATCTATCAAAAGGAACAGAGTTATTAAATTGATTTCCTGATCGTAATAAAATCTTGTTTTGTTGTGTAATGCTTTGTCTTTTAGGTTATTTGCAAATGGTGGTAACTATACACCAAAAGAAATTCAGGAATACAATGAGAGAATCGAGGAGGTAACCAGTGGTATTGCCAATACAGAAGGGTCAGTTATGGTTGATTTAGAAATAATGGAGGCCATGTCCTTAGAGCAGGTACATACGTAAAAGGATCTTTTTTGAGTGTATTTAAAATGAAAGTTGCCTGAAAACGTGGATAACAGTAAACCTTGACTAGGTAGTTGCTGAGGTTTTTACACAGAGCTTACCAAAATCTAGACAGTGACCCCTAGTGTGATTGTGAACTGAAATGTTGGGGGCTTTGAGCTCCAAGGAGTAGTGCCTGTCGTAGAACTCCAACCGAGTGCCAACACCTGTAGGAACCCTTTAAAACTTGGCATTTTCTTCATGGTGGCCATGGCCTATTATTGAGGCCTGATTCCTGTTCCAAAAAAAATCCAGTGAAAAGGTTTCAAGTCATACCAGAACAAAACGTTAACTCTGTTTCTATCTCCACCAATGCTGCTAGCCCTGTTGAGTTTCTCTGCAGTATTGTACTTTTATCCATTATTTATTTATTTATTTAGTGCATGCAAATGCCCCAAATCAAATAATAGACTCCTCATTTGCTGTAGTCAATAGAAAGGACACTTCTCAGCATTGTTTGTGTCTCTCCACATGTGCATAAGGATAACAGCAATGTCATACATTTTAATTAAATAACAGAGTCAGGGATAAATATGTGGGGAAAAGTCAACAGGGAAGATGGTAATGATTTGGATGAGGGAACAAAATGTAACATCTCAAAGTCTGCAGATGATACCAAGTTGGGTGGGAGAATGAACTGTGGCAAGGATGCAGAGATCCTTCGGCATGATCTGGGCAGGTTGGTGAGTGGGCAAATCAATGCAGTATAATTTGGATAAATGTGAGGTTATTCACTTTGGAAGCAAAAATAAGGAGGCAGATTACTACCTGAATAGCTGTAACTTGGGAGATGGGAGTGTGCAGTGTTGACCTGAGTGTCCTTGTGTACCAGTCTCTGCATGCAGGTGCAGCAGGCAGGAAAGAAGGCAAATGGACTGTTGGCCTTCATTGCAAGAGGTATTGAGTACAGGAGCAGGGATGTGTTGTTGCAGTTATTTGCAGGGCCTTAGTGAGGCCACACCTAGAATATTGTATGCAATTTTGGTATCCTTTTCTGAGGAAGGATACTTTTGCTCTTGAGGGAGTGCAGTGAAGGTTTACCAGGCTGATTCAGGGGATGGCGGGACTGACGTATGAGGAGACACTGACCAGGTTGGAGATAACAAACATGGGGCTGGATGAACACAGCAGGTCAAGCAGCATCATAGGAGCAGGAAACCTTGACGTTTCGGGCCTAGACCCTTCATCAGAAATGGGGGAGGGGAAGAGGGTTCTGAAATAAATAGGGAGAGAGGGGGAGGCGGATAGAGGATGGATAGAGGAGAGGATAGGTGGAGAGTGGATTTCACAAGCTTCAAAATCTCCCCTCCCCCAACCGCATCCCAAAACCAGCCTAGCTCATCTCCACCTCCCTAACCTGTTTTTCCTCTCACCTCAAGCCACACCCCCATCTCCTATCTACCAACATCATCCCGCCCCCTTGACCTGTCCATTCTCCCTGGACTGACCTATCTCCTCCCTACCTCCCTACCTACACTCACCTTTACTGGCTCCATCCCCGCCTCTTCGACTTGTCTGCCTCCTCTCCACCCATCCTCTCCTCTATCCGTCCTCTATCCGCCTCCCCCTCTCTCCCTATTTATTTCAGAACCCTCTTCCCCTCCCCCATTTCTGATGAAGGGTCTAGGCCCAAAACGTCACGTTTTCCTGCTCCTATGATGCTGCTTGACCTGCTGTGTTCATCCAGCCCCATGCTTGTTATCTCGGATTCTCCAGCATCTGCAGTACCTTTTATCACTGACCAGGTTGGAGTTTGTTTTGCTGGGGTTTAGACGAATGAGGGGGGTATCCCATAGAGACTTATAAAATTCTAACAGGACTGGACAGGGTAGATGCAGGGAGGATGTTCCAGATGGTGGGTGTGTCCAGAACCAGGGATCACAGTCTGAGGATTTGGGTAGATGATTTAGGACAGAGATGAGGAGACATTTCTTCACTCAAAGAGTGGTGAGCCTGTGGAATTCATTGCCACAGGAAGTAGTTGATGCCAAAACATTGAATGGCTTCAAGAGGTGGCTAGATATAGCACTTGGGGCAAATCAGATCAAAGGTTATGGGGAGAAAGCAGGATTAGGCTGTTGACTTGGACGATCAGCCATGGTCGTGATGAATGGCAGAGTAGGCTCGAAGGGCTGAATGGCCTCCTCCTGCTCCTATCTTCTATGTTTCTATGTAGCAGTGGGAACATTTGGCTCTGCTAGTTGCCAATGGTGTGGCATTGAGGATATGAATGTAATGCTGCAAGAAGTTTGATGACCTCCATTTTGTTGTTGAGTGAGTGAATGCCCTTAAAGTTTTAGCAGGACAGGCCCCTCTTGCAGTCACGTGCATTGTCACCCATTAAGGTGGGCATTAAGTGAAATAGTGAAGACCAAAGTGGCTCTGTGTGTGCTAAATCAGCATTTGGAGGCAACTAACGTCATGAGCTGCCTGCTCTGCATACTTCTGCTGTAGTCATGGAATGCTTAGGCTTTGGCCTCTCTGTTACTTGGGAAATCCTAGCAATACTACCACATGCTTCACATACTACTCCAGCCACATTAATTGTGACGTTGGTTTGAAAAATTAAAATGATCACCTTCTACTGAGATCTGTCTTCATCCCCTTGAAGGCATCTTGTGTTCTCGATTCATTCATGGGCTGTGGGCATCACTGGCTGGACCAGCACTTATTGCCCATCCCTAGGTGCCCTCAAGGAGACGGTGGGGAACTGCCTTCTTGAACCACGAATTCCATTGCCAACTTATCATCTCTCTCTCTGCTCCATTTTTAATCTCATGCTGTAATGTAAGAGGAACTATAACTATAATCCCCATGACAGGAACCACAGTATGCATTCAGAGACCTTTCAAAAGCACAAAATACTTTTCAAATGTCTACCAGCAGTCCCTGATGGAGTAAGCTAATCAAGCAGTATAAATAAAAAGAAAAACTGCAAATGCTAGAAATGCACAGTAGACCTGTCAGCATCTGAAACAAAAGGAGGAACCTTCTTGTTCTGCAGTATGTCTGCAAGTGTCACTTTAAACTTATAGATGTAGACAGCTCTATTTTATCATTAGGCACCCTGCAGATTATCAATTATTCTTGTAAAGAAAGTCTTAGGAATTGTGAATCATAGTCTGGTATTGAATATATTACTTTTGTTCATTCTTTCAACAAGTCTACTGCAGTGATCAAAGAGACTGAAGACAAATATATGCGTTACACATTGGATTTGATCTTCATTGAGAAAATTAAACGATTTCTGACTAACACTCAGACAAAAATTAAAACTGAGGTAAGAGAAGTTTTTCTGAGTCATTCCTATTTGAGTGGGAATGTTGTGAAAATCAAATTTAAACAGTCTTTCTGCACCAACAGGTTTTACTTCAGAAAAAGCAGGAGAAAAACATATCAATAGCTTGTCTGCTTGTTGAGTGAGCATAGGACAAGCCCTGGTATTATCTCTCATTTGTGCTGCATTCATGAATCTCAGCCAGGGTAGCTTTGGAGATGCTAGAAATTCTTATGCAGCTAGAAAGAGAATGCTTTAATGGTTCCTGTTCCTGACAGCTCTCCTATTAGTCGGTGCACTTATGGATGTCTGGTAGGGACCAATGAGTTTGATGAAATCATAAACCTCTTATTTTAGATAGCTTTTGCAATTTTGCTAGAAAGGCCCTAACACAGGGAAACCCTCCTGTTAAATTTACACACCATTAATACAAAAGGGAGAATTTTGACTCTTCCTGGTGCCCCATCCCTCTCTTTGTGCTCGTTGATCTCCCATTTGAAGAGCGGCGTATTTTTTTTCTTGGTGGAGGAGGCCGCAGTCTCACGTATAGATACTGATTGGGATCCCTACAAGGATTAAAGTACCCAGGAGGCATTATGACCTGGAGCTGAACAGAAAAGGCACCACAGCATTTCCGCTAGGCTTGGAAAGGCTGGTGCAAGAGATGATGAAGCCCTCCAGATAAGCAAAAGGTTGGCATTGTGGGAACCAGAGGTCAGTCTGGGTCCAAAGGGAGATTTACAAACGTCATTGTCTGGGAATTCTTCATCCTGCCACTCATGGCAGGAAACCTTCTCAAAGCCAACTTCCCCACCAGTTACTTAGAAACCAGTGGTCTGTTAAGGACTGATCTTTAACTGGAGCAACCACCCTTCTTCCTCACCACTTACACCCCTATCACATTGCATGTTTTGGTAATAGCACTTACATGAAGCTTGGGAGTTAAAATACATCTGGTCTGAAGCTTTAGTCAGGAATTACACTTCACAGTCATCTTTTCTCATTCCATCCAATAGGTGCCCTGGTTAAAATTGTACCCATAATGACCAAAAGAAGTTTTCTTCTGCAGACTGAAAAATGCTATCCACTATTGTCCAGGTTTAACGATGATGGACAGGATTGAAAGTGCAACTCAGGACTGCTTTCAATTTATTCTTTGAAATGATATGAGTTGCTTGTCTGCCCATACACTGTGAATCAATATAAGTGTATTATATCCAATTTACAAATGCCCATACTTATGAACGTGTTTGCATACAGGATATCCAAAATTTTTCACACTGAGGCTGGAGCCTGTATGGAATGAGCTGTCGAAGGAATAGGCTGGTACAATTACAACATTTAAAAGGCATCTGGATGGGTATATGAAAAGAAGCATTTAGAGGGAAATGAGCCAAATGCTGGCAAATGGGATGATATTTGTTTAGGATATCTGGATGGCATGGACGAATCGGACCAAAGGGTCTGTTTCCATGCAGTACAGCTCTATGACTCTATATGACCATTTCCTGTGCTCACGAGTAGCTGCTTTATATTGTCCTGCATTGTGTTCTGACTTGAATACAAATCAATTTGTGAACCGACTCAGGGACAGAACCTGTTGGCAGCCCAGGGACTACCTATAGTAACACAGGTTTCAGAAACTCGCTCCACAGAGATCTACAAGCTACAGCTTTCAGGGTCAAAATCACTGGCAATTGTTTACATGCAGGATTTACATTCTAAATGTTCATGTAGGCAGTTTCAAATCTTAAATGTTGAGATAAATGCATGATCAAACATTGCGACAAGGAGTTGGAGAATGTGTGATTTCAAACAGCATATACAGTGGAAGTTTGATATACTGTGGTTAAAGTACTGCAAACTTGCTTATAGCATGCAGTCTCTTGACCCCCAAGAGAGGTAAACTTTTCTTTAGTTAAAAATAGGAGAAAATAAGTGCCTTCTTATTAAGGTGATCCACCCATAACATAACCTTTTGCTCCCAAACATCCATATTGTAATGAACTTCCACTGTAGATATCAGCCAAGTGCTAGAGGAATATTAGTGACTTGCCATGTCTTATAATTAATGGTAATAAGGCTATGAGTTAATTTTGGAATTATGTTCGATGGCGACATGTGTTGAGCCCAGGGATTAAAATACTCAATCTGCATTTTCCATGATTTTCCCGTTCCTAGCATCAAAAGAAAATGTGTCTGCAGTACAGAATCATACAATTTATCCTGCAGACTTTTATGCAATTTATGAAAATAATCTTCATTTAAACTTGATATGACCGTGTTGCAGGTGGCCCTCAGCAACAGCCATACCCTGAATATAACTTCCCATCTTGAACAGTTTGAAAGAAAAATAGATGCATGTGCCCGACCCAATCTGGACAAAGAGGTGAATTGAATTTCTATTGGAATTAGCTCCTCTTCTGCAAAGTTTTACTCTTTATCTACAGATCAATCAGTGACTTTACCTTTGCTTTTGTACTAATTATTTTTACCCCTATTTTTCACCACCAATACCTAAATTTTCTTGGATCATCTGCAGTAATATATTATTCACTACTGATAGAGACTTAAATCCCTAGAACTTGCTGCTGCAGTTTTACACTTTGTGCATTTTCAGTATGGTTGCAGGAGAGCAACCCAAAAGCATAACGACTGTGCCTGGGGTCTAAATTCAGGGAATCGAGCTGCCGGTGATCTCGCCAATGTTTGGTTAGCCTTGGATATGGCAATCCTTGCCAGGAAGAGGTCTCTTGCTGGCTCTCTAAATGCCTGATGAGACACCTGCCTCCACAACAAGGCTTCACCTGATCATTTTTATTAGCGTTCTAAAGCAGAGACAGCAAAAATAGACTCATTCATGTGATTTCAGTTACTGTAAGTAATATATTTGTGACACTCCCCTCTCCAGATTGTCTTGCCTAAGGAACTGTATCACTTCTCCAAGATTATCCAGGACCTTATGGAAAAGAGGGCTCTCTATCTCAACTGCCTGGTGGTAAGTGTGAACTGTATTTGTGCGTTTTTGCTGAAAACACTACCTGATAACCTCACTTGGTAAATTTCAAGGTTTAAATGGTAATGAACCTGAGAACAGAAAAGCCCTAGGGTTAAGCTTCAGTTTGTGCTGTTAGATTTTAAACTTATGAAATGATACTGAAATAAAGACATGACCTTGCCTTTGCAAGTAGCATCTGCAGAAGTATTTTACACCATTTGTTGTTACTGAATTACAAGTTATTTTGTTCTTGATGTTTGGAATAGTTTTTCTGCATCCTGATTACTGCACTTCTTTTCTCCTTTATGAACCCTTTCCAATTATTTGTTTTCTAATCATCCCACCAGCACATTGCTACCTGGTGCATTGGCACTTGTAGATCACCTTTCGGTTTAAGCAGTGATCCATTGAAAGCTGCCTTGTAAGAAATATCACTCAACCTTCAACATCAGCATGGTCTCTTTTGATGCTCCAATGTGTACAGAGAACATGAAGAATTTATTAAAATGAACAGGACATGGAATTTCCAGTGAGGTCACACTACTGTTGAACAGATGCACAGTCCATGCAACTCAACCATTGTGTCAGGCACATATCTTTACCCTTGTATTGGCACTTAATAACAGCCTTCAAGCAAGGGTGTGGTTGCTGATGGTGGTCATTGTAATTTCAGTACAGAGCACCTTTAAAACACCGTTTCTACTAACCCTGTCACAGTCAAGATCCTCTTCGGTATCTCTAGTCATCATGCTGGATCAAAGATAAACTGCAACTGGTTGTAGCACTTTTGTACCACCTTTGTAATTATGATCCTCATCCTGCAATAAAAATAGGGCAAGTTCAGCACCAACGGCATATGGTTCACATTCACAATTTTGTATGGGATATAAAAATGACTTTAATGCACTGAACACAGCCTTCATCAATGTTAATCAATCCAAATGCCTGAAATTGTCCATTGTAAACTATTTGAACTACTAGGCTTCTCAAATTTGTTTTCTTCCTAGGACTCAGTCAGAACAGAAGTTCCCCTCCAAGGGCAAGTTGCCACAGCCGCTCATGTTGAGTTTCAGACAAGGGAGACTAAAATAAATGAGAATCTGCTGCTGCCCACCAGAAAGGGAAAAGTCCCCACTGAAGATGTGGCTGTTACTGTCGTCAAAGAAATATTGCAGTAAGTAAAAATGGCTTAATGCTTTCACTGGCATGAGCAGGAAACTGACCGCAGCGTAGAACTTTGGAAATGTGTACCCTACCGATTCTCCATTGGGTTAAAGTTCCCTGTCCCACAAAATTAAACGTACATTGCTGGTTGGTTTTGTACTTCCTGACTCTTTATATTACATTACACAATCCGGCAGGGAAAAGGGAATGGTAGCCAGTGCTAAATGTAAAAGGGAGAATGGCATACACAGGTCACTCTATTGATGCAGAAATGAGATAATCATCCTTTTATCTATTGTGAATATTTTAATATCTCTTTCGTTACATGAATAAAGTTATTCAATACCGTATTCGGTATGGTTTGAGGTGGCTGCTGAAGTCATTCAATCTTTGAAACCATGCATACCTTTACTATGGGCAGCTGGATAACAATTGAAAAGGGAGCTTTGGCTATTTCCCCTTCTCCATCCCGGGAACACTGGACCAAAATCTTTTGAATGTCCTTGGCTTTGGAAATTGTGTCAGAAGATAGGGCGATTGTCAATGTAACATCTTTGCCCAAAAAGGTAAAAAAGAAAAAGCTGTAGACCAGTAAGACCAACACTGGGAACACGTAGACATTATCATACAAAATTAAGTCATTAATTAAGTCTTTAGAAAGGTAGGTTGATTAAGGACAACCAGTGTAAGTGACAAATTGTATCTGATCTTCAAGAAAATAGTGAAGTGTATTGATTATGGACAAGTTGGAGATTTTCAAAACGGCATTAGATAAGAAGATTTTAACCAATAATATATTTGTAGACTTTTAGATAGAATTAAGGCATGTGGTATTAAGAGGCTTGTGACAGGATGGTTAATAAAATGACAAAATGGCAGTAAACAGGAAGTATTGGTAATGCCTGTGTTGTGAATTGGAGATACATAAACAGACATGTAAATTCTTTTGTGGGTTAGGGTTGGGCCAACCCTATGTATATGTCTCTGTGTATAACCTACATCACAGGTTTGGATGGAGGAAGCATAAAATCAAACTTTTAACGGCGATGGCAATACGAAGACAATAAGTGTAGTTAAGTGAAGTGCACTTTAGATGACTCAGGTAGATAGAGCTGGATTGGAAATTGACTAATGTAAAGTTTGCAGCAGGAAAATGAGGGATGATTCATTCTCTCAGGAGATTGAAAATAGATATATTCGAAATGGTAAAACTTTAAAATGTTTGGGGCAGCACAGACAGTTGGATTGAGATACACAAGTAGAAGGCAAAGTTCATAAAGCTGTAAATTGAGTGTGTGGGATCCTAATTTTTATAAAAAAGTAAAGCAACAATACTAAACCTTTTGAAATCAAAGATTAGGCTGAGTTTAGATGATTGAGTCCAGTTCATTCAGAGACAGTAGGAACTGCCGATGCTGGAGAATCCGAGATAACAAGGTGTGCAGCTGGATGAACACAGCAGGCCAAGCAGCATCAGAGGAGCAGGAAAGCTGACGTTTCGGGCCTAGACCCTTCTTCAGAAACCGAAACGTCAGCCTTCCTGCTCCTCGGAATATGAGGTGCTGCTCCTCCAGTTTCCAGATGGCATCATTGTGACACTGGAGGAAGCCCAGAATGGACATGTCACCAAGGGAGTGGGAGGGAGAGGAGTCCAGTTCATGTTGTCTTTGGAAGGATTTCACAGCCATGAAGAAAAGGAAAAGCACTAAAACTATACCAGGGATGAGAAGCTTCAGGTATAATCTCTCAATGAACTTGTTACGTGCATGAAGCGATGTACCATTGCATTGAATGGGTTCACTAGCCCACCATCCCAATGGTTCTCTCTCCTGAAAATGGCTTGGGTCAGGAACAGAGGCAGGACAGCAGCACACAGCCTGCATACCATTATCCATTCTGAGGAAGGGTCACCGGACCCAAAACGTTAACTCTGATATCTCTTCACAGATGCTGCCAGACCTGCTGAGCTTTTCCAGCAACTTCTGTTTTTGTTTGTTGTTTTGTATGCCATTATCTATCCTCACCCACCTATGCTTGACCTCCATCTATCAGCAAATTCTGGTCCAAGACTCTTCTCAGCAGAATAGAAAAGGTTAAGAGGAAGTCTAATTGAGGTGCTGAAAATTGAGAGACTGGGACATAGTGAATTGGTAACTAGAGAACATAAAGTTAAGATAATTACCAAAAGAACAGAAGATGTTCTTTAGAGAATTTGGAAGGCTGGAGGGGAAAACTCATTCAGGTAGTAACATTTTGAGTATCAATGCACAGCCTACATCAATAGGTTGCTCAGTATTCTTCATTGCTATCAATGAGGAAACTTGTGTGACTTCATTGCAGTGTCTAGCACTGCCAGAAGTGATGCTACATTAACAAATTTCTCCCTCATGCAAAGTGTTATATGGAGTAACGTATCAGAAACAGCAGTTGGGACAGAATCAATTTAGAAAGGAAATGCATATATATTTGAAAGTGAAAATTGTGAAAGGAAATAGGGAGTGGCAATGGAACTGAACAAAGTGGATGGCCCTTTCAAGTAGTTGGCACCTGCCGCTGTGTCAAATATTGAACTTCCATAACGCAATGCTACAATTCTGGATTTGGAATTGAATATGTAGTAATATTGTATTGTTCAAAAAATTATAACTTGCAGTGTCCATAAATCGGAAGTGTTACCTGATGCGGACCTTGAAACAGCTGATGACATATCTACAGCTAAAGGTAACACAGAACGGAATCCTTTCTGTTTCCAGCACCAGTTGCCAAATGAATAAAAGGGGTCGTGTCTGGGCAATAGGGTGGATGTACTCCAGTTTCCCCTTTGATTAGTATACTTCTTGAAAAGCACAGAACAATGATTGCCACTACCGATAAATTGTGGGACTGGTCATAACACACCTGGGCTTGGGTGGGCAGCAAAAAAAAATTAACTGTACAGTGATTCTATCTGTAGTGCGTGTATGTATAGATATCAGATTGAAACTTGGCTGTACAATCAATGTTCAAATATTCTCTGACAACGTGGAAAAACAATACACAAGAAATGGGAATATTACTGGAGAGTCACTCACTCTCCAAAAGAGAATCTATCATTACATGAGCTAAAGTTGTAAATAAATTTGACTTCTGTAACAGGTTTGCTTTATAACTGCTTTTTGTTTTGGGACTTGATTGTACGTCATCCATTGGAATGAGTGGCACCTGGGACTGACAATGAAACATGATGGATTTACAGACTGAGCAATTCTCTGAAAGTTATCAAACTACGCATTTGTAAACATTTTTCTGTTGTCTTTCTTTACTTCACACCTTTAACACACACACCCATGTAAAGATCTGCATCACAGATTCAAAGATATTGTAACCTTATGCAGCCATATTGCAACAGAACGCTCTGAATTGCAATCAGGAATGGAAACCCTGCTTAATCTTTCTCTGGAGCAGTGACACTAATTAAAAGAGTATTATCATCATCACATTAGGATTAGTTAACTTAATTGGAAATTGAACTTTTGATTTGTAAAGCTCACCCTACATCATCATTCACCAACAGAACCTTAAACTGAAACAGTTTATTAAGGTGTGGTACACTTCTGTTTTTGTACAATGACAATAAAATTGACAAAAATGGAGAATTTGTCCTGTATGTGGAATACTGGCAGTAGCTTAATTGAAAATCATCTTGCCTCTTCATTCATTTTTGCAGCATCTCAAGTGTCATTTGGTTCTGGTTCACAAAATGCGCGCTCTACAGCTGTGTCCTCCAGAGGACAAAAGACAACAACACCTAGGTCAGTAAAAATAAATAGCTCAAACTTTTTTTTTTGTCACCGTTATGTCTTTGGGATTCTATTTTAACTTGTCTAATTTTAAAATTTACATTATACTCCTATTTAAGCTGCATCTTTAGCTCTGATGATGACAGTAATTGGGATCTCTCTGATTCCTCTACTCTATTGTCCTCATTTTGAAAGAGTATTTCAGGCATTGCTCTCAGGCTTTGCTGAGAGAGTATTTTCTTTATTTCCCTAAAGGATCTCAGTTAGTCTAATAAAAACCAAAAGAAGTGTGGATGCTGTAAATCAGGAAAAAAAAACAAACTTGCTGGAAAAGCTCAGCAGGTCTGGCAGCATCTGTGGAGGAGAAGACAGAGTTAACGTTTTGGGCCCGGTGACCCTTCCTCAGAAGGTTTTCTCCTCCACAGATGCTGCCAGACCTGCTGAGCTTTTCCAGCAGCTTTGTTTCTGTTGTTGTTGTCTCAGTTAGTCTAACTTGTTGCAAATCCCTTTGAAGGTTCCAATCCTTTGGCAGAAGAAGGTAATTGATCTCAGTGGGTATTGATTCTGCTCTCTGAAAGCATGGCCACTCCAGTGGGAAATGAGGGAATTCAAAAAATAGTTATTTAAGCAAAGAGTGTGAGAACAATAATAAAGTTCAGAGTCAGTCTGGGATGTGGTTTGGCAGAGAACTTGCAGATGGTGATGCTCCCATGTGTCGGCTGCCATTGTTCTTCCAGGTGGTAGAGGTTGTGGGTCTGTAAAAAGCTGTCAAAAAGCCTTGATGATTACTGGATCTTGTTGGTTGCCTGGGCTGCCAGTGCAGTTTGTATGCGTTCCTGGAGATTTCTACATGTAATTTCCAGTCACTAATTGCCCCAGAAAGTCAAGTAGCCATCTGCCCATACCATTCCAGCTTCAGTATCTTTATAGTTAATACAAAAATAATATTAAAACAAAAATTCAAAGATACCTTATTTTATAATGACTCTTTAATCTGCAGCACTTTTATTCATGCTGGTGGAACAACAAATTGCCGCAATCGTTTTCCCAGTACTGACTCACAGAAGGTGATTTTAATATGAACACAAAATCTACCTGCCTAGTCGGAGGTTAATCGATGAGCTCAGATTGTCTGTTAACAGATCCAGCTACATCTCCACACTAACCATTGCCCACTGTTATAGGAAGGATATTAATAAGCTAGAGAGGGTTCAGAAGAGCTTTACTAGGATGTTGCCGGGTATGGAAGGATTGAGTTATAAAGAAAGGCTGGATAGAGACTTTGCACTGGAGCGTAGGAGCTGAGGGGTAACCTTATAAGGGTTTATAAATTCGTGAGGGGTATAGTTAGGGTTAACGGTAGGTGTCTTTTCCCCAGGATGGGGGATTTCAAGACTAGGGAGCAAATTTTTAAGGTAAGAGGAGAGAGATTTAAAAAAGACAAGGGGGCAAATTTTTTACACAGAGGGTGGTTTGCCTGTGTATTGAACTGTCAGAGGAAGTGATGGATGTGGGCACAGATGCAACGTTTAAAAGACACTTAGATAAGTACATTGATTAGAAAGGTTTGGAGGGATGTTGGCCAGGAGCAGGCAGGTGGGACTAGTTTAATTATGTTCGGCATGGACTGAAGGGTCTATAACTCTATGACTCGATAACCAATCAGCACCGTCTTCTCATTCTGTGGTCCATTCCAATGTTTGTTTTCTTGCATTTTCTAAACACTTTGATTTGTATCTCTTTTTAGCAAATTTTAAGGAAAAATATTTTCTCATTAATTTTTAAATTTTTACATAAATTATTTCAAACTGAGAACGACTTTGTTAGTCAGTGACTAATGCCTCAGGAATAAACAAGTCTTCACAACTTCTGCATAACGGCTCTGAATTAAGCTCCTCCATGAAAGACCACGGATGAAATATCTAAACAAAACTCTGGCACTGCAGACCACATACAATCAGGGAGTTATAATTTTCTGTTAACAAATCCTGATATCATCGTTGCTGCTGAAATTGCTTCAATCGCTGTGACTGGCCTAAGATAACTGCGTCAGAAATTGCAGATATTTTTGATCAGCCAATGTGGCTTGTGCACATGACAGTCAGAAACCCATCACAGGATGTAAATATCTTTTGCACCCTAACAATTCAATGATTCTGTAAAATACCTCCAGTTTAACTTACTGCCTTTGCCCACTCTAAGCCAGGATTAAACAGAAAAGGAACAGTATCAGCAGCTAAATGCTTACTCACTTTTGCCACCAGCCATTATTCTTAAGGTTGGAAATTCCATCTCTCATTGCAGTTTGAACATAAATTAGACACAGGCGTAGGCCATTTCATCTCTAAAGTATGGTCTACCTTTCAACAATATCATGTCTGATCTGATTGTGGGTTCAACTTCACTTTTCCTACTTACCATGTTATCCTTTCATTTCCCTTCCCTGCTTCCCCTTTCATTCCCTTCCTCCCTGTTTCCCTGTGATTTTCTATATGACAAATCAGTAGACTGCCATAATAATTGATTGTGTGAAGTACTTCGTGACCTGTTGACCTGATATTGCATCATATAAATTTAAATCTGTGATTTGGGATTTCTGTTGGAACCTAGGTATGTCTCTATTAATCCAAAAATGTCTCTTATTTTGACCCCGTTGTGAAATTATTGCTTTAGCAATATGGTCCTTCTAAATTGAATTGTACTTTTTACATCAACTGCGTTGTCAGAGGGTTAAAGCTTACCAGAGTCTCCTAAAGTGGTTGAAAGACTTTAATTTTCATTGATGAACTTCACAAAATTTCCAGTGATTTTATAAATTCTGTGCCTTCCTAAACTGCAGCGCTAACAGTAGGTTGTAATTTAATCCCAAATTCCTTTCTTTGGGTTTATTTGCAAAATCTCTTGTTCTCACCTGATTATGCTGTGTTTGTTATCGCTAGAGTCAGTGAGCTGTCATATTCAGTATGGTAAGATGTCAGATAAAAGTCATAACTAAGCATCTCTCTCTTGACAGCGCAATCAAATATTCCAAGGTAAACCGTTTTGACCCAAGGTATCAAGTTTTTGGAGAAACAGTAGAAAAATCTGAGTAAGTAGAATTTAAAGGTACCCGTGATGTATTTTTGTGATAAGTAATTATAAGGTCATTGCTTTCTGTTAGTCTTACAAACTAAAAAGATAACAAGTTTTACACTCAAATGCATGATAACTGCATTTCATCTCCTGTGGCATATTACTGTCTATAATATGTGACTAGTTATCTCAATGGCCCAGATTTTGCAGTAACAATCCCTGCAAAAGTGTCAGTGTTATCCATCGTGATCTTTCTGAAACAGACGCAACTTGTGGAGTCTGGACCGAAACTTTTAGGAATCTGACTGATGTGGGCTATGGTGAGGTTTGTGGCAGAACTGTGTGAGAACTCCAGTGGGGATTATCTTGACATCAGGAGCATTTCGCTTTGTCTTTTATGCTTGTAACAAAGTCAGTGGCTGGTTTCCAATTAAGGGGGATTATTGCCTGTTAAACGCCGTGTTAACAATCAACTCGTCTCTTTAATACTCATCTCACTGTCTTACCAACCACACCAAACAAACTAATTGTTGAGAAAGCAGTACACAATGGTGAGAGTGTGTGTGTGTGTGTGAGAGAGAGAGAGAGGTGTGTGTGTGTGTGTGCGTGTGTGAGAGAGAGAAAGTGTGTGTGTGTGTGTGTGGGAGAGAGAGAGAGAAAGTGTGTGTGTGTGTGTTAGTGTGTGTGAGAGAGAGAGAGAGAGAGAGAGACTGTGTACATGAGAGGACCAGTGTGAGAGTGAATGTGTGTGTGTGGAGTGTGTGTGTAAGTGTGAGTGAGAGTGTGTCGAGTGTGTGTGTGAGAGTGTATAGTGTGGTGGGGTCACCTGTAGTGCAACATGAACCCAAGATCCTGGTTGAGGCCATCCTCAAGGGCACCAAACTTCGCTATCAGCCTCTGCTCGGTGACCCTGCCTTGTTGCATATCCCAAAGTCCACCTTGGAGGACGTTTACCCAAAGATCCAGGGCCAAATGTCCTTGACTGCTGAAGTGTTCCCTCACTGGGAGGGAACATTCCTGTCTGGCAATTGCTGTGTGATGTCCATTCATCCATTGTTGGAGCATCTGTATGGTTTTGCCAATTTGAGGCATCCTTGCCTGCTGCATATGAGATAGACGACAACATTAGCCAAGTCACACAAGTATCTGAGATAAAAGGTACTGCAGATGCTGGAGAATCCGAGATAACAAGCATGGGGCTGGATGAACACAGCAGCTCAAGCAGCATCATAGGAGCAGCTCCTATGATGCTGCTTGACCTGCTGTGTTCATCCAGCCCCATGCTTGTTATCACACAAGTATCTGCTGTGCACGTGGTGGGTGGTGTTCCCACGTGTGATGGTAGTGTCCATGTCGAAGATCTGACATGTCTTGCAGAGGTTGCCATGACAGGGTTGTATAGTGTTGTGGTTGATGTTGCCCGGAATACTGGGTAGTTTGCTGCAAACAAGGGTCTATTTAAGGTTCGACGATTGTTTGAAGGTGAGAAGTGGAGCTATGGGGAAGATCTTGGCGAGGTACCCATTCTCATCGATGATGTGTTGAAGGCTGTGAAGAACATCACGTAGTTTCTCCACTCCCGGGAAATACTGAATGATGAAGGATACCCTATCGGACGTATCCTGTGTCTGTCTTCTGAGGAGGTCATTGTGGTTTTTCACTGTGGCACGTCGTAACTGGCGATCGATGAGTTGAGCGTTGTATCCTGTTCCTATGAGGGCGTCCTTCAAAATCCTTCAGTTGTCCGTTGCAATCCTCCTCATCCGAACAGGTCCTGTGTATGCATAGGGCTTGTCTGTAGGGGACGGTTGTCTTAATATATTTTGGGTGTAAACTAGAGAAGTGCAGCCTTGTGAGGTTATCCATACGCTTGCGGTATAGTGAGGTATTTAGGTGCCCGTCCCTGATGGAAATGTGTGTTTCCAAGAAAGAGACTGATTCTAAAGAGTAGTCCATGGTAAGTCTGATGGTGAGATGGACCTTGTTGATATCACTGTGTAGTTGTTTCAGTGATTCCTTGCCATGAATCTAAAGGAAGAAAATGTCAATGTGTCTGGTGTATAGCACGGGTTGAAGGTTCTGTGCAGCAAAGAAGTCTTGTTCGAACCTGTGCGTGAAAATGTTGGCATATTGTGGAGCAAATCTGGTCCCCATGGCTGTTCCATGTGTCTGGATGAAGAACTGGTTGTCAAAGGTGAAGACATTGTGGTTGAAGCGGATGAGTTGTAGGATGGCATCTGGAAATTGGCAGTTGGTGGTATTGAGTACTGAGTCTGCTGCGGCAATGCCATCATCGTAGGGGATGCTGGTATAAGTGCCGAAACATCCATATGATGAGGAATGTTCCTGGTTCGACTGGTCCATAGGAGCTGAGTTTCTGTAAGAAATCTGTAGTGTCATGACAGAAGCTGCAGATTCCCTGTACAATGGGTTTCAAGATGTCCTCGACATAGCCAGAGATCATGGTCCCATTGCCTGATACGATGGGACATCCAGGTGTGTTGGCTTTGTGTATCTTTAGAAGGCAGTAGAAATCCCCTGCGCAGGAAGTATGTGGAATGAGAGTGCATGGGATACTCTCTGGAAGGACTGGATGAAAAGTCTTGACCAGTCTGTTCAGTTGATGGGTGTGTTCTTTGGTCAGATCGGCAGGTAGTTGTCTGTAGTCTTCCTGTTTGTTCAGCTGTTGGTTGACTTCCCTGCAGTATTCCATTCTATTCTATATGACGATGGCTCCTCCTTTGCTGGTTTGATGACAATTTTGGGATTGATCTTGAGAGCATAGATGGTGTTGCATTGTGCCTGGCTGACATTTTTCACTACCTTGTGAGAATCTGACGTTCATGCATTCTCTGATGGCTTGAGCATATCTGTCAAGTGCCGGGCAATAGCCCTCCAGAGGGATCCAATTCAACCTCTTCTTTGTGCACTATCCCATGGATCTCTCCGTCGACTGATCCGGTTCATTGGTTGTCTCATTGGGCTCGCTGCTGACGCTGAATGATGGAATAGGTTCAAGGGGCTGAATGGCCTACTCTTTTTCTTAGGTTCCTATGCTCCTCTGTTCCTAAATGGAGCAGATGAGAATTTTGCCCACCGCTAATAGGCATTCCCAGTGAATGCTTATGAGGTACTGGTCACAATGTTGACCACACCTGACTATTATGTGTGAAACTTTAATGTGGATCATTCTCTTTTTCAGCCAATTTAAAGGATCAATAACATTCATTTTGTGGGAGAATACTAATGCCTTAATGGCAGTTGCTGAGGTGAGCAATTATTTTGTTCCTTAGCACGCATACAGGAGTTTAACATTGTTCCATGATTTCTTCTTTGCAATAAACATTTACATATCATATTGTATAGTAAGAAAGTTAGACAATACAGCCTCTCAAGCTCCTTGTGTTTGATTCAGGATTTTATAAGTAGCCTCCACCCTCTTGTCATTTTTTTTGTCTGTCCCCTTCCAGTTCCATCATGCCAACAGTATTTCGGTCTGATATGACCTTAATGTGAGACCTAGGGGATTTGAATGACACCAAGCCTTTTTCCTCATGTGCTAAATGGGCACTTGAAATAACTGCACAGAGATCTGTATCCTGTCACCAAGTCACCCTTTATTTATACATGCACAGGATATGGACTCTGACCAGCCAGCTCAAAGCCAGCCCTTAGACTGAGGAGACTTTCTGAATCTCCTGTTAAGATCTCTCAGACAAGCCCAATCAGGATCTCACAGTCAATGTGATCCACCTGGCCCTGGTTCCAATCTCAACAGCACTCAAGGCACAAGTCATTGGCATTTGCCACCTGGAATATCAGTGCAGGTAAAGTAGTGGGTGTCCAGTACTCTTGCTAGTAACAGACAATAGGCCCAATGTAGACGCAATCGCAAAAAGTTGTGTTAACCTGAACTCAGCTGGTGCCAGGCTGCCTGTACTGAGAAGAAACCTTGTCTATACACATCCAGCCAGCATACTTTAAAGGTCCAACTTAAAGGTATAGGAGTGGAGAGGATGTTCCTCTTTTGGGAAAATCTATAACTAGAGGCCATTGTTTAAAAATAAGAGGTCACTCATTTAAAACAGATGAAGCAAAATGAGCGTCATCAGTGTTTGGAACTGTCTCCCTGAAAAGACAGTGGGAGCAGAGTCTTTGCATATTTTAAGCTGGATGTGATTAGATTCTTGATAAACAAATGGGTGAAAGGTTATCAGAGCCAGGCAGGAATGAGGATTTGAAATTACAATCATATCAGCCGTGATCTTATGAATGGTGGAGCAAGCTCGAAGGACTGAATGGCCTAACCTTACTTCTTTTTCATTTATTTGTATGAGTACCCCTCATAGCCTCATGTTAAAACCACAGTAGTAGCCAGAGACCATGAATGCCTTTGAGTCTGGAATATATATGTAGGCAAGTCAAGTAGATTGATGTATGGTCCTCAGTAGGCTAAATTGCAAGTGGTATATAGAAAAAGCAGGCTTGATCTTCAAGATGTCTTTTTGATTCTTATCTTGATATTAAGCTGACCTTACTGGATAGGTGGTTTTATCATGCATAAGTCCTGCTACCAATCGCTATGATGTCTATATAATATGAAACAGTTTCATATGTATTGTTTCTCCTTTAGTCCCAAGGACAGTGTAAAAACAATGTGATTTCTTAACCTGCATTAGGACTATTACAAAAAGAAGGATCGACATCCAGTCTACCGACCTGAATATCTGAGGGACACATTTGAACAATGCGCAGATGAACTAATTCAAAGGATGCTATCGTATCAATCTCAGGCTGATACCTATCACAGTAACTGTCTGCAAGGTAACAGGAAAAGTTAAATTAAAGCTTCATCAATCTAATTTAGCCAAATATACAAAGAAACATGGGACTGGGATATCATAGCTATTACAGAAACATGGCTCAGGGAAGGGCTGGACTGGCAGCTAATGTTCCAAGGTACAGATGCTATAGGAGGGATAGGAAGGTGGGGGTGAGAAGGGAGGGGGAGTGGCATTTTTTGTTTAAGGATAATATTACAGCTGTACTTAGGGAGGATATTCCTGGGAGAACATCCAGTGAAGTTATATGAGCAGAACTGAGAAATAAGAAAGGGATTATCACCATATTGGGATTGTATTACAGACCTCCCAGTACTCAGCAGGAAAATGAAGAGCAAATATGTAAGGAGATCTCAGGTATCTGTAAATTAATAGGGTTATAATTGGTAGGGGATTTTAACTTTCCAAATATAGACTGCGACAGCCTTAGACCTTGGATGGAAAGGAATTTGTTAAGTGTGTACAAGAAAATTTTCTTATTCGATATGTGAATGTACCTACTAGAGAAAAAGCAGAACTTGACTTTCTCTTGGGAAATAAGACAGTGATTGAGGTGTCAGCGGGGGGAGTGCTTTGGGGCAAATGATCATAATTCTAATAGTTTTAAAATAATAATGGAAAAGGATAGACTTGATCTAAAAGTTAAAGTTCTAAATTGGATTAAGGCCAATTTTAACAATATTTCAAAAGGAACTTTAAGTAGTTGATTTGGAGAATCTCTTTGCAGGTAAAGGTACGGTTGAAAAGTGGGAGGCCTTCACAAGGAGATTTCAGAGACAAGATGTTCCTGTTAGTGCGAAGGGCAAGGCTGTTAGGTATAGGGAATGCTGGATGACTGGAGAAATTGAGGCTCTGGTCAAGAAAATGAAGGAGGCATATGGCAGGTATACACAGCCGGTATCGAATGAATTCCGAGAGCAGTATAAGGGCAGTAGGAGTATACTTAAGAGGGCAATCAGGAGGACCAAAAAGGGACATGAAGTAGCTTTGGCAAATAGAGTTAAGGAGAATCCAAAGAGATTTCACAAATACATTAAGGGCAAAAGAGTAACTAGGGAGAGAATCAGGCTGTCTATGGGTGAAACCACAGGAGATGGCTGATATACTAAATGAATATTTCACATAAATATTTACTGCGGAGACAGACATAGAAGATAGGGAACTTGGGGAAATAAATAGCAGTCTTGAAAAGTGTCCATATTACAGCAGAGGAGGTGCTGAATGTCTTAAAATGCATAAAGGTAGATAAATTCCTGGATCTGATCAGGTTTGCCTAACTTTGTGGGAAGCGAGTGAAGCTGGCCCCTTGCTAAGATACTTGTATCATCGACAACCACCAGGTGAGGTGCCAGTAGACTGGAGGGTGGCTAATGTGGTGGAATTATTTAAGAAAGATAGTAAGGAAAAGCCAGGGAACTATGAACCAGTGACCCTGATGGTGGTGGGTAAGTTGTTGGAGGGAATTCTGAGGGACAGGATTTACGTGCATTTGGAAAGGCAAGGACTGATTAGGGATCATCAATATGGCTTTGTGTGTGGGAAATCATGTCTCACTAAGGTTATTGGGTTTTTTGAAGAGGTGAAGGTTGATGAAGGCAGAGTGGTAGACATTGTCTATGTGGACTTCAGCAAAGCATTTGACAAGGTTTCGCATGGTAAACTGGTTAGGAAGGTTAGATCACATGGAATCCAGGGGAGCTAGTCAATTGGGCACAAATTTGGCTTGAAGGTAGGAAACAGAGGGTGGTGGAGGAGGGTTGCTTTTCAGACTGGAGGCTTGTAACCAGCTGTGTGTCACAAGGATTGGTACCAGGTCCAATGCTTCTTGTCATTTATATAAGTGATTTGGATATGAATGTAGGAGGTATGGTTAGTAAGTCTACAGATGACATCAAAACTAGTTGGGTAGTGGACAATGAAGAAGGTTATTTCAGAGTAAAACAGGACATAGATCATATGGACCAATGGGCCGAGCAGTGGCAAATGGAGTTTAATTTAGATAAATGTGAGGTGTTACATTTTAGTAAGGCAAACCAAGAGCAAGACTTATACAGTTAAAGGTAGGGAAGTGTTGCTGAACAAGGAAACTAGGTGAGCAGGTGAATAGTTCTGTTAAAGTAGACAGGTGTACAGGTTGATGAAGAATGCATTTGGCACGCTTGCCTTCATTGGTCAGTACATTGATTATAGAAGTTGGGACGCTATGTTGCGGCTATACAGGACATTAGTGAGGCCACTTTTAGAATACTTTGTTCAAATCTAGTCACTATGCTGTAGAAAAGATGTTATTAAACTTGAAAGGATTCAGAAAAGATTTACAAGGATATTGCTAGGATTGGAGGGTTTGAGCTATAGGGAGAGAATGAATAGGCTGGGGCTATTTTCCCTGGATCGTTGGAAGCCGAAGGGTGACTAATTTTATAAAATCATGAGGGGCATAGAAAGGGTGACCAGCCATGGTATTTTTCCCAGGGTGGGGGAGTCCAAAACTAGGGGGCATAGGTTTAAGGTAAGAGAGGAAAGATTTAAGAGGGACCTGAGGGGCAACTTTTTCAGGCAGCGGATGATGCATGTATGGAATGAGCTCCCAGAAGAAGTAGTGGAAGCTGGTACAATTACAACATTTAAAAGGTATATGGATGGCTACATGAAAAGGAAGGGTTTAGGCTGGCAAAAGGGACTAGATCAGTTTAAGATATCTGGTCAGCACAAACAAGTTGGACCGAAGGGTCTGTTTCCATACTGTGTAACCCTATGACTGTAACTCTATGAAATACTTATCTCAGAGATGCTGTGGACATTAATCTTCAAGAGCATTTTGATTTCTGTACAGTATTATGTATATTTACATTCATAGTTTGCCTTGGTTCAGTTTTTTATGAGAAGGCAGTAAGCAAAAGAAAACTATTTTTGTACTTTTCTCTCTTCTTCCTTTATTTCCTGAGGGCATTGGTGGATGGGGTTATTGTCTCCCTAGAAGTCGTGGGTAGGTGACAGAAAGGGCAAATGAAAGGGAGGGTTGGCACCAGAGAGATACCCACCTCCTTCCTGCCACCTCAATAATCAAGTTCTGGGCAGGAATGTATATGCATGATCTTCCTGACCAATCACCAATTAAGGCCCTTCAGTGCTCAATTAACAACCATTTGTGGGCCTCAATCTGTTTCTGGCAGGATTACCAGACTTCCCAACAGGTGAGAAAATTAGCTGCTTTCTCAACAAAGAGACCAGGAAGGCGTGTCTTATGGGATGGGGTTGAGACCCGCCATTTGCCACAATCTGGGGTAACTGGGGGCATGGATAAGAGCAGGAGGAGTGACCACTGAAAGCCATTCTTTTATCTCGCCTTGACACCTTTCCCTCTGTGACTCTGATTCCGTCATTCCACTTTCCAAAAACCACTCACCTTCTTACCCATCCTGATTTTAATGGCTGAGCACCTTAGGTACCTATCAACTCCCTCCAACTCCAGCGGCTTCTGGCCTCTGTTGTCCACCAGCTTCAGACAGAATGGACCGCTCTGGCACACTACCAGATGGGATGAGAATTTTGTTGATCAACACTTAAGTGCTTGATTGGTGGACTTCCAAGCTGGTGGGGTTGGGTTGGAGAGGTGATTGGAGTTCAGTCACTCCTAAAGATGTACTTCATCCAAAAATTATCAAATCCTGGCCAGCGTGTGTCAAGGCACTTCTTAAGATCAGAGGCTTATCACAGATTAACACTATTCTACTGTCCCTCAGTATCCATTGTGGTGTTCTCCAAATAGTGTAACAAGCAAGAATTCAGCTGGTTATTACTTTCCCTAGCTCAGGAATTGCAAAGGCCTCAGCTTTAGTTTGGCTGAAGTCAAGCAAGTCAACAGAAGATATCCAAGATGTTGAATTGTCAGAAATAGCTTCATCATGAAATTTATATCATGGCAATACTACAAAAATGTAATTTACTTCGTTCAGCTTCACTTCTTTCCCATTATCTCTTGGAATGATATCAATTAATTATATTTCCTGATTATCAAACCGAACATGTCCATTTTATCATTTTCTCCAAATAAGGTGAAATATTTTCCTTATCCATTTTTATCTTGGCTCCTGCCATTATCCTTAAAGGAAGAAGCAGATTCCAAAGTACTGGATACATTTTGCCTGAGCATCTGTTCCAGAGACAGTTTTCCAATGGTTGTAAATACAGTGAGGTTGATCCTTGTGTAATATGTGCAACCTTTGACAAATTTGACCACATCGTCCATCTCCAGTGCATGGGTGGAACAGCCCTTGCCTGATTACATTTTTATTTGTCCAGGGAAGCAACTACAGTGTCTTCCATTCCCATTCCCCTGCTATTGCCTCCAGGGTTCTCCAAATTTCCATCCTTGGATCCATCAACACTGCCATTCTTTCCCTGGCTAGTTTGTCCCTACCCTCAAAGTAAAATAGTTAAAGACATACAAAACGAATTTTCTTGGCACTTGTCCCCCTTGGAAGAAAACTGCAATATGATTTCATTTCTTACTGCAACAAACTTAAAAGTTTCCTTTAGTTTCTATCAAGACTGATTGTTCTTTCAGAGTTCAGAGAGCAGCTAAAAATGTTTGAGGAGTTGGTCTCCTCTGGACCTCCATTCCTAATTGAAGAGGTTCTCAAGCAGCACTTGGACTTGATCACAAAGACCTTGGCAGAAAAACGCTCCATATTCAGGGAGAAATTAAATCAACTGGAGAACACTAAGGTAAAATAGCAAAATAAAAAATTCATAGCACTACCCTGTTGTTTCATTTCTTTTTCTGACACTCGGTCATGTATTTCTCTCATGCTGCTCAATCAGTGACAATGTTCTCAGTCTAGCTGCTTCAGAGCACTGTTAGCACCACAATCCTAGCCTCCACGTAATTCATACACACTTATGATATTCTGGACTTGAATATAAAAATCTAGGCTGACATTTCAGTGCAGTGCCTGAAGGAGAGCTGCATTATCAGAGGTGCTGTCTTTTAGATGAGGTGTTAAATTGAAGCCCAGTCTGCCCTCTCAGATAGACATAAAAAGAGCCACCAGCATGGTTTTGAAGAAGGCTGTAGCTCCATGACACAAGAGAATTTAATTATCAAATGTTAATGCAAAGATGCCCGACAAAGTGTAATTATAATGAGAGATGTGATTCACTTGTTTTGTCATGGTCTTTCCACATTCTTAAATTTTATTTTTTAGCTCTGTACCCAGACTATTAGTGTTTAATTTCACATTCTCACAAAATAAAGATAAAAGTTAAAAGATAAGTTAGAATGCATTACATAAGGAAATATTGGACATGCCCAGTGTGTTTTAAATAATGTATGTTTTTCCTTATTCTATTCCTTTGCATTAGAATGAGAACAAACGCAGGTTGCGACCAATTTTGGGCCATCCCAACAATGCGGAGGTGCTGGAGAGTTTGTGCAAAGAGGAGGAAGAAAGACAGAATGCTGAGACCGCAGAGATCAATAGAAATGTAAAGGATCAGAAGGCAAGAAAACAATAAAAAAATCCTAATATTGGATCTTAACAGCCTTCGATTCATTCTATCCAATTACAGCAGAGATTCAGTGATAGGCAACCTTAAAATGTACAGTGGGGTTCTTTAGGAATGAAATTGCACTGTCCAGTGCCATTTGTTTTCTGCTTTGTCTTCCGTGATACGACTTGTGTCAAAGGTAAAGAAGCAAAATGAAAAATGCATGTCACATTCGTTTTACAGTACAAAATGTATGCCATTGGCTCCAATGAGTTAGATAAGTACAGGCTCTGCCTGGTGCAGTACTAAATGACACAGGCCAGCTCTGTACAGAATTAAGGCTAGAATTTTCAATTCCCCAATGGGGACCAAAGCAAATTGCAAATAGCACTTTCAGATGAAGTGATAGTTTTCGTGATGCCTCTCGGACTCACTCGAATTTTGAAAAGGGGAGATGGGAATCCACTTGCCTCCAATTAATGGCCTAATCAGCTCTGTGAGGAGCTTATTATGGGGTCAGGGAGGGCAAGAAGTGCTTTTCAATATGTCAAGCATCTAACCTGAACAGTCTGATTCATCTTTGTACACTGCCATGGGGATAAAAGTATAGGTTATTTAAATGGAGAACATGATCAGGACCTGAGGAATTTTGTGCCAGGTTGTGCCTTACCTTCACAATGGCCATTTGACCAGTGCTGCCTCCTCTCCTGAGCATGACTGCCATCTGTGTATAATGATTACTGGCAGTCCCTGATGTCAATAATTGGACACCAAACCTGTCACTAGACCAAATAGGGAATTTACATTTGAAGATTTTATTGCCTGAGCAACAAGATGTGGCTTTAGGTCAGGATCCAGATGATAGCGAGGTGTCAGGTTCCTGACCATGAGTCTCCACTGTGACAGCAGTAGTGGTGTTATAATTAGCCTTAGTTCCAGACATAGTTTTATCTAGACTAAATTAATTCATTTTTTTTCCTTTTGTTGTAATAATCTTTGTTGTCCTTTTGTTAAAAGTACATTGACAGCCTCTTGTGAATATGTTCAGTGACTGACCACCATTGTAAACAAATTTCAGAAATAAAACTTATGGTCTGTCAAGCTGGGATCTGACCTGTCTAGTCTTACCATCATATCAGATCATTACAGCATTAATGCAAGATAGGTTTACCTCCTATATGTTCGGTGTCACATGTCGAGCAGTAGTTTCACAGTATAGTAGTAAAAATGCCTTTATTCTATTTGAAGAGCAATCTATCTCATTCCTTCATGAGTGATTTTGCTTGTGTTTTCTGGTTTCATCCTCACCCATTAGGGCAATATGAACTTTGTCGAGTATTTTACTATCTCAGTTAGTACATGCCCATTGTCTCACTTTGCAAACGTTCTCATAATTATCATTTGATATTTACACAGAACTGCATGTTTGAACACGCCCAGAACTTTGTGGCTGTACTCTCCTCTCTCTCTGAACAGCTCCTCCTGGAATATGACAACTTCCTTATTGTTGATAATATCCTGCCTGCTCGTAAGTGGTTGATCATTTTGTAGATTATTTTTAATTTAGTCTGAAGTAGTTTTCAGAATCTCAGAAAATGTGTCATGACCACTGGAATATATTGAGAATGCTCCATAAAAACACACCATCATCTCACTGACTGATACTTAAACCGACTTGAGTCATGTCTCATATACTGTACCAGAGAATCACAGATCACCTTACATAAGAGCAAGGTGGCTGGGAAGTAGTAGATTAAGCATGGAGAATGAAGGGATATACGCTGGGTATGACAGGCACACTTTTATGGATGTAAAATATTATAATTTTCTCCCTGTAATAGTGCCCAGACTTATGTTAGCACATCTCAGGATTCATCATGTGCTTTTGATTGCAATGAAGTACTCTGACTACAATGACTGTTGTGATGTAAACAAACACAGTAGGAAGCACCACAGGGCCCCACAAAACCAATGAAGTTAGCAGCCACTTGATCTGAACTATTTCTGGATTATGGTGAATATTATGCAAGATTCCTATCAACTCCTTTTAGATGTTTACAATCATTTCAGCTGCCAGGCAGGGCCTTGATTTAATAAAACCATCTGAAAGGATAACTGTATAGCTGCTAGCCTGGAATAAGAATTCAAGGCGTGATGTGGAGCTCTGAACCCACAACCTGTTGATTTAAAAGCAAGAGTTCTACCAAATGAGCCCGATCTGACATACTGGCCATTTTCCTGCGAGGAAAATCAAAATTACACTGAACTGCTTGGGTAGAATTCATGTCAGGCGATGAGACTAAGCTTGTGCCTTTTGTATCATCTAGACATTAAAGGCTCCATTTAATAACCCAATTCCAATGGGGCCAATTAAGGTGAGTGATCAAACCAGGGTATAAAACAAGTGACAGAAACACATTTTCTGAAGAAGGGTCTAGGCCCGAAACGTCAGCCTTCCTGCCCCTCTGATGCTGCTTGGCCTGCTGTGTTCATCCAGCTCTACACCTTGTTATAACAGAAACACTACTGCCTTCTTGTACCATGACCCAATATAAATTTTTATCCCCCTTCATTTCAATGCAGTTTACAAGAATCTGAATGCAACCAACAAATATATAGAGATTTCGTCTCTCTTTTTCTCAGCTGAAGTCATAACTCAACTGTGAATCCTAACACACATGAACCACACATGAAGACGTAGAAACTTAATGAAGAAGACACAAAGTTTTAGTTCTGATTGTAGTTTCTCTGTCCCTTATATATTTCAGAACCAGAAGCAACAGGCGAAACTACTCGTCAGAAGCGAGCTGGACCCCTGTTACAAGAGGACGAAAATACTTCCACCATTGAGATGTCCCGTGAAAGCAGGTAACCAGTTGCGGGTGAAACCTTATCACCCTGTTGTTCCATAGTGTTCTGTGGCCTGTTGTGTAAGGGCTCATGGACCCCAGAGCAACCTTGCAATGATATCATGGAACTGCCCCACACTGAACATAAGTAGCAGTCATGATGTGGAGGTGATGATGTTGGACTGGAGTGGACAAGGTCAGAAGTCACACGACACCAGTTTATAGTCCAACAGGTTTATTGGAAATGACAAACTTTTGGAGTGCTGCTCCTCATGGAATAGACTTTCAAGAATGTGACAGCAAGATTAGAGCCTGTTAAATTTCTGAAAACCATGTATTGTAGTTTTAGTCTTGGTATTTAATAAACAGTGTTATAAAGAAGCCCAAACCTGAAGACAGTTCTTGACCTTGCCTTCTTCACAACCAATCTATCTTGAACCCAAACTCATTGAAGTGAACATAAAGCCACAGAACAAAAGATGGTCAACTCAATATGTGTGAGTGAAGTTAGGA
This sequence comes from Ginglymostoma cirratum, assembly GCA_024137785.1. Lineage (NCBI taxonomy): Eukaryota > Metazoa > Chordata > Chondrichthyes > Orectolobiformes > Ginglymostomatidae > Ginglymostoma > Ginglymostoma cirratum. Next base: position 32,219,181 of record JAHRHZ010000035.1, read on the forward strand.
AAGCCTAGACCACATTCCATCATTGCTGAATATTACTGACCCAGAAATGCAGACTTGAAAGACAGAAATGTCCTTAAATGTAGCAGCTAGGCAGCAGAGAGAGAAGATCGCATGGATTTTGTTCTGGTCATGTCCATCCAGCAAGACTTGCAATGTAGTGAGAACCCAATAAATCATAACTGTATCTATCTTCATGATTTATTCTTTAGCTGTGATGTGGGAAGTTTTGCAATAATGTAAGGTGCTATATAAACAGAACTGCTGTTGTACAGTTAAGAAATGAGCTTTGTGTCTGTTCCTGCATCTGCCTGAGCCAAGCCTTTTCAGCCTTAAAATCTTTCAGCATGTTTTTCTTTCTTTGGAAATCAACTTACCTGTATCCACTCTTACCAGAACATAACATTACCAGCTTCACCCTCAGCCTTCGTGCAAACATGTACAGCAAGCCCCAGTAATGCATCTAGCTAGACTACAATCACCACAGCCTGTGAGCATCACCATATGGTGGACTGGCAGAACTCAACTCAGTTCAACTCAGCCAGATTGGACTCTTGGACAGAGCCCTAGATGACCCGGTCTCACTCTTGGGAGGCTGAGTGTGGTGTAACTTTCAGTGGAACACATCACTGTGAGAGAGAGTTCAATTCCAACAATGCTTCTGTGCATCATTACAGATGAGAGTTACAGCTGGTTGTGTGGAGTGGTGTTGGGAATCCATTGATAAATAATGGGCAGCTCATCAAAAGGCTCCCCACTGCTAACATTATTAAATTACATCCTTCTTCTGGTTAGGAATCCCTTCCAATGTAGCAGTTTAAACTTCCATATTGGACGTGATGTGTACACAATAGGTTGAGAGATGTTGCTTCAAGACATTAAACACAACATTGTAAAAGCAACATACCACAGCCTGTAGAAATCTGGAATTAATAATGAAAATGCTGAAAATACTCAGTAGGTTAGGCAGAATCTTTGGGGAAAGAAGGTCAATTGTTTTTTTATCTCAAATGGAAATAAAAATGTAACCGGTTTTATGTAACTGGAGATGTGGAAAACGAGGAAAGAATGAAAGAGAAATTCTGTGATAGATTAGCAGAAAGGATCTCTAATCCCTCAGCTGCAGAAGCTTTCCGATTTATACCCAAGTAGCCATTTGTCCACATAAACTAAAGTCAGCGGGCTATTTGACCATATGAGGAATAGCAACTATTTACTATCCTGTCCTTGGCTAACAATCCAACATGCATATCACAACAAGATTCATTACTGGGAATGAGGAACACTGCTTAGTTCCTTCCAGCCGTCAGCACCTCTCCAACCTACTAATGTCCCAATCACTCCAGCCCTCACCAAAGCCACATTCTACCCCCACCCGAATTCTAGTACGCTAATTGCATCCATGGTTGTTACTGGTCAGTTGGGCACAAGCTAACCCAAACCCTTGTGATCTGTACAGTTTATTGTTGCCCACAATAAAACAGCGACTTGTATTTATAAAACAGCTTTAATGCAGTGAAATGCCCCAAGTCCACTTCCCAGAAAATGACATTAGGACCAAAACCTGGGTGACAGAGGAAGGTTTTAAGGAGTACATTAAAAGTGGAAGAACAGAGAGTTGGAGAGGTTTATGAGAGGAGTCCCAAAGCTAAAGGCCCAGGTAGCTGAAGGCCAATGGTGTAGTGATTAAAATTACCTCTGCCCAAGCATCAGAGGAGTGCAAACATCCCGGATGGTTGTGTTTATAGCGATCGAGAGAGTTGAAGCCGTTTCAGACATTTCAGTCCTGTGGCGAGGACAAAAACCTGATTGGGGTGATTCAGACACTGAGCTGCAGGAATATTGGGCATGGATTTGAGAGGCAATAAAATTGTTAAGGACTTTGGAGAGGAATTGAGGTTGGAGATAGGGCAGTAATTTGCCAGGGTGGATTGCCAAGGATTGCTTTCCTGCGAAGAGGGATGACAGCAAGGTGATGACTTTACCCTGCAGGCCACCATGGATGGATCATGAGGAATTTTGGCACATTGCATCGACTATTATCGCTGTAATAATAAAAGAAAAGTAAGTATCACCAATACCATCAATCTTGTCCATTATCTAAGCTGTTCTCAGAGAACTTCCTGCTCAAGCTTTAACAGCATATGATTGTTTGTTCTGCCGGTGGACCTCTGTGATTACACATTGTTACATTTCATTTTCATTATTCCTTTTTAAAGAACTTGGCCAGGAATTCAAGCCTATGAGCTTTCAGAAATTTGTAAGCATTACAACGTCCGGAGAACTGCATCCACAGCACCTTTGTTCGTGGAAACTGCGACTGTGACAACTGCGAAGACAGTACTGGCTGATCTGGCTGTACTTAAGTCGAGAGACGCTGCTTATGCGGTTAGTTCACTCCCGAGTCATCTGCTTTCTTTCTAATGATCTGCTGTCATACGTCTTTGCATGCAAATTATTATACAAGTTGTGGCTTTAAAAAAAGGAAGTAATTTCTACCTCCACTGAAGATCTGGTGGGTCCATGCATCACCAAACTGGGCAGTAAGGTGGCACATCCTAGCCATTGCTTGTGCTGAGTTACTTGAGAAAACAGCAAATGCAACAGCTGAGACTTTCCAAGTAGTATCCACCATAGCTCCTGGGTAGCACCTTCATCTCTGAGTCACAAATCTGTGGGTCCAAGTCCCACACCAGAGACGCATACTCTGAGCTGGCTTTCCAGTGCAAGACACATTGAGTGACACACATGCACACATTGACTGAAGCACGCTTTGACTGAAACACACACCTTGACTGACACCTAGATACACTGTCTGTTCTTCTTTCCTTGGTTTTAATTTGATGTAATTATTGAATTTCTGTTTTCAACAGAAATACAAGCAGCATTTTCTGCAGGAGATGTCACAGTTAGAACGTGAGACAGAGGGGCTGCTAATTAATGCCCAGAATTGGCGAAATGGCTGGAGAGATTCAGTAGTGAATATAATGAAGTTGTATGCCCTGGTCCGACCTCCTTGTATTATTCCTGATCCTGTGCTTTAAGTTGCCCAATACTTGCTCATCAGTTGTATTTTAATTCACTAAACTAATAAAGATATATATTTGATTTTCTCAATGATCCATTAACTTTATCAATTATCCATGGCATAACAATGCTGGTGCTGTACAACTATATTCATTTTGCAATTATTATTTACTTATGAACTCTGTGCTCCAGTTTTGGGATTCCAATCTATGCACACCGTACATACACATTGACACTAAATGACCATAGACTAGTCACACTATGTGAAAAGTAGGACACATACTTCAGTGGTGGCTGTCTCACCTCTTGAACCAAATGTTTGTGGATTCAAGTCCCACTCAAAAGACTTGTGAACCAAACCAAAGGTTGGCCAGAGTTCCTCATGCTGGTGTAAGAGATCCTGTGGCACTGTTCCAAATCAGAGCAGGGGAGTTCTCTCCTATTCTTGGCCAATTGTTATCCTTCTGTCAGCATCACTAAAGATGGATTTTCCAGTCACTATTATGTTGCCGTTTGTGGAAGTTTGCTGTCTACAAATGGCTGCAGCCATTTCCTAACTTTCTTTTAACCCTTGCATGGGGTGTGGGTATTGCTGGCAAGGCCATTATCTGTTGCTCATTCCTAATTTCCCTTGAACTGAATGGTTTACTAGCCCATTTCAGAGTGTCACTAGAACTCAGTAACATTGCTGTGACTTGGAGTCACATGTAGACCTGACCAGAGATGGATAGCAGATTTTCTTCCCTGAAAGGCATTAGTATTTTTCAAAATAAAAATTAACAATAGTTACATGGTTGTCACTATTGGACTAACTTTTAATTTCAAATTTGATTGTATTCAGAGCTCATCATCTGCCATAGTGGGATTCAAGCCCATAGCCCCCATAGCATTAGTCCAGGACTCTAGATGATTAATCAGTGACATGGCTACTACACCATCAGCTCCCATAGCAGCGACTACGTTTCATAAATAATTCCCTGTCTGTGAAGTATTTGAGGGCATGTTATAAAGTCATTTCCCTTGTCTAAGGAACACTAAACCATACTACGAGAATATGACAAATAAATTAAGTTTGAAAGACTAAAGGATGAATTTTGGCCTGAAACCAGAGGGTTCTGTCCATTAAAATTGACCACTGCATGAAACAGATATTTGGAGAGAAGCAGTAATTTCTGTAATTCCTACATCTGGTAACAATCCTTGCAGTGCTTTATTTAAGTGATGATTTCTTTGATCATGCTTTGATAGCAAGATCTCTATTGGATTTTTTGACTATGGGAGGAATCAGCAACAAGCCAGATGCCTTTGCTCAAAGTCCACTCATATAAGTGATTGAATGAATCTGCACAGTTCAAGGGTAACCTCAGTCCCTCTCAGAGCGTTGCTCCTTCCTCAGGTGTAGTGAGAGGGGAGGTTTCAAGACACAAGATTTATAAGTATAAGATCAAAGGATCACACAACTGAGGCGAATGTATTGAATTAACTTAAAATGGCTGGCTGACTCCCTCCTGTTAAATCTTTAATCAGTTAGAAAGGAGATACAGGTTTTGATTTATTAAAATGCAAATCCCAGAATGTCTTTCAAGTCATTTTATTATAAAGCCAGTCTGACTCCAGGTTGGACAGGTTCTAAACAAGGCCTCACACCTAAAATGCATTGTCTGACCTGAGATGTCACCTCTTGTATACACTGATAAAACCTTTAGTTATCTTAGGGCAGTGACTTGACAGGGGGTGTCAGCCAGCCATTTAGGTTTATTCAATACATTCGCATTAGTTGTGTGATCCTTTGATATTTTACTTATAAATTCTATGTCTTGATACCTCCTCTCTCACTATACCTGAGGAAGTAGCAATGCTCCAAAAGCTAGTGTTTTCAAATAAACCTGTTGGACTATAACCTGGTGTCGTGCAATATTTGACCTTGTCCAACTCAGCCTGACACCGGCACCTCTGCATCATCAATCCCCCTCATCACTGGTTTCTCCAGCTGCTGTCTGCACAGACAACTTGGATGGTCTGAGCTCTCAGGATGATGTAATTGTAGAGTCAGCCATTCACAGAATTTATGCCTTAGGGATCGAAGATTGTGGGTTTAAATCCCACTGCAGACATTTGGGTATAGTTCCACTGTTATGCTGCTCTGCTCGTGGTGCCACCTTTCAAAATAAATGTTAAACCAGGGCCCTGCCTATATTCCCAGGTGGATTTAAATATCCATCCCATAATATTATGAATTAGAGCCGGGGTGAGTGGCTTACGAGAAAGCAACTCATTGACTGTAAAGCACTTTGGAGCATCCTGAATTATTTTCTGTAGGCTCCAGGCAATTGATTGTTCTTTATTTCTATAGCTTTTTTAAGAGCAGGGTTCATTTTCTGAAGCAAAAGCAATATACTTCAGATGCTGGAAATCTGAAATGAATGTGGATAATGTCAGTCAACAGATTCAGTCAGCATCTATGAATAGGGAATCAGGGTTGTAAGGTTGTCACTCAGGAGCATTAACATTAAATGTTAAATGCTTCCATGCAGTTTCTGCTTCTACGAGAAGTGTCTTTGCTAAGGCTGGCAAGGTGTGTTGTGATGGTCTATTCCAGTCCTCTAGATTCTGGGCTCCTTTTAGTTTGGTGATGTTATCTTCCTCCAGAATCATTTCATTCCAATTTACTCTCTTAATGTATCATCCCAGTGAGTCCAAAACTGCCCCGAATCCAACAGTAACTGACCCATTTGACTACTGTCCACTGTCCAGTCATGGCTACATTGAACAGGTAGCTATTTAGCCACTGCAATCAAAGCTGCACTCTATTCTGCCCTCCTGTATCTAGTGTATATCGGGGGATTGGGGGCGGCAGGGGAAGCAAAGCTATAGTGTTCATATTGCTGAACCAGTAATCCAGAGACTCGAAACATTAGCTTGCTGTCTCCATGGATGCTGTTTGACCTGCTGTGATCTCCAGCAGAGGTTGTTTTCCGTACAGATTCCAGCAAATGCAGTAATTTGCTCCTACGTAATGTTCTGGTGACATGAGTTTGAATCCCATTTGAATGCAATAAAAATCTAGAATAAATCATTGAGGATTCTTATGGCATAATGGTGTATTCTTACCTCTGAGCCAGGAGGCCTGGGCTCAGTACTATCATGCTCCAGAGGTGTATATTAACATCCCCGAAAAGAATGATTGAAATAACTCTTGCAGAGATTGACATGCACTTTACAGAAGGTGCCACTAGATGGTGATGGGGAGCAACTGATATCATCCCCCTTCATTCCTTGGTCTCAGGAGCAGTGAAACCAGATGTAGGAAAACATCTGCATTTATGTAATACCTTTCATAACCTCAAGCTGCACCAAAGTGGTTCACAGTCACTGTTGTAAAATTGCAGCCCTACTACTGTCAACTGGGATGAAGCTAAGGGGTTCTGAGTTGTATGCCTCAGTGCCACACCTTAATGAGTGGGTGGCAGGGATTTGCAGGGTGTTTATGGTGTAGTGGTAATGTTGCTGGATTTATGAGTATAAAGCCACAGGCTAATGTGCTGAGGTCATGGGTTCAAATTACACAATGTCATGGAATCCCTACAGAGTGGAAGCAGGCCATTCAGTCCAAAAAGTCCATACTGACCCTCTGAAGAGCATCCCACACCCCCTACCCTATCCCTATAACCCTGCATTTCCTATGACTAATCCAGTTAGCCTGCACCTCCCTGGAATCAATGGGCAATTTAACATGGCCAATCCACCCAACCCGCACACCTTTGGGAGGAAACTGGATCACCCAAAGGAAGCCCACACAGACACATGGAGAATGTGCAAACTCCACACGGATAGTCACCCGAGGCTGGAATCGAACCTGAGGCAGCAGTGCTAACCACTGAGATGGCTAAAATTTATAATAACAAACTAGGCTAATAGTGACCCATGTAACTGTTACCATAAAAACCCATCTGGTTCACTAATGTCATTTAGGCAAATCTGCCATCCGTACCCAGTCTGGCCTACATGTGATTCCAGACCTACATCGATGTTTTAACTGCCTGCTGGGAAATTAGGTGAACACCCAAGTCCCATGAATGAATGAGAAAAACAAGGATATACATTACAAACTCAATTCTAATGTAGGGTATATATCTGAAATATGAAGCACTCCCTCAGCTATTGACTGTGTAACTCCAGCATTCGCTGGTCTTACTTTCACATTTTGAGCTTGCACAGCCTTTCGTTTATGAACGATCAAACCTGCTCTAGTTTGATCAACACGCTAGAGTACAACCTTTTGGTTTTATTTTTCAGCTTCCCGGTGGGATTTAACGTCCTCAGGTTGCCCCCCAGAAGATCCTGACGCAGTTCCCTGGTGGGCACTGAGATCCAAGTGTTCTGACTGCAAATTTCCCTAGCTGCTCTCCCAGCATGGTGCAGCTATGGTGTTGCCATGGTGACAGACAGCTAAAAGGGTTGTAACACATTTCTGTGTCACGTTCTTACAAGACGTAAACAGGCAGTTGAACAATGCAGCATCAAGGGCTTTTGATTGCTCCCAGAGATTACCAGGCATCATTTGAGATGACCTACATTATACATTGCTGAGCTTGATTGAAGACATCTTGATGCTGTCCCTTATAAAGACTTCAATCATGGGAAATGGAGTATGCAGGGCAGAAGAGGGCTTTGATTAACAAGGTTATGGAAATCTAAAGGCTGCAGTGTGAATTCCTGCAATATAAGTTCCTAATATTTGCAGACTTTGTCTGTTTTTAACAGTTTCTCAAACAAGGAGAAAAAGGTGCAAAGTCTTAGAATGTGGCCAATACGAGCCAAGCATCTTTCTATTGCTAGTAATTAGTCGACCCGAGAAGGTGCTGGTGAATGATATGGAGATGACTATCAGCCATAATTCTTGCCCCAAGTGAGGAGTTTGTGGGTTCAAGCCCCATGAACAAAGACTTAAGCACAGCGTCTGGGCTGGCTCTCCTAGCATAATGCTTGAAGGAATGCTTCACTCTCACAGTTCCCATCTTTCACCAGAGTTGTTAACCAAGGCACCTTCTCCAGTGGTGCTAACGATCCAATGGCACAGTTTCAAAGAAGGACAAGGGAGCTATCACTGCAGTCATGGCCAATATTTATCCTTCAATCAATATGATGCTGAGATTCACCATTTGAAAGATAACCACCCTTCTCTGTATTGGACCTTGCTGAGCACAAACTGGGGCTGGTGTGTTAATGTAGATTACAAACAGTGACTGCATTAATTTGTTTTACAAAATCCTGAAGCCATCGAATCATTTGGAATCCTACCACACAGCCAGAGACCATTCAGTGGTCTGTGCTAGTGCTGGTTCTTTAAACAAGGCACTCACTGCAGTCCAACACTCTGGCATTTTCCCCATAAATCAGGCTTCACCTGGAGTGTTGCGTACAATGTGAGCACACAGATTCGGGAAAGGTGTCAAGGCAGTGAAAGGGGCGCAGAGCAATTTTCTGAAGAAGGGTCCTGATCCGAAACATCAATTTTCCTGCTCCTCTGATGCTGCCTGGCCTGTTGTGCTCCTCCAGCTCCCCACTGTGTTATCTCAGAGCAGACTAACCCGTGTGACTTTAATCAGTCTGTGTTTGCTTAAGGTTTGCTGCTTTCCAGTTCCCAACTAATTCTGTTAGAGAGTTCCGTAACACCTTCAACTTTGCAGCTGTACTCCCTCTGCTTAAAAGAAGAAAGGTTTGCATTCATATAGCACCTTTCACAATACCAGGACATCCAAAAGTGCTTTATGGCACATGAAGTACTTTTGAAGTGTATCACTGTCGTGAGGCAGTCGGAGGTCTTGTGGTGCACTGCGTAGTGACCCTGCTTTTGAACCACATGTTCCAGGCTCGGATCCTATCAGAAACCTTGGAAGATGTGCTCCTAATGCAATCCAACAGTTTCATTATTAGTTGTGAATCTTCCCAATGCAGGGTAAGGGTGGGAGCAAGTCCTGGTCAGCCAGGTCATTGGAAAGCACATTGGTGCCTTTGCTATCCCTATCTCTAGACTGCAACATGCACAGCAAACTGTGTACGGCACAGCAACTGAGGCTGCCTGGTGACTGTACACCACAGTGTCCGAAAAACAGCGACCTATTAGCCCCAGGCACCATCACAAGTGTTCTCCTGATCAATAAGTAAAGCTTTCTCCCCGATGGCTTTCCCTTCACCAAGCCCCAGCCCTGCCGATTTGAAACGAAAGGTTTGCAAAGCCATCCCACTGTGCTAGGAGCTGAGTCTTCCCATTTTGAGCTGTGACCGTCTGCTCACAGAGGGGATCCTGTATGGCAGTGTCTCAGGATCGAGAATGACTGACTTCCTCTCCAGGGTCTGGATAGTCTGATTCTGAAGCCACAGACTCTGCCACAGTTGGGGCAGGAGGTGGATGACATTCTGAATTCCGCTCACTCTTCCTGCCTCTCAGCCTCCACGTTCTCTACACTGTGACACTCCAAGCGCTTGGTGCCTTTGCAAATGCTTCTTCTCTGGTTTGTGCATTCCATGGCAAGCAATTCCCTCAAACGATTACAAAAGCAGGGAAGTCATGTTGGAGTTTTTTAGAACTTCGATGAGACCACAGCTGGAGTACGGTATGCAATTCTGTCACCACATTACAGGAAGGAGGTGATTGTACTGGAGGGGGTGCAAAGGACATTCACCAGGATGCTGCCTGGGATGGAAAATGTTAGTGACAAGGCAAGGTTGGATAGGCTTGAGTTGTTTTCGTTGCATAGAGAAGAGTGAGCGGTGATCTGATTGAGGTGTATAAGATTATGACGGGCATGGACAGTGTGGATAAGGAGCAGTTTGGTTGAAGGGTCAGTCACGAAGGGACACTGGTTTAAGATGAAGAGTCAGAAGGTTTGGGGTGAAGTTGAGGGAAAACATTTTTACCCAGAGGGTGGTGATGGTCTGGAATGTGCTGCCTGGGAGGGTGGTAGAGGTCAGTCACCTCATATCCTTTCAAAAGGTCCACATGAGCACTTGGTACGTTACAACATTCAGGGCTAGGGGCCAAGTAAATGGGATTAGGTTGAAGGTCAGGTATTTCTCTTGCGTCAGTGCAGGCTCAATGGGCCATAGGGCCTCTACTGCACTGTCTGATCCTGTGTGTCGATGGGAATGCTGTATTTATGTAAGGAAGCTATCAGAGCATCCTTGGAGCGTCTCCTCTGCTTACCATTGCAGAACTCGGAGTAGAGAATTTGTTTCGGGAGTCTTGTGGTGGTTATGCAGAAAATGTGGCCTGCCTATCGCGGTTGGTCAGGAATGACCAGTATTTCAGTACTGGGGATATTGCCAGTAGATTTGCAGGATTTTGTGAAGGCAGCACCAGTGATAACTGCAGGGATTAGTGGCGTCTGCTCTACATCTGATGCATACAGAAGGATGGGGAACCATAGCTGCTCTGTAGACCACATGCTTGGTGCTGGGCTTGAGATCTCATACTTCCAACACTCTGTTCCTCAGGCTGCACTTGTGCATTGGAGTCAAGGTTGGATTCCATTGTAAATGTCTCCTTGGTCCAGGGTCCAGATGACTACCACAGTGAGGCTCATCAAAACCATTCATGTGTCAAGCTCAGCTAGATCATTCCTCTCTGCTAGGCATTGTGGGTCCCCTGCAGCTGTGACTATGGGGGCACTGTTCTAACCTGATCTGTTTAGTTTAGCAGGGAACACCTTACACATTTCTTTTATTTTTATTCATTCATGGGATGAAGGCGTTGGTGACCAGGCAGCATTTATTGCCCATCCCTAATTGCCCAGAGGACAGTTAAGAGTCAACCACATTGCTGTGGGTCTAGAGTCACATGTAGGCCAGACCAGGTAAGAATGGCAGTTTCCTTCCCTAAAAGGACTTAGTCAACCAGATGGGTTTTTCCGACAATGGACAATGGATTCACAGTCATCATGAGATTCTTAATTCCAGATATTTATTGAATTCAAATTCCACCATCTGCTGTGGCAGGATTTAAACCTGGGTTATCTGGGTCTCTGGATCAACAGTCCAGCATTCATACCACTAGGCCATTACCTCCCCTGTGTAGCACATGTACCACAAGAATGTATATTCACCAAACATATGTCGCCATTCATTAGGAGATAATCCAGTTACAATGTTCGAAGGAAATCACATCCTCTGCTATTCCTCATATCATGTTGCCAATAAGCACACACATGTGGTTAAAGTTCACGTTCTCATATCACTGCAGCGATCAGATGCCTGTTCAGTGTCTGGCACACATCCGGAAATGCAAATCAACCACATCTGGATTTGCAACCCACCACATGTGGGTATAACAGCTGTAGAAACCAGAACCCAGGATCACCAGCCACCCTCTAAGGTCCAATAGCTAGTACCACTCAATACCTGCTTGCTCACAATGAACAGTGATTGGCATCAGGGCTATCAACTCACAAGTGGCAGGGTTGGCAGCAGAGGTTGAACACTCAGAAAAGAGGATAAACTCCATAATCAACCATTTAAGACTGAGCTGAGGAGGAATGTCTTCATTCAGACTGCAAGTGAGTCTTTGGAATTCTCTGCCCCAGAGGTTCAGTCAGGAAGTATATCCAAGATAGAGATTGATGGATTTTTGGAGACTAATAAAGACATATGGTAGGTGGGGGAAATGTTGTGGAGGTAGGTAATCAGCCAAGATTTCTTTGAATGGTCGAGTAGTTTTTTATGGGCTGAATGGCCTGCTCCTGCTGATATTTCCTGTGTTCCCATATATACATGGGAGCATTCACTTGCATTGAGATAGAGCACTGGCCTGGAATTCTCCAAAGATTGAATCAGACTCCAGCGTGGCCTCCTGGTGCAGTGGTTGTGTCTCTAACTCTGGGCTAGAAGCTCTCTACTCAGGCCCTACCTGACCCAGACTTACCGAACAATACAGAAGAGTCTCTTTGGCCCATCAAGTCCATACTTCCAAATTTTGCTAAATCAACTTTCCAGCATTTGGCTCCTGGCTTTGAATGCTGTGACATTTCAAGTGCTCATCAAGATTTTTTTTAGAGGTTTCCCATCCCAAATACCCAGGCAGTGCATTCTGAACTCCCACCACCCTCTGGGGGAAAACATTTGTCTTCAACTCCCCTCTAAACCTCTTGCCTTGGTGCCCCCTTGTTACTGCCAATTCATAACAGGACGTATCTAAACAAGAGCTAGTAGGTACTGCAGATGCTGGAGAATCTGAGATAACAAGGTGTAGAGCTGGATGAACACAGCAGGCCAAGCAGCATCAGAGGAGCAGGAAGGCTGATGTTTCGGGTCTAGACCCTTCTTCAGAAATATCTAAACAAATTGATTGAAAAAGAATACTCTGAAATCAGAACTCAATATAAGACATTCTAATTGCCATGTGCAATGACCTTGATCTAAATCCATTAATGTCTCATTCTAATTGATATGAGAGGGTCAGGGGCAGTTGCATCTATTAATACCGTCAGTAACAAGACAAGTGGGAGAATGTTATCGAGTCGAATGTTTTGATTGTGGAAACAGAGGGTGAGATTGCGGGCTGCTGCTGAGGAAAACAAGCTTATAGTCACCCCCTCCTCCTAAAGAGAAGGGCGGTGATACTGAGTGACGCTGGCAGTGCACGTCTTACAGTGTTTTGGGGGAATGATTGGAGAAGAAGAGATTATTTAATGTTCTGAGGAGTAAGGAGGAAGAAGGAGATGGAATTTGGTCTGCTTTTAATCGGAATGTCAAGGGTGTAGAGCTCTGGGATGTGGATGGCGGTGGATTAACAGCGACATCGTACGCACTGGCTTTACCTGATTCTCAAAAACAAACCTGAGAGAGAGAGAACAAGGACACAGCTCCCTTAACAGGCAATTTTCACTCGCTTTTCAAACGGGAGATCATCGCCCCTTTGGACACTGTGCTCGAATGAAGTTAATTTTCTGCACCCTCTCCAGATTTGTGTGTGGGTGGGTTGTTTTTGGATGGAATGATTTTGTAAAATTGTTCCCATTTAAGGACTGATTTTTTTTTCCTGTTAATCCAGCCTCCCTTCAGTTGGCAAACTCCAACCCTGGATTTTGCTCCCCTTTTCAAAAAGCTTTTTGCATTTCTTTAAAAAAAAGCATTGACGTTAGCTTATCCAAATATAGTAATAATGATATATGTAATGATGTATCCATTGCTGGGGTAGACACTTACAACCGGAGTGGAACATGTGAAGAAGACAGGCTGGGATAAGAGCTGGTGAAAGCCACAGAGCAAACCCTGGCTTGGCTGACCCACACGCTGTTTGGGGAGACGGAGGGCTTCCACTAAGCACATTGGAGAGACTATGTTTGGAGATGATGAGGTGGAGTTCCCAGGTATGTGATCCCTTTTTCCCCAGCCCTGGTTACCAGCATCACAAAGCTGGAAATGACAGCTCCAACTGCAATACTTCTAATGATTGTGTTGTGTCTTATGGCGACCCTAAATTCCATTATAATTTCAACTCAGAATAGGCAGAGATAGTAGGAACTGCAGATGCTGGAGAATCTGAGATAACAAGGTGTAGAGCTGGATGAATAGGCAGTCCTGTTTTATTTTCCATAATGTGTGTTTTTATTTTGGAGGTGAGTTGTGTGAATGCTTTGATTTAGAAATTCACATTCAAATCTGAGGTGCATTCCAGTAAATGGTTGCCTCAGTTCGGACTGAATGGCCATTTTTATTTGGCTCGATTTGTGAAATGTTATTGGGGAGCAAACCCGCCCGCCGCCGGTTTCAGCTTCAATCGGTGTCGTATATGAGGAAGAGGGAGAATAAACAAAATCTTTATTATTTGTTTCTCAGCGTCGCCCAACTCCCCCGTTAAAAGACGCCCAGGCATTGAATGATGTAATGGTTGTTTGTACATTTGAGGTGGTTCCAGTTGAAAATGCAATAAGTGGGAATCTTTAATCTCAGGGGTATGTTTGCATCTGCAAATGTAAACTTCCCTCTCCCCCAGTTGCCTGTAAGGTCATATCTTTGGAATAATACCCTCCTGATTGCAACAATCAGAAAGCCAAGGACCAAAGTCTGTGCAGTAAAGTGTTAACTTCTGTTTACTATATAGTCTTAGCAGGAACTTCAGGGTTCATCATAGACTGTTCAATAGGGGCACATACTGGGGTGGTAGACTGTTAAGTATAATATGCAATATTATTTCTTGTCAAGTATAAATATCCCTGCGCTACTCCCCCCTCCCGTGAAACCCCTGTTGAAGGGTAAACAGATGCAATTAGTACCAACTTTGTGTAGTGATAATCTGCACACATATAAACACAAAGCAGCAGAGCCTGCCCACAGTGTGAAAGGATTTCATGTTCTGGATGGAAGACTGTTTACGTCAGCTCCACTCAAACAGCCTCACTGTAATCTACCAAGACATGTCTGACCACTATTGTTTAAGTCAACCCTGGGGATATTTCACCCTGATGTAGGTCATTGAACAGCCCCAGTAACTAATGGAGTTTTTCGGTTCCTTGCCTCACTCCAGGCAGTTCTGCTTCGTGTGTGAAGCCAGCATAGGAATCCATGAGATATATGTCACAGAAAACAGGCCATTCAGCCCAAGCAGACAGTACTATTGTTTCTGCTCCATTTGGGTCTTCTGCCATTTTTTCTCAACTAAATTTTACATCATAACCCTCTATTTTCTTCTCCCTCAGCTGTTTGCTCAGATTCCTTTGAAATAGATCTCTACTATTCACTTCAACCATTCCCTGTCAAGTTCCAATTCCTCCCTACTCTCTGGGTAAAGAGGTTTTTATACCCATATTCCCTACTGGCTTTCTTGGTGACTGTCTTACGACTGGCCTCCAGTTATGTTCTTCCCCACGGAAGCAAACACACTCCCTGTACCCACTCCAGTGATATACTTTTAAAGTTCTTTATGGGGGTCAGCCCTTTTTCAAGAGAATTACAGACCCAGCACTGCTCACCTGGTGAATAGCAATGAATCCATTTCTGAATGTGAGGAAGTTAATCAAGAAGAGGGGCTTATGAATTGAGGTCATCCCACTGCTGGCCCTAGTTAAAACGAGGGCCAACCCAACTATTCCTAGCCTTACTGCAGTCATTATAAGAGTTTCTTTGTTGTATCACTGGTTCCAGAAGCAGGAGGATGTGAAATCCCCACTGTCTTGTAGCAACAATGACAATGGATGAGCATAGAACAGGAGCCACACTTCCTTGGATATAAAAGGCTTCCAGATCTCCTGAGGTACAAATGTTGTACAGTTTCCAGTGTAGACTGGATGGGCTGAATGGCTGTCCTGTGTGCTGCACCATTTCAGCAATGTGGTTCGAGGGGTCACTGACTATTGCCACCAGACATGTGCTGAAGTCACTGTTTGGAATCTATGAAGCCTCTTTGGTACAGAACCCAGTGAAGATTGCAACTTCAACAAACTGCTCATCTTTTCACTGAGCAAGCCCTCAGATCCAATTCACATCGAGGCCCTCCGGCAAGAGTAGGGGGCTTTGGAATATGTTTTAAGGTCTGGAAGAAAGTGAGTTGTAATGTTATAGGTAAGTGCCTGGTCATGTGCCAGGTGTGGTTATGTGTAAGGAGCTGCCCATAGACGTTGCACCTTGGCAGTGTGCACTTTATAACACAGTCTTTCTGCACTCACTGCCACTCCAGTGAAAGTGGCCTCACTCCGTTAGTAACTGAGCCAGGCACAGAGCGCGTCCTGTGGCTGCATGTTATAGAACATGAGTCTTCAACCTGACTGTGTCTTGTCAGACATGGTCTGTGCGCTGTTAAATTGATGGATCTCACTGACAGCATCAATAAATTGCCGTTTGCCATGGTGAAAAATGGGAGCATGTAATATTGTTTTGTGGGCATGACTTCTGTGATCAGGCTGACATTGCTCGGGAGGAGTTATACATTCCTAGCAGCTAAGGATTTTTATGGTTGATGTGGTCCCTTGGTTATTGAGGTAGGGGACATTTAGAGCTCTGGGTTTAGAATGCTTTTGATTATAAGTGCCTGCAGCACAGTCAGAGATGGACAGTGAAGCTCCTTCTACTCTGCTCCGACAGCAACCTGCAGTCGTCTTTCTATTGTACAGCAAGATGTACATTTGTGTCGCACCTCTCACGGCCTCAGGGTGTGGTGCAAAAATGAAAACTTGTTGAAATATAACTTTGCAATGTGGCAGCTGATTTGCACACGGCAGGATCCCACAAACAGCAGGTATCAAGTTTTCCTTTTGTGCTGCTGATTGTGGGGTAAACATTGTAGTCCTCCCTCTCCCCCTCTTCTGTTCTCCTCTTATTTGAAACAGCGCCCACCTGAGAGAGCTAGGGGAGGGTGGCCTCAGTTTAACAATTCAACAAAAAGGTGGTCTCTGGCAGTGCAGCACTCCCTCCGTACCACATGGGAGCCTCAGCCTAGAGAGGGACACGGATAGTTCTAATGTGCATCACCACCAGCTCACAAGATAATGAGGTGTAGAGCTGGATGAACACAGCAGGCCAAGCAGCATCATAGGAGCAGGAAAGCTTGACGTTTCGGGTGAAGGGTCTAGGCCCGAAATGTCAAGCTTTTCTGCTCCTATGATGCTGCTTGGCCTGCTGTGTTCATCCAGCTCTAGATCTTGTTATCTCGGATTCTCCAGCATCTGGAGTTCACAAGATAATATTTGTACAGCCTGGCTTTATACAGTGAGATTGACTTGATAGAGGTGTACAAAATGACCAGAGGTATAGATAGAGTGGACAGCCAGAGACTTTTTCTTAGGGTGGAGGTAGCTATTACGAGGGGGCATAGTTTTAAAGTGAGGGGAGGTAGAAATAGGGGAGACGTCAGAGGTAGGTTCTTTACTCAGAGAGTGGTAGGGGCATGGAATGCATTGCCGGAGAGGGGAGTGGAGTCGGCCTCATTAGGGGCATTTAAGCGGCTATTAGATAGGCATATGGATGAAAGTATAAGGTAGGGGTGGAGGTTAGATAGACCTTAGGTTTAGGGTAAAAGTGTCTGTACTGTGCTGTACTGATCTATGTTCTATGTTCTATGATGCCCCTTGAAGTGTGACCAACCCTCCAGGATTGTCCTGGAAGGATTGAGGATTAGTCTCCAGGATATTTCTGCCTGGATAAAAAAAACTTGGGTGGGAAGGAAAGTCAGAAAATATTGTTTGTTATTACAGTGGAACACCCTATTGATCATGGAAACATTGACAGATGGGTGAAGGGGAGAAAGATGTTTGACTGATGACCAAGACCATGGTGCTGTAATTTTTTTTTTGGAAGTGTGGGGAAGTGGGGAGCCAAATGTGTTAGGTGGCAAATAATACACGGGCACCACTGCTGAGATAACCCACCTGATTGCCCACCAATCAGATTTTTAACAGTAGTTAGGCTGATCTGGGTGTGTCTCTCACCCTATCGTGGGTCTCAACAGTGTTGCCAGAGGCTACCAGCCAAACAGAGGTCAGCAGCTGCGGTCCACTTTCAGATCCTTGGTAAGGTAAAGTTATTTATTCTTCTTCTCATAGGGTGGATATTGCAGAGATTGGAGGTTCGGAGGCAAAGGGCTTTCAGAGGTCATCCCATTGGGGACGCGATGGCCTGGTGGTATTATCATCCAGAGATCACCGCCCCCAGTAAAGTCCTGGTGACCCTGATTCAAATCCCACCATGACAGATGGCAGAATTTGAATTCAAGAAGAATCTGGAGAGTCTAATGATTGCCATGAAGCTGTTGCCGATTGTCAGAAAAGCCCATTTGGTTCAGAAATGCCCTTCAGGGAAGGAAACTGCCGTCCTTACCTTGTCTGGCCTATGTGTGACTCCAGACCCACAGCAATCTCTTTTTTAATTCAATGGATGAGGGCATCGCTGACTAGGTCAGCATTTATTGCCCAGGGGCCAGTTAAGAGTCAACTACATTACTGTGGGTCTGGAGTCACATGGAGGTCAGACCAGGTAAGGATGGTTGTTCCCTTCCTTAAAAGACATGAGTAAAACAGGGTGGTTTTCCCCAAAATTAGCACTGGCTTCATATCATCATTGGAGTTGAATTTTCTTGAATTCAAATTCCACCATCTGCCGTGGCGGGATTCGAACCTGGGTCCCCAGAATGTTATCTGGGTCACTGACCTCCCTATGGTTGACTCTTAACTGCCCTCTGGGATGTGTATAAATGGGATGAATACTGGCCTTAGCCAGCAACATCCTCAGCCTGTGAATGAATTTAAAAAAACAAAAAGCGGATGGCTCTTGTTACTTCCGTTTTAGGAGAGTTGGAGGTTCCCTGCATCCTTCCACTTGGATTTCACATTTCCTGCCCACTGATGAGACACTGGTCAGGAGCTGGCAATTTGAGGCCCATTCGTTAAGGGTCTAAATTAGTAGCAGCTTGAGAAGATTACCCGTGGACCATCTTGTCAGAACTGAATTTCTGAGGTAATGAGAAGGGGCAGGGTTATTTTTATTGCAAGGCCAGCTTGCCCCTTATTTCCCCTTCTCGCCACCCCCAGGGTGTGGAAGATCACACTCCTTGAGTTTGTTTAGTTTATAATTTATTTGGGGAGGTGATGTCAGATGAATATAGAATTGCACTGAGGTACCAATCAGGTGTTGCAGGCATGGGGGAAGGGTTGGAGATAGGAGGGTCCGGCGCTGAGCTCTCCTATTATCTGGCCATTCTGAGTTATCAACCTTCCCTCCAAGGCCAAACAGGGGCCGGTGTCGGCTGTCAACCCACATTCAATAGACATAAAATTTTAGGCTATCTTGTGGTGCAGTGGTGGTGTCCCTACCCCTGGCTGAGAGTCCCAGGTTCAAGTCCCACCTGCTGCAGAAATGTACAATAACATTTCTGAACAGGTTGATTAGAAAACAGGGACACAAAATTATCTAGCCCTCTCCCCTCACCTTTGGTATTGCCCTTAATGAGCTCTGTGCGGAAGTTGAACAATATGAAACCTGGCTGATTTCCTGGTGGTAGATAATAGATGAAGTTGCCAGGGGTGACTTGGTGGTGGGGAAAGATGTGTCAGTTGTGTGTTTTAACACTTCTGGATATTTTAAACAAAAAAGTAAACGAAAATTTAAAAGGAAGACACAAAGTTTGGGGGTGGGGGTGGTGTGCATCAAGGTTCTGAAATTGCAGTGGTAGAGTTCCTACTTCTGAGCCAGGAGACCTGGGTTTGAGTCCCACCTGCTCCAGAGGTGTGTAATAATGGGTCAATTGGGAGAATATCTACACGCACAGCGAAGGGTTTAGGGCTCTCAGGATGCAATGATAGTGTCCTTACCTCCAAACTGGGAAGCCTAAGTTCAACCGTTGCCTGCTCAAGAAATGTTTAATAATATTTCTGAACAGGTTGATAGGGTCAGCACCTAGAAACAAAATCAAGGCTTGAATCTATTCTTCTAACTTGTAAGCTCTTCTGAACATTTTCCTAGCTACCGTCAGTCCTGGGGAAGGGTCACTAGACCCAAAACACTAACTCTGATTTCTCTGCACAGATGCTGTCAGACCTACTGAGCTTTTCTAGCAGTTTCTGTTTTTGTCTCCTGTTAAGTGTTGTTTTTCATCGTGTTAGATTTGTCTGGATTCCCACTCATCTATAACAGTTAAACAGTACACAATATCAGAGTCTCAAATTACACCTATTCTCACGCTGCCTAACGATCCTCCCTACCTACTCTGGTCGCATCAGCTCAATAACTGATCTCTTCCCCCCCAGCATTTTGACCATCTCTCCCTGTGGTTCTGACCCTAACCCTCAAGTTCATTTCCAGGCGCATTTTTAATTGCTTCCTGTGACAAATTGACTGCAGACCCGTCCCCACTGAGTCATAGTCCCTAACAAAAACAGAAATTGCTGGAAAAAGCTGAGCAGGTCTGGCAGCGTCTGTGGAGAGAAAGCCAAGTTTCTCCAGCGGTTTCTGTTTTTCATTCTGGTTTCCAGCATCCGCAGGCCCTTGGTGTTTTGTTTTGAGCTGACAACTGCGTCCGTCCAAGTTTATTTGAGGTGGGAACGAGGGTGCGCGAAGAGAGAGAGAGGTTCAGAATTTATCCCCAGTGTACTGCGTAGGTGGTCTTTCTGGAAGCTGCAGCCTTGTTTCCTGCCGAAACATCTTTCTTGAATTTAGGATATTTATTTCAATCCAACAAATGGCTGCTTGTGTTTACAAGAAATCATGGAAACTAAATGTAATTCAACAGCTAATCTTGCCTCACTTGAGGTTAATTGTGATATATTTCAACCTTGTAAGAATGCCAGATGTGGGAAAGTTTGGAATGAGCCCAACATCTCAGTTGTTTGCTTATGAACCAGATACTCGTGTGCGTTTTTTTTTCTCCTTCTGTTTCTCACTTTTCCCCTCCTGCAGACCCTGATTCATGTTGGGACTACCCTCCTACACACACTGAGTCCACCCTCTGGACAGTGGCAGTGCCACATCTCCAAACTAGTTTTCACCTCGTGCCTGTACGGCTAATCTGTACCCAGTGCTCACTGGGTACGTGGCTTCTACGTAGCAATCCAGAGGTCTGAAGTCCCACTTTGTTATCTGAGGAAGGATTTTGTGGCTGAGGGGTAGTGTGAGTGCAGAGGAGGGAGTGCAGCATGGGTTTACCAGGCTGATTCCTGGGATGGCAGGACTGACATAGTGATCGGTTAGAATTATATTCTCCAGAGTTTAGAAGGACGAAAGGGATCTCATAGAAACCTGTAAAATTCTAGCAGGATTAAACAGTGTAAACACAGGAAGAAGGGTCCAGACCCGAAACGTCAGCCTTCCTGCTCCTCTGATGCTGCTTGGCCTGCTGTGTTCATCCAGCTCTACACCTTGTTATCTCAGATTCTCCGGCATCGGCAGTTCCTACTATCTCTAAATGCAGGAAGGATGTTATCGGTGTTCAGAACCAAGGGTCACAGTCTAAGGATAATGGGTGGGCCATTTAGGATTGAAATGTCTTCACCCAGAGAGTGGGGAGCCCGTGGAATGCTCTGCTACAGAAAGTGGTTGAGGCCAAAACATTGAATGTTTACAAGAAGGAGTTAAATATAGTTCATAGGGCTAAAGAGATCAAAGGGAGTGGGGAGAAGATGGGAACGGTGTCTCAGTTGGAAGATCAGCTTTGATCATATTGATCGGCAGAGCAGGTTCAAAGGGCTGAATGGCCTGTTCCCGTTTCCTATGTTTCTACCTTGGCTTCCCATTTCCCCACGTGTCTGCCACCCATGTCTAGGTCAGTGAACAGGATTTGTTGCCTAGTCAGGAACACACCTGGTTTGTAGGCAAATCTCTAAATGCAAAAATGGACTTCAATCACCCAAGTATCAACTGGAAAATGGGCAAAGGCGGCTGGTTCTAGCTTCATGAAGGGAAGTCAGTGACAATTCAGTAGGAAGCGTACAAAAACAATGTTGTACTGCAGTGTTCCTACAAAGATAAAAGGTTGTACCTTTGAATCCAGAGTCATCCAGAAGAGTACAGGGTAAGATAAAGCAGAAAAATACAGCTTATGACTATCTTAAAACAATTGATATTTTCGGAAGGTTACAGGTATATAGAAAGTACAGTGGTGACGGTGGAATACATGTCTACAGGTTTCTGAGGATGGCAGGACATATAGATAAGGAGGTAAAGAAGGCACAGGGAATGCTTTTCTTCATTGGTGAGACACTGAACTCAACAGCAAGGATGTAATGCAAGAATTAAACAAGATAATGGTTAGGCAACAGCTGGAGTTATGTGTATCGTGCTGACCATATAACAGGAAGGACATAATTGCTCTAGAGAGAGTGCAGAGGAAATTACAGCATTGGTGCCAAAGAAAAAATTGCAACTATGAAGGAAGATTGGAAAGTTTTCCTTAGAACAGAGGGGTGAGGGGTGATTTAATAGATGTGTATAAACTAATGGGGGGTTTGAGTGGACAGGGAAGACTTGTTTCCATGGCAGAGAGGTCAGTTCCCAAGGGACACAGATTTGAGGTAATTGATAGAAGATTAGAGGGGACATTAAGGAAAACATTTTAATCCAGAAGTGGTGGGTCTTCAGAATTTGCTGCGCAGTTTGGTGTTTGACGTGAAACAAAAAAGCAATTTGATCTGTCCCTGAACTTACAAGGCTGCGGACCAGGTGCTGGAAAGTGACATGAGACTGGGTGGCTAGTTTATTCAGCTGGTGCATCCACAGTGGGCTGAATGGCCTTTCTTGGTGCTGCAGCATTTCTGTGCTTCTATGGTCTGCCTCCCTTGGTTTCATACTGGAGAGATACTTCAAAACTGAGACATTGAGTGGAGTCTGTGCCAAAACAGTTCCCATCGAGCGGACCAGTTATTTGCTCAAATTCTGTCAGGGAGCAATCGCAATAATAAGAAATTGAAGGAGAAAGCGATTTCGACGACCATTATCCTGAGGTAGGAACACTGAGTCTTTGGTTTTCTCTCTGTGCCTCATTTGCCAAGCTATTAACTGTGTCATAATCATTTGTCCCGTGTGAGTCCCAGTGGATTATTGTAGCTCAGGGGTTTGCACTGTTGCCTCAGAGCACCAGGGACCTGGATTCAATCCCAGCCTTGGGTGACTGGCTGTGTGGAGTTTGCACATCCTCCCTGTGTCTGTTTGGGTTTCCTCCAACAGGCCAAAGGTGTGCAGGTTAGGGTGGATTGGCCAGGCTAAGTTGCCCCATAGTGTCACAGGGATGTGTGGGCTAAGTGGCTTAGCCATGGGAATGCAGGGATAGGATAGGGGCCTGGGTCTGGGTGAGATGTTCTTTGTGGGGTCAGTATGGACTGAATGGCCTGCTTCTACACTGTTGTGATTCTATGATTTGTTAATACTCCTCAATTGAAAGGTTTGAACTGGCTGCAGTGTACAGTTTAATGCAGCAGGAACAATTGGGAATTGGAGTTTGGTTGTTGTAGTCAGGGTCCGTCTCTTTGTGAATGGCCTGTCTAAAATATAACCCAGCTACCCAAAACCAACTTCTAGATCTTTCTAATCATCCTCTCAAGACATTTTATAACACATCTGTGGAGTGGGTGTGACTTGCACCCAGGCCTTCTGACTCAGAGCTAGGGACACTACCATTGCTTCATCAGAGCCCTTAGCAGCTCCCTGGTACCATTAGTGAGCAGTAAGTTCCCCAGCACTCTCGCTGTTCCTGTAGAAATTGAAATTGAATTTAGTTTAACTTCTACCCTGTCTCCTATACCAACTCAGAATTTGTCAGAGATTCTCACCCCAGTCAGAGTGGGTTATGATTCAACTCATTCACTCTGTGACTGCACTCCAAATTGTTCTTGTTTTGCCACTCCCTGTCTAGGTGCCTACTTTAATGATGGATATTCATGCAACCACTGTAGAGAGTTTGGGAAGTTTCAAAGTTAAATTGGGCTGTTATCAAGTGAGCTGTAACCTTACATTTAACAACAATAACTCGTATTCAGACAGCACGGCTAATGAGATAGACTATCCCAAGGTGCTACGCAGGAGAATTAGGTGACACCAAGTTGAGGTAGGTCTTAAAGAGTTTTGTTGTTCCAAATGTTAGTCTAAACGTTTGAGCTTTTCCATCGCTAAATATTAATGTAGCACAGATAGGTTGCATCTCACCCTAGAAGAGTAACCCAGGAGTTTTAAGCTTCTAGTTGTATTTACAGTAATTCACTGTTGTAAAATTCTGGAGCTGACCCTGAGCTGTATCTGGACCCAATACAATGTTGCTCATGTGTGAGGTGTGCTGGTTAATTAATGTTTAGTAATCTGTTACTAAT
This sequence comes from Ginglymostoma cirratum, assembly GCA_024137785.1. Lineage (NCBI taxonomy): Eukaryota > Metazoa > Chordata > Chondrichthyes > Orectolobiformes > Ginglymostomatidae > Ginglymostoma > Ginglymostoma cirratum. Next base: position 32,242,985 of record JAHRHZ010000035.1, read on the forward strand.
TTAAGTCAATTGAAGAGAATGCTATTCTCCAAATATAAATGGTCAATTTCACACTTTAAATCAATCTCTGAATGTATTTTAGCATTTCATGGTTGGGATTCAAAGTTCAACTTAGGCACGATGCAAAGAGGATGGTTTCCATTGTGATCCTTCATTCCCTTCAGGAAATGAAACTGGAACACTGCTTCCCTGATGAATGGGCCCATTTGGAATGGGTTCATTACAGGATGTGAAGGAAAAAAAATACTTAACTAACTAAATCAGTGGATTTGTAACCTTTATCATATCCAAACATTGGTGTGTTCATCACCCTGTGCACCGACCGACAGTAGAGATGAGGGAAACCATGGAGTTTGATATGTTGGTCTGTGATATTGTGCCTGAAATTAATGACTTGTCCTGGTCCAGTGTGAGGGGTCCTTGCCTTCAAGTGATTATACATCCCACTTCATAGGGATTTTTTAAGAAAATATACAACCCAGTACATTTAATTATTAAACGTTGTCCAATATTTATTTCTCAACCAAAGTCACTAAAACAGTTTCTGAGGAAGGGTCCAGACCCGAAACGTCAGCCTTCCTGCTCCTCTGATGCTGCCTGGCCTGCTGCGTTCATCCAGCTCCACACCTTGTTATCTGAGACTCCAGCGTCGGCAGTTCCTGCTGTCTCTCACTAAAACAATTTGTCTGGTCACAGTTGTACTGCAGTTTGTGGGAGCTTGCTGTGTGCTAATTCGTGTCACAGTTCTTACCTTTATAAAGATGATTGCATTTCAAAAGTAGTTCATTGGCTGTAAAGGGATGCCCTGTGCTTATGAAAGGTGCTATATAAATGCTAGACCTTTTCTTTCAGCCTTTCTAAACTGCACCATTACAGAGCGAACAAGCTCCAACATTGGAGGACTAAGGCCAGTTAATTGACCCCATAGTGTTGCCGCCACTTCATACTGTACCAGGGTGCTGCAGGTATCATCAGGTTCTGGTGCCACTTGGGTTGAGTGGACCAGTTTAAAGCGCACATTTTTATTTTAAATTTATTCCTTTCTGGGATGTGGGCGTCGCTGGCTGGCCAGCATTTATTGCCCGTCCCTTGTTGCCCTTGAGAAGGTGGTGGTGAGGTGCCCTCTTGAACCGCTGCAGTCCCCCTGCTGTGGTTTGACCCACAATGCCCTTAGGGAGGGAAATCCAGGATTTTGACCCAGCGACAGTGAAGGAACGGCGATATATTTCCAAGTCAGGATGGTGAGTGGCTTGGAGGGGAACTTGCAGGGGGTGGTGTTTCCATGTATCTGCTACCCATGTTCTCTTAGATAGAAGTGGTCGTGGGTTTGGAAGGTGCTGTCTGAGGATCTTTGGTGAATTTCTGCAGTGCATCTTGTAGATAGTACACACTGCTGCTACTGAGCATCGGTGGTGGAGGGAGTGGATGTTTGTGGATGTTGTGCCAGTCAACCGGGCTGCTTTGTCCTAGGTGGTGTCAAACTTCTTGAGTGTTGGGGCTGTATCCATCCACGCAAGTGGGGAGTATTCCATCACACTCCTGACTTGTGCCATGTAGATGGTGACAGGTTTTGGGGAGCCAGGAGGTCAGTTACACGCCGCAGTATTCCCAGCTTCTGGCCTGCTCTTGTAGCCACTGTGTTTATGTGGTGAGTCCAGTTGAGTTTAACAGCATTGCTTGCGAGTTAGCTCAGAATCCTGAGGCGAGTGTTTTGTTCAGCGACAGGTACACCGTCCTAAATAATACCATAAAATGTAGAAGCAGGAGTAGGCCGTGCAGCCCATTGAGCCTGCTGTGCCTTTCAGTGAGATGATGGCTGATCTGATCATCTCCAACAGCCTGGGAGGCAGCGCTTAAAGCACTGCAGTGGACTCAGGCACTGTCTCTGAGCACCCCCTCTGGAATCAGCCAAACGATGGACTCTACATCCCTGCTCTTAGTCTGTTCCAGGAGCAGTAGCCAAAACCGAATGGCCAGTTTCTGGACAATTCTGGTTTTTAAGCTTGCTGGATTTTAGACACTGTGCCTGTACTGGTACTGTACTGGAACTGTACTGGTACTGTACTGGTACTGTACTGGAACTGTACTGGTACTG
>JAHRHZ010000035.1:32250079-32275442 GCA_024137785.1 Ginglymostoma cirratum
CCCCCATCTCCTCCACCCAACCCAACACCCCCATCTCCTCCACCCAACCCAACACCCCCATCCCCTCCACCCCACCCAACACCACCATCCCCTCCACCCAACCCAACACCCCCATCTCCTCCACCCCACCCAACACCCCCATCCCCTCCACCCAACTCAACACTCCCGACCCAATACCTCATCCTCTACTGTCCAACACAATACCCCCATCTCCTCCCCCACAACCTAACAACCCTATCACCTTCCCTGCTAACCCCCCGGGCTTGCTGCAACCCCATCATCCTTCCTCCTGACTCAATACGTCCCATTGTATAAAATAAATTAATTCTAGGTGACAATGCAGCCCCTTTCTGTGGATTTTCTTCTAGCTTTGTTAACCGTGGTTTGTTTTTTATCCATTATTTCAGTCTGTGTGCAAAGTTTTTTTTTTAAATCTCTGCCCTATTGAGTTGAATAAATCAGTTTGCAATGTTTTAGATATGACTCAGAATACCTCAGCTCCTGCCCATCGCCTGTCATGGTGTCTGAGTCACTGTCTCTGTCGTGTCTGCACTTATGTTGTTCAAATTAGCTCAGATTTGCCCCACTAATGTCCCTGAGCAGCATGGATGTTGCTGCTCTGTCCTTCCAGTGACTCAGTGGGTAAATGCACAGCTCTCTCCTTGGCCACCTCACCTGCAAGACCTCCCCTCCCATCCGCCTGATGTCTCTGTAATCCTCCAATTCTGGTCTCTTGAGCTCACTCCTTGGGAGGTGTACTTTCAGGTCCTTCTCTTCATTATTATTCGTTCCTGGGGTTTGGGCATCACTGGCTGGCCAGCATTTATTGCCCATCCCTAAACTGCCCTTGAAAAGGTGGTGGTGAGCCGCCTTCTTGAATCACTATAATCCTTGGGGTGTAGGAACACCTACGTTGCTATAAAGGAGGGAATTCCATGATTTTGACCCAGTGACAGTGAAGTAACGGTGATATATTTCCAAGTCAGGATGGTGAGTGGCTTGGTGGGGAACTTGCTCGGGGTGCTGTTCCCATGTATCTGCTACCCTTGTGTGTCTTGTCTTGTGGAGTGGCACAGTGACTCAGTGGTCAGTACTACTGCCTCACAGCGCGAGGAGCCCAGGCTTGATTCCAGCGTCAGTGACTGTGTGGAGTTTTGTACATTCTCCCTGTGTCTGTGTGGATTTCCTCCAGATGCTCTAGTTTCATCCCACATTCTAGAGTTGTGCAGGTTAGATGGATTGGCCAGGATAAATTGCCCATAGTGTCTAGGGATGTGTGGGCTAGGTGGGTTAGCCATGGGAAATGCAGGGATAGGGTGGGGCGTTGGGTCTGGGTGGGATGCTCTTCAGAGAGTCAGTATGCACTCAATGGGCCAAATGGTCTGCTTCCACACTGTAAGAATTATATGATGATTCTAGGTGGAAGTGGTTATGGGATTGAAAGTTAGTGTCTAAGGAGCCTTGATGAATTTCTGCAGTGCATCTTGTAGATAGTGCACACTGCTGCTACTGAGGGTCGGTGGTGGAGGGAGTGAAGGTTGAAGGTGGTGGCTACGCTACCAATCAAGTGCAGGGGGCGCATTATCCTGGATAGTGTTGAGTTTAACCTTGAGTGTTGTCAAAGCTCTGGTCTTCCAGTCCTGACCTTAAACCCTGTGGACTCAATACCCATTTAAGGTTGCAGACCCTCAAGGAATGACCTTGAGTCTCCAAGAGGTAAAGTTCAATCTCCAGGGCACTGCTGAGACCGGGCAAGCAGAAAATTCATTCAGACGTGAGAAGGAAAAAAAAAATTGGGGATGGGGATGCAAAGGCTCACGGACTGAGAGTCAGAAGTCAGATAACAAGGAGTCTGAGATAACAAGGTGTAGAGCTGGATGAACACAGCAGGCCAAGCAGCATCACAGGAGCAGGAAAGCTGACGTTTCGGGCCTAGACCCTGTTCAACTTCTAATTCACATGGGAAGATGGGACATTCCAATGATAGACATATCTAACAACCAATTGGGGTCAGGATGATTGGAGGCAAGAAGTCACATGATGAAGCCTCCAGGAATATGGCCAAACAGAGTTGGCAACTGTATTCCCTTTGTAAATGCACATCATTATTTTGTTTTCTGCCACCAACCTTATTCCCTCTTCTTTCATTCATTTCTCACTATCCAAATTGATTGTGGATCAAAGATGAGCAAATGTAGTTGACCTACAGATTAATCATGATCTAACTGATTGTGTTGCACAGACCCAGAGGGTTGAATAGCCTATTCGTCTGCCTGTTTCCCGCTCAGTCATGTCTCTCTGACAGAACTCCAGGTATAATGACTCACTCAGAAATGTGGTGACTGTTGGAGACAAATAGTCTGGCAAGATCCCACAGAAACCTGCTGCCGTGCCAGGCTAGATCACATGATCAAAGTGGGGTGTGGGGAGTAACTTTCTGACTCAGTGGCAGAGCAACTGTGATGCATTTCACCTCCAAACTCTCCTTCTGTTTGCTGAAATCAAAACACAGTAACACTGGATCGAAACCTTACCCCTTTCCAGGAGCACAGCTCCTCAACTTCCTGAGTTTTCTTGCTTCCTTCTGCCGTCTGAAGGGTTTGGAAATCTGAACTCGTGTCACCCCTCCCCAACCACTTCAGTTTGCTGCTGGGTGGAATTTTCCATTTTTGTTGGGTACCTCACTCTTGCTGAGAAAGCGGGGGAGCGGTGATGTAGTTTTGTGGTTGGGGGCTTGGTGCGCAGCTTATGAAGAGATTGGGACAATGATCTCAGGAGCCAGGGAAACGGGGTCACTCTGGAAAGCCCTCTCCCTCTGTGCAGCCATACAGGGTGGTGCGGAGTGAGAGATCATCCCCAGAATCAAGGCCCCCTCTCTCAGTAACAAAAACAGAAGTCGCTGGAAAAGCCCAGCAGGTCTGGCAGCATCTGTGAAGGAAAAAACAGAGTTAACGTTTCGGGTCTGGTGACTCTCTCAGTGTCCCACCTGACGGTCAGATTTTTAAAAATTCATTCACACATGACATGAGTTTTTTTCTGTCTAAGCCAACCTTCATAATTGCACGGAGAGCAGTTCAGAGTCAGCCGTATTGCTGTGGGCCTGGAGTCACATGTAGGCCAGACCGGGTAAAGATGGCAGATTTCCTTCCCTTAAAGGACATTAGTGAATCAGATGGGTTTCCCCCCACAATTGGTGATGGTTTTGTGATTATCAATTGACTCTTAATTCTAGATTTTTTAAAAAATTCAAATTCCACAACCTGACGCAGCAGGATTCAAACCTGAGTCCCCAGAACATCACCTAGAGTCTCTAATTTAATAGTCTAGTGCTAGTCCCACTGGGCCATCACCTCCCATGATACATGTGTGCTTGTCAAGGTGGCCATTCATTGACCGCATAAAGGCCCCAGTTAGTCGTGGGCCAGGAGTGGGGGCAGCGGGTAAATAAAGCTTGGGCCTTGCTGTCCAGAAAATAATTTTGGAGGATGGAGATGGGAAAGCAGGAAGCCACCATCCCACCCAACTCAAGGCCTCCACTGCCTCGAGGAGTGGAAGATTCCGCTCGCGTCCCAACACTTCATTGACTTCAGTGAGATTTTCCTTGTTCAGTGCAGTTTGTCTTCTGCCCATCAGGTGGAGCCATTGTCGCACTCCCTTGGCAGCTAATCCCAACACAATGCCAAAAGTAAAACACTGCAGATGTTGGAAATCTGAAATAAAAAGAGGAAAGTAGTGGAGAAACTCAGCAGGTCTGGTGGTATCTGTGGAGAGAGAACCTATTATTCACCTGAAATATTAACGCTGCTTCCCTCCACAGACGCTGCCAAACCTGCTGTGTTCCTCCAGCATTTTCTGTTCTTCCTCTAGCAAATTTCATCACCTGTCTCTTTCTCTCCTTCCTTCCAGCAACAAGTTGCATTTATGTAGTGCCGCCACCACTCCACGGTGTCTTGCCTAAATAGGAGGAGACCGTTCAGCCCCTCAAACCTTGTCCGTTCTGTGATCCTTCTTTATGCCTGCTTTTGCCCCACAATGAGTTTAACAAAATACTGAAACTCAGAGACTTTAGGCCAGGGAACTAAAAGTTTACTGAAGGGGTAGGAGTGCTGACTTGAAAAGGAGGAGTTCAAGTTGTTGAGATAACAAAGTGTAGAGCTGGATGAACACAGCAGGCCAAGCAGCATCAGAGGAGCAGGAAAGCTGACGTTTCGAGCCTAGACCCTTCATCAGTTCAAGTTGTCGTTTTGATTGAGGTTATAAACAGGTTAACGTTTGTTTTATTTCAATTTATTGATCCACAGGTAAGAATGGAATAATTTCTTGAGTTAGAACTCCGCACCCCATATTCCAACCTGCGCTAAATCCAAAGCTGCCATTGTCTTCGTATTTACTGATCTACGTTAGCTTCTGGTCTAGTTATGGCTCAGATTTTCACAGCATTGTCTTTGTGTTCACATCTCTCCTCTTTAAGCTGCTCCAGTCCCACTACCCTGCGAAATCCCTGCCCTGCTCCAACATTCACCTTTCCTTCATTCATCTATTCCCTTTGCTCCACTGTCCACTGTCTGTGACCAGCTAAACCCTATATTCTAGAATTCTGCTCCTGAAATTCTCTCCCTCTGTCTCCTCTCTTTAAAGTCCACCTCTTCGAATAAGTAATTGTTCATTGGTTGAGTTGAACCCGGGCTGTGGGCTGTGCTGGTCCTTCCAAAGCCAAGGCTGACTAATCTGTGCCAGTACAGATGTTAAGCTGAGACCCGGTCCACCACCTCAGGTGGACACAAAAGACCAATAGCGTTATTACAAAGAAGAGCTGGGATTTAGCCCCTTGTGTCCTGGATAATATTTATCCCTCAAACAATCCGATTTAAAAACAGACCACCTGACCCTTCACACTTTGCAGTTTGTGTGAGCTTGCTGTGAGCAAGTTGGCTGCCACATTGCAACTGTGACCATGTTTCAGGGCATGTTGTGGTCACAGAAGGTGCTAGATGAATGCAGGCGTTGGCAGTTGATGGTTGTGGGAGCCATCTTAATCTTTTGAAAACCAGCCATCTTCAATCAGTGACAAAAGAAAAGCTGCTGTGTGAATTATTGTCTTGTTTCTTTGTGAAATAAACTTTCCTTTGTCGGTAAAACTCCGTCCCTTGTAAAGGTAAAGTTACGATTGTCTGGTCAGGATCATGGGGCTGCTCTGTCCTTAGAGGGAGGTAACTGGCAGCTTAACCTGAGGGTCACCTGTTAATTACTGTCCCTTCCTGACAAAGCCTTTTCTTGGTAAATGTCACCCTTGTTCCAAACACTCTGTCAACACTTTATCATACAGGCTCGTCATGCACCACAATCAGATTAAATGTTGTCCAAATGTTCATCCTTATAAAAGCAATCAGCAAACTGCTGTCCAGCGGGAAGCCAAAGGACGAAAACAAAGGGTCATATTCCTGCTTGGAGCGGAGGAGACAAAGGGGAGATTTAATAGAGTTACAGTATTGGAAACAGGTTTCTCTCGTGGCAGGGTCACAGGCCGAAGGGAATCAGTAAATGAACCAGACAGAGAACTTCAGAGATTTTTTAAAATATTACACCCTGAGGTACGTTGGAAACTGATTCAATAACTTTCAAAAGGGTATTGGATGACTACTTTAAGACAAAATTATTTGAGAGGAATGGCAGTGCCCTCAAAGAGCCAGCATTGATACAGCAGGCTGGATGGACTTGTTCTAAGCTTCATAAGTCTATAATTCTGTCCTGAGAACAAAGAACAAAGAACAAAGAAAACTTACAGCCCAGGAACAGGCCCTTCGGCCCTCCAAGCCTGTGCCGATCCAAATCCACTGTCTAAACCTATCGCCCAATTCCTAAGGATCTGTATCCCTCTGCTCCCCACCTACTCATGCATCTGTCCAGACACACCTTAACTGAATCTACCGTGCCTGCCTCTACTACCTCTGCTGGCAACGCGTTCCAGGCACCTACCACCCTCTGTGTAAAGTACTTTCCCCGTGTATCCCCCTTAAACTTTTCTCCTCTCACCTTGAACGCGTGACCCCTCGTTATTGAATCCTTCACCCTGGGGAAAAAGCTTATCTCTATCAACCCTGTCTATACCCTTCATGATTTTGAAGACCTCAATCAGGTCCCCCCTCAATCTCCTTTTTTCTAATGAAAGCAATCCTAACCTACTCAACCTCTCTTCATCGCTAGCACCTTCCAGGAGCACCTTCCAGAAGAATAGAAGGTTTATATTGTTCTAGTTGGCAGACGCGAAATAGCCTAATCACTAAATTGATTAACAATTAGATGCTATTAGCCAGGCCAGTGCTGCTTTTGCTCTGCTAGTAACACAGGGCTGGCACAGTATTCAGGGAGTCTGTGGGTCAGCAGTGTCTGTGGGTCAGTAGTGTCTGTGGGTCAGTAGTGTCTGTGGGTCAGTAGTGTCTGTGGGTCAGCAGTGTCTGTGTGTCAACACCACACAGGCCCATGATATGGTGCGTGATGGGCCTGCAATCCCGAAGATGAGGTATTGAATCCTGCTTGTTTGGATCTTCCTCTGGGCTGTGCTTTACTCAGTTCACTACCCTGGTTAGTAAATTAGACAGTGGGGCTGTTTGAGTGTCACAGGCAAGGCCATTCCTGCTGTCTACTGGAATGCACACTAACGATAAAAAAAATCACCCATTATCACACCCCAGCTTCTCCCTGCAGCTCTTCTCTAACTTATTGAAGGTGGTAGATTATTGGACGATTAAGATGGCACCGACCATCACCAACTGCCAACAATCTGCATTTATTTAGCATCTTTCATGGCCACAGCTTTCCCCAAAGCATTCTACAGCCAGTAACGTATGGTCACAGTTGCAATGTGGCAGCCAATTTGCAAGCTCCTACAAACAACAAGAGGCTGATCAAATCATCTGTTTTTGAATCATGTTGGTTGGGGGATAAATGGTGTCCAGGACACAAGCGGGGTAACTCCGTGGCACTTCCTTGTAATAGTGCCCCGGGATCCTTTGTATTCACCTGAGATTGTGGACATGGCCTCAGTTTAACGCTGGAAGAGGGACATCTGCACCAGTGCAGCACTCCTACAGTGCTGGCAAGAGTTGGTCTGCCTTTTCACCTTTGACCTCAGTAGAATTCAAACCCCTTTCAGATCCAACTCCCTCTTCAAGCCTTGATTAAACCTCCATCCACCACATTCACAGGCAATGCATTCCAGATTTTAACCACCCGCTGTGTGAAACGGTTTTTCTTTATTTCCCCATTGCTTCCTTTGTCAATTACCTTCAATCCTCAATCCTTCCACCAATGGAAACAGCTTCTCTGTCTCCATCCTGTCCAGGCCCCTCATGATTTTGAACACTTCAGTGAATCCTCCACTTGACCTCTGAGGAAAACAGTCAGACCCTCCACATCACTGATGCTGCTGTTGCCTGGATGCAGGCCGATGAAGCTTTTCTGCTCTCTCGCCAATGTTTTCACATCCTTCCTAAATTACAGTGCCCACAGTACTGCAGTTGAGGAAGAATCAGTGTTTTTACATGAGTTTAATTAACTTCCTGCTTTTGTATCCTAGTCCCCTATTAATAAAGCCTAAGATAGTTTCTATTTTGTTAACTGTAATCTTAACCTGTCCTGCCACTTTCAACGATCTATGCACCTGTACCCCCAGGCTCCTCTCTACCTGCATCTCCCAGTATAAGTTGTAAAACCCACGAAGGAGATGTGACAGGGAGGCGCTGGCGAAAGTAGAGAGCAATGCCTACAGAAGGTTCAGGTCCGGGTGACAACTCACAACGTCTTCTTTAATTCCTCTATTTGAATACCTTTGAAAGTTCTAGCGGCTGAGTGACCTTTTCCTGTTTCTCTTAACGGCACTTTGTTTTAACCGGCACCTTAATCACCAGCGCGCTTGATAAACCGGCAAACATGACGCATATGCCGCGATGTCCGAATATACGTGCTGTAAATGAAGTATCTGTGTAACAGCGATGTCTATACCTGCTGCCTTATGTTCGTGTTACTTACTGTGTATTTTTACATTGATTTTAATGTATTGATGTATTTTAACATTGATTTTTTTGAGGGATGCTTTTTGCAGCTTCGCTCGATGAGCGTTGGTTACTGTGGTTATCCGTACCTCTTGGTTATCCGGAGTATTTCGTCAATCGGCCCACTTCTTGTTGCCTAGGTGCCGGTTAATAATATGTTTACTGCCGTTAATTTCTCAGCTGTGGGAACGTTTGGCTCTAACATGACACTTTGTTTCCCAGGGTTTGTGAAATCCTGTACCACGTTGAGAATAATTGCTCACTCACTGACAGGCCAGGTTGTGTTGCAGAAGTCTGTGCTCAGTAATACAGTGTGATCCGTGACTAAAGTTCCCTGCTGTACGGACTTGGAGAGTGTGTCATTCCATCCGGCACAGTGTATTGACCAAAAGGAGTTGGGACGTCATGTTGAGGTTGTACAAGACATTGGTGAGGCCTCTTCTAGAGTATTGTGTCCAACTCTGGTCACCCAGTTATAGGAAGGATATTATTAGGCTGGAGAGGGTTCAAAAGGCTTTACCAGAATGTTGCCAGAAATGGAGGGTTTGAGTTATAAGGAGAGGCTGGATTGGCTGGGACTTTTTTCACTGGAGCATAGGAGGTTGAGAGGTGACCTTATAGAGGTTTGTAAAATCATAAGGGGTATAGATAAGGTGAATGGCAGGTATCTTTTCCCATAGGTGGGGGGATTTCAAGCCTGGGGCATTTTTTAAGGTGAGAGGAGAAAGATTTGTAAAAGACGTGAGGGGCAGCTTTATTTACAGAGAGAGAGGTGGATGTGTGGAATGAACTTCCAGAGGAAGTGGTGGATGTGGGTTCTGTTACAACATTTAAAAGATATGTGGATAAGTAGAATCATAGAGATGTAAACAATGGAAACAGGCCCTTTGGTCCAACTCGTCTGTGCCGACCAGATATCCTAAATTAATCTTGTCCCATTTGTCAGCATTTGGCCCATATCCCTGTAACCCCTTCCTATTCATGTACCCATCCAGATGCCTTTTAAATGTTGTAATTGTACCAGCCTCCACCACTTCCTCTGGCAGCACGTTTCATACACGCACCACCTTCTGTGTGAAAAAGTTGCCCCTTAGGTCCCTTTTATATCTTTCCCCTCTCACCTTAACCCTATGCTGTCTAGTTTTTGGACTCCCTACCATGGGAGCTATTTACTCTATCTATGCCCCTCATGATTTTATGAACATCTATAAGGTCACCCCTCAACCTCCGACAATCCAGGGAAAACAGCCTCAGCCTATTCAGCCTCTCCGTATAGGTCAAAGCCTCCAACCCTGGCAACATCCTTGTAAATCTTTCCTACACCTTTTCAAGTACATGAATAAGAAATGTTTGGAGGGATATGGGCCAAGTACAAGCGGGTGGAAAGTTTATTTTGGGATTATGGTTGGCATGGACTGGCTGGACAGAAGGGTCTGTTTCCATGCTGTATGACTGTATGACAGTATCTGCTCACAGTTACACCCGAATGTAGAGCACAAAAAGTGAGCAGTGGGAAGTGTCCCTGCATGTGAGCCAAGGAATCTGGATTCAAGTCACAGTCCAGGACTGGACACCCAAAGAAGATGCGTTCATAATGCAGCTGAAACAGGTTGGGTTTCAACCAGCAAACCCTGCCAACATGGCTGGGGAGCGAACGTGGGAAAGATTCCTGAACAGCCATGCAAAAAAAAAATGGAACCTTCATTATCTCAATCCACAACCACAAGAGGCATGGAAAGATTCTCAGAGTGAACTGTCAAATAATGTAGAAACAGGACATTCCCCAGCCAGTTCCTATTTACGTTCCTCAACTCCCTGATCAGCTTATCCTTGGGACATGAACGTTTGACCCTTCAAACCTGTTTAACTGATCGATACGAGCTCAGCTGACCCTCCCACTTATCCCTGTACCTTGTGACTCCCTCAGTGCCCAGAAACGTATCAATCTGACTTGTAAAGATATCCTTTTACCTGTGTCTCTTCTTGTGCTTACTCCTTGTTTTGCCTTTGTGTTTTCCTCATGGTATATTCGCCTAATGGGAGGTCTAGAATGTACAAAGTGTACAACAATACACAGAATAAAAGTTTTTTATGTATATAAAGCTGCACAAAGCTCTGGGTAGACCACATTAGGAGCTCTTTCCAACAGTTGTGTGCACCACATCTTACAAAAGGAGAAATTGCTCTTGGAGGAAGTGTAGTGTACAGCCTTTGGAATGTTCCAAGGTATAGAATTTGAGGAGAAATTGTATAAACTAGGTATATAATCTCTGGAATGTAGCTGGTTAAAGCGTGATTTATTTAAATATTTGGTATTTTGACAGGCTTGATGGAGAGAAATTTTTGCTTTTGCTGGTGGGAGAGTTTGGCATGTAGGCTTAAAAATCAGGGCTAAGCCGTTCGAGAGAAAATTTTGAAAACACTTCTTCACAATAGAAGGAAGGAAGTCCTTCTCACAAAAATAAATCAGTCAGCGATTTAAAGCAGAGAGATTAAATCTGCTGAATAAGAGCACTGAAGGATATAGAGATGAGACAGCTGGACGGAGTCAACATGCAGCACAGCTAAGGGGCTCTGGTGGTGGCAGTGGTAGTGTTCCTACCTCTGGGCTAGGAGGCCTGGGTTCAAATCCTGACCTGAATTGAATTAGCTTTATTGTCACGTGTGCTCAAATGAGTACAGCAAAAAGTTTACAAGTTGCCACTTACCACCTTAGGTACAGGTTCATAGATCATAGAATCCCTACAGTGTAGAAACAGGCCCTTCAGCCCAACAAGTCCACACTGATCCTGACAGCATCCCACCCAGACGCAGCCCCCTAACCACTATAGGCTATTTAGCATGGCCAATCCATCTAACCTGCACATCTTTGGACCATGGGAGGAAACTCGAGCAAACCCGCATAGACACAGGGAGGATGTGCAAACTCCACACAGTCGCCCGAGGGTGGAATCAAACCCGGGTCCCTGGCGCTGTGAGGCAGCAGTGCTAACCACTGAGCCACCATGCCGTTTCTTCAATACAAGTTCTTTGGGAAGAAAATTAGAAAAATAAAGACGTAAAAAGTCCAGCATTACAGATCGAAGGAGTAAGTTAGAAAAATAGAGGGAAAAAAAGTTCAGAACAATGGTCTTCTAATCCAGTCCGCACTGGCACTGAGCCTCCAGTTCGCACTGGCGCCGAGCCTCCAGTCCGCACTGGGCCTTGACTCCAGTCCACACTGGCACCCAGCCTCCAGTCTGCACTGGCACCAAGCTGCCAGTCCACACTGGCACCCAGCCTCCAGTCTGCACTGGCACTGAGCCTCCAGTCCACACTGGCACCCAGCCTCCAGTCCGCACTGGCACCGAGCCTCCAGTCCACACTGGTACCAAGCCTCCAGTCCGCACTGGGCCTTGACTCCGGTCCGCACTGGGCCTTGACTCCGGGCCATGCAGAACTTCACCTCAAGGCTCTTGAGGCTGGGAAACTGCTCTGGAATCACCTCAAGGCTAGGAGGCCTCGCCAGGGTAGAATACCACCACTGGGCCAGGGGGACCACCACACCAGGTCAAAAGGCCATGACACCAGGCTGGGAGACCGCCATGCCAGGCCGAGAATTGAGCAGGTTAATTAGGAAACATTTACAGACCGGCCATGATCTCACAATGCAGTGACACAAGTTTTAGGGACTGAATGGCCTCTCTCTCTCTCTCTCTCTGTCTCACTCTCTCTCTCTGTCTCTCTCTCTCTTTGTCTCTCAAACACACACATTATTCCCTCTCACTCAACGCCAACAACTTGCGTCGATATAGTGCCTTTCAATTTTCCGAGGAGTCCCAAAACACTCCTCAAGTATGTTGACGAAGATGATACTGAAGACATTCTTGGTGCAGACCAAAAATTGCCTGAATAGATAGGCCTGCAGGAGGGTCTTAAAGATGGAGGGTAGTTGGACCAAGGGAGAGAGGGGCAGAGATATCGAAATTTGGGAGGGGTTACCAGAATTTGGGCCTGGACAAGCTCTGATGCATTTTTTTTAATCTCCTTGTGTCTCAGTGCAGAGGCTCATACGCACAATGAGGCCTGGGTACCTGTGAAAGCATTGAGCCCACAAGCAGCATGTTCCTTTGGGATATGGAAGTGGGGAAGCAGAGCATGGTTTTGCACTGTTGTGCCCTGCCTCAGCACTAGCTGTTCTTCAATAATTAGTTTCCCCATCCGTGTCACTACCTACCTGTGTACGTGTGTTGTACCTTGCTGTAGAGTTACGTCATGCAGTGAGCCTCCTCCTGAGAGGGAGTGTATGGGAAATGTCTCAGGTTTTCCTGTTTGTTTGATTACCCTGCGTGTGCGACATGTCTTGAGGCTCTCACAGCTCTCCCTGGTGGTTCGGGGAGGTCAGCTGACCGTCCATTCAGAGGACATACAGATGAGGAAATCCTAATCCCCCTTCCCCAACCCAACCACCCCCTGCGTCAGGACAGCTCACAGCACAACTCCCAAAAGATTAAGCCAAGAGAAAAAAACGAGTTTTATTTCTTTTGGCCCAAGCGAGCAGCTTTAGTGACGGGCTGTTATTTACCCCTCAGTGTTGCCAAGAACCACAATGACCTGTGATGTCATTCCTTTGAGGTAACATCAAAATACAGTTGGTTCCCACCAGTTCCCCCCCACTGTCCCTCTCTCTCTCATCCCCATCCTAACCATCCCTCTGGAAAAGAGCAGACTGCTGAAGGGGTCAAGAGATATCAGTGACCCTCAGGGATGTTAGCCACGTGTGGGTCCAAATACTGGGAAGACAGATGGGTGACTATGTAGGGTTGAGTCATGTCTGGGTTAGGGGGATGGTATTTTCCCAGATGTCCATGGCTGGCACTTGGCACCAGTACCCACCAGTGTGTGGGTGAAGGTTGTTTGAGGTAGTTTGCTGCCACCCATCCTCCTTGAATGCACTTCTCACCTGTAGCACATTTCACAACCTGAGAATGGAGTTAACAGGAGTTAAAACATGGAAATACCAGCACTGTTGCAACAAATGAAACATGATGGACAGTCAGCGCACAGAAAGCTGCCACAAACAGCATCGTGGTAATGACCAGATAACCTGCTTCTGGTTGATTGGCCGGGACACCAGCAAGAGCTGCCTTGCCCTTCCTTGAGATAGTGAAAGAGGATTTTTTTAAAAATATACATCCACCTGAGAGGGCAGACAGGGTCTGGATTTGACATGTCATCCAAGGGAGGCACCTCCAACAGTGCGGCACTCCCTCAGCACTGCATACAGACATTTGCTGAGATTCTGCGCTCGAGTCTCCACTGTAGGAATGGGATTCACAAATGCAAATTGATTCTGAGGTGATAACTTCAGTGCTTACAATCAGCCTCAGTACCACTGGGCTCAGGTGACATTTCACCCATACTCCTGATCTGAGAAATATCCAGTGAGTCCTTAACCCCTCCCCTGGCCTTTGTGTAGATCTTTGTTCTGAAGTGATTAAGGGGACATTGTCTCCACCCATTCTGCTGATGTTACCACGGTCTGCGGGTGGACTTAGGGAGATCTAGTCTCGCTTTTGGAGGGAGCAGACGGATCAGGAACTCCTTAAAGTCCTCATCATTACGTCTGACCAGCTGGAGTTGAACTTAGCTCTATCATGCAACAAAGCTTCTCATTTTCTAAAGACAGAGCCTCCTGTGTCGATCTTCTACAGTGGTGTATCCTCTCCCAGCAATCTCTAGATAGACCCAAGACAAGGTACAGATAAAGGAGCACAAACAGAAATTATAGATAAGGTGAATAGCCAAGGTCTTTTCCCCAGGATAGGGTAGTACAAAATGAGAGGACATAGGTTTAAGATGAGAGGGAAAAGATTTAAAAGGGAATTCAGGGCTAACTTGTTCACACAGAGCTTGGTGCGTGTATGGAATGAGCTGCCAGAGAAAGTGGTGGAGGCTGGTACAATTACAGCATTTAAAAGGCATTTGGACAGGTACATGAATAGGAAGGGTTTAGAGGGAAATAGGCCAAATGCAGGCAAATGGGACTAGTTCAATTTAGGACGGCATGGATGTGTTGGGCTGAAGAGCCTATTTCTGTGCTGTATGACACTGTGCTGGAGAAACTCAGCAATTATTCATCCAAGTACTTTTTAAAGATAATAAGGTTTCTCACCTCAACTTCCCTCCCAGGCAGTGCATTCCAGACCCACCCGGCCCCACTAGGTGAAAATATTTTTCCTTAAATCCCCTGTGAACCTCCTGGCTTTTACTTTAAAAGTGAAAGCCTCCCCACCCCTGCTTCTTGAGCCTTCTATTAAAGGAGAACAGCTGCCTCCTTTTCATCCTGTCTGTGCCCCTTATAATCCTGTACACCTCAATCACGTCTCTCTCAATCTTCTCTACTCCAAAGAAAACAACCCATAGGTTAAATGTGGAAAAGTCATACTGGGTTCCCACTCCTCTTGAGATCTGCTGCAAATTGTCGGTGGATCTTGAGCCAGAAACGGGATCGTTAATTCTTCCTGTTAACAATGCCATACAAATGGATGTGAAATGTACCACAGTCTGTAATCGGAGCTGTCTGAAATTCATGGGAATTTCGCCACGTGAGCTGGTTAATTAATATCAGCCGGTTAAGAGAGGGGAACTCTCTGGAAGATGTTCCAGCAACATCGCCTCTTTTCAGTAACACTATCCCCCAACCCCCCAAATACAACCCCCACCCCCCACCCCGCTAGGCATGTCACCTCTGTGAGATTCGATACTTCCTCAGGGTCTCAGGGACCTGCATATTGAACCAGCTGTTTGTACCAAAGAACCATGGGCAGGGTGCCCAGTTGAGCCGGGAGGTCAAAGGTCAGAACTGCATTTGATTAGAAGATGGGGTCTGAAGAAGGGTCCATACCTGAAACGTCAGCATTCCTGCTCCTCTGATGCTGCTTGGCCTGCTGTGTTCCTCCAGCTTGTTATCTTTGATTAGAGGATTCCTGGACCACCACGATTGCCTGGGATCCCAAATGAGTGAGGCCAGCCCCTGATAGGTTGAGGGGTAACTCACCGTTTTCATAGAGACTTAGCTTGTACTAGGGGCGGCACGGTGGCTCAGTGGCTAGCAGTGCTATCTCACAGCACCAGGGACCCAGGTTCAATTCCACCCTCGGGCAACTGTCTGTGTGGAGTTTGCACATTCTCCCTGTGTCTGCGTGGGTTTCCTCTGAGTGTTCCAGTTTCGTCCCACAGTCCAAAGATGTGCAGGTTAGGTGGATTGTCCATGCTAAATTGCCCATAGTGTCAGGGATGTGTACGTTAGGTGGATTACAGGGGAATGGGTCTGGGTGGGATCCTCTGAGGTTCAGTGTGGACTTGTTGGACCAAAGGGCCTGTTTCCACACTGTAGGGATTCTATGATCTAAATCCTCACCCTTTGTCAAGGACAGCGCTCTGGAGATTGAGCCCTGTTATTCCCAGAGTCATCACAAAAGTTAGTGATTTCAAAAAAGTGCACAATGATGGAGAGGCAATGGCCTATTGGTATTATCACTGGACTGTTAATTCAGAGACCCTGGTAATCATCTGGGGACCTGGTTTCAAATCCCACCATGGTGGAATCTGAATTTAATAAGAATCTGGAATTAAGGGCCTAATGATGACTGTGATTGTTGGGGAGGAAAGACCCATCTGGTTCACAGATGTCCTTTAGGGAAGGAAGCTGGCGTCCTTACCTGGTCTGGCCTACATGTGACTCTAGACTCACAGCAACGTGGTTGACTCTTAACTGCTGTCTGGGCAGTAGATGCTGGCAGTGATGCCCTCATCCCACAAAGGAATTTTTAAAGAAATCCCCAATTTACCTGTCTTCCAGTCCAAAGTTGATGAAAAGCACGGATCAGATTTCTGAACATAACAAAAATTGCTACTTATCACCAAGCAATTAGACTTTGCCTACAGGTAAACAGTTATGAACCATCAGCGTTTAACACTATCAATTAAAATTTTAAACCCTTATGAACTCCCCCTTACACACAGAGAGACAAGAGGAAAAAACATGGGTGTTATGGACTGAGGGAAAGACTTGAAAGGCACTTCAGTGGTTTTGGAGATGCTTCCTGTGCTGGTTGAAATGCTGCTTCTTGGTTCACATGAAAACGAATTGCTGGAGAAACTCAGCAGGGCTGGCAGCGTTGTGGAGAGAAAACCAGCATGAAGGTATGGCGT
This sequence comes from Ginglymostoma cirratum, assembly GCA_024137785.1. NCBI lineage: Eukaryota > Metazoa > Chordata > Chondrichthyes > Orectolobiformes > Ginglymostomatidae > Ginglymostoma > Ginglymostoma cirratum. The sequence continues at coordinate 32,266,327 of JAHRHZ010000035.1, forward strand.
GCTGGCTCAGTGGTTAGCACTGCTGCCTCACAGCACCAGGGACCCAGGTTTGATTCCAGCCTCGGGCGACTGTCTGTGTAGAGTTTGCACATTCTCCCCGTGTCTGCGTGGGCTTCCTCCCACAATCCATGCTAAATTCTCCATAGTGTGTGGGGATTTGCAGGCTAGGTGGACTAGCCTTTGGAAATGCAGGATTACAGGGAAAAGGTAGGGGATGGGATTGGGTAGCACGGGTGTGGACTCGATGGGCTGAATGCGCTGCTTCCACACAGTGGGTATTGAGTTAAACAAAAACATTTCAATTCAAATGACTGTTCTTCAGAAGGGCCTGTTCTTCAGAAGGGACTGCTTTTTTGCTCATTCCTTCTCTGGAGGCTTCCACTGGTTTGCAAAAGGCACGGGGTGGATGGTTCACGAACGAATGGTCTCTGACTTATCAACTAAAAGTTGCAGCTTACAGCAGCAACCGCTGAAGGAAAAATAAACTGGTTTTCTTCAGGCTTAAAGTGGCATTTCCTGTAGAGAACAGAGAGTAAGAGCCCCTGAGCTGGTAGAGAGCTGATGTCTCCTCTTGTTCTCAGATAGCTGAACAAGATATAATCACATAATTGTTGGAAGGCAGAAGGTTCTTTTCACTGCTAACTGTTTCTGTGCTGTATAACTTTTACTTGACTAGCCCACAGGCCAATCAACTACCTTTACAAACCAAAACTCAATCTGTACAGAAACTCTTGGTTCCAGTTCATGTGCAACCCTACACTTTAACCCCTGCTCAAACAAGCAGCTGTGTAAACACTGCTTGTAATAACTGCTCGGCTACTTGCTTCCAAAATGTGTAGCAATCCTCCTACCACCCTTGGTTTTATTTTTACAACAGTTCTTCCCTCTCTTCGGTCCGCAGTGAGAAATATGAAATAATAAAGAAAGCACGGTCTTTACAAAATGTCGATCTTGTTCAGTCAGGCAATTGTCTGTTTTATTGCCAGTGTAGGAGTGTGAGCAGAAGGAAAGGAGGTGTAAGTAGCCGCTGCTGAGCTCTCAGTGCTCCTCAGATTGCATTACTCTGTTCTATTATTATGTTACTTGTGAAGAGTTAGGAACTCTATTGTTATGTGCATGTATATATAAAATTTCAAGGTGCAATAGCATACACCACGGCAATGCAGTTTATGTACCCAACCAGAACAAAGTTATGATGAATCTGAGTGCTGGGGACCACAAAATCTAACCCATTTTAACTGAAGGTGTCCCATGGGAGGGGCAGGGGATATGAGGCTGATTGTTTTCCTCAAGTTGTCCCAGTGAACTGTCAGCCACAATGCAAACCTCACCATGCTGCAAATATGTTTCGAGACAATGCGAGGAGGACAGACCCCCACTGGGAATCAGTGCAGCAGTAATGGCGTGCCTACAGGGAGTACTGTTCCAGCTCAGCTCTGGAAAGCAGCAGTTTTTACACATTCAATGTATCCCAGCCTGACAGTGTAGAATAGAGGGAATCCTGCAACATAGGAAGGTGTTGTCTTTCCAGATGAGGCAATAAACAGAGGCCTTGGTTGATAGAATCCCCTACAGCATGGATTTGGCCCATCAAGTCTGTACCCCACCCCCAACTGAAGAGTATCCCACCCAGGCCCCTACCCTGTCCCCATAACCCCACATTTATCATGGCTAACCCACCTAGATGTTAATTGCCACACTGTGAGCAATTTTCAGGCAAACTAACACAGCATATCTAGGCCTGAAACGTCAGCCTTCCTGCTCCTCGGCCTACTGTGTTCATCCAGCTCTACACCTTGTTATCTCGGCATATTATGGTACTGTGGGAGGAAACCAGAGCACCCAGAGGAAACCCACATAGACACAGGGAGAACGCGCAAACTCAACACAGACAGTTGCCTGAGGCTAGAATTGAACCTGGGTCCCTGGCGCTGTGAGGCAGCGGTGCTAACCACTGAGCCACCATGCTGTCTTTGGTTGACTGTTTAGCTGCTTGGAAATGATCACATGGCACTATATGAACATGGAAGTTCTCTCACTCTCACATCACTGAAACAGACTCAAGTACCTTACTCTGAAAAGTTGTAAAAGCACATCACTTAAGGTGCAAAGTCAAATCACTTTCTATGCATCATAATCACCAAGATGATTAACCTTTACAATATTTGTTACTATAGGTTGTGAGTAGTTTCACTGGGTTCCCAGACCCTGGGTGTGCTTTGCCTGAAAGACCTGCATCCGTAGAAGCTGCTGTAAGCTTCAGTGTCTCCCTCAGCACATAGTCCTGGACCTTGGGATGTCAGAGGCTACACCATTATGGTCGTGGGCAACTCTCTGCATTGAAAGTCCACCACAGTTTCAGGTGGGTCAATGAGCAGCTTCCACTGGGGCGGTCCCATTTGGTGCCTGTGCCATGGGCCCATTGGCTCCTGTGTTGGCCAACGTTACATGTGTGACCACATTTCAGAAGTAATCTGCTATTCGCCAATGCGGTGCTGAGGATGTCAGATATACAGTGGGAAGGCAAGTTCCTTGTTCTGCAACCAACCCCCTCCCCCCCCCCAACTCCCCTCCCCTCCTGCATTTAACCTTTTGTCAACGTTTGCAGGTTGCGTGAATATGGACCTGTCAGCCTTGGGAACAGTCCCGGGATACAGAGTTTTTAGTTTCAGCGTCAGAGTCACAGAAAAAGTGGGGATTGTTATTGCAAACAAGATGGTCTAACCAGCCATTGTAACAAAAATCTTTTATCTATCAGCATTCCTGAACGTCCCAAATTGTTTTATATATTAAAGAACTGTGGAGAGAATAAAGAAGGTCGCTGGACAAGGAATGTTAACTGATTTCTTGCCACTGATGCTGCCAGACCTGCTGAGCTTCTCCAATACTTCCTGTTTTTGTTCCAAGTGGATTTATAACCATTTGCCAATTCTGCTGTAATGTCAGGGACTTGGCTGCTGGGAGTTGAAAACATAGAAAAGGTGAGGCTGAAAAGGACTGAGACCGACAACAGACTCATCACGGTAGGAAAAACAGTAAAGCAATGACCACTAACCGTTGGAAGTGAATATTCTGTTGTACTTTAGCTCCATTTGGAGTACACAACATTAAGCATTAAGATGTAGAAGCAGAAGTAGGCCATTCAGCCCATTGAGTGTGTTCTGTCATTCATTGATAATAACTGATCTGATAATCCTCAAGTCCACTTCCCTGTATTTCCCCCCCCAACCCTTCATTGCTTTACTGATTGGAAGTTTGTCATCCTCAGCTTTGAATATAGTTAAAGATAAAGATTCTACACCAATCTATGATAAAGAATTCACAGATTCACTGGATGGGTAAATTTATGGGAAGGATTTAAAGGGATATGAGCCAAATGATGGCAAATGGGCCTGGATCAGTTTAGGGTATTTGGTTGGCACGGACAAGTTGAACCGAAGGGTCTGTTTCCATGCTGTTTAACTCTATAATCTTTGAGGTAGTGAGGTGGCACAGTGGCTCAGTGGTTAGCACTGCTGCCTCACAGCATCAGGAACCTGGGTTCAATTCCACCCTTAGGAGACTGTCTGTGTGGAGTTTGCACATTCTCTCTGTACCTGTGTGAGGTTTCCTCTGGGTACTCCAGTTTGCTCCCACAGATGTACAGACTAGGGTGGATTGGCCATGCTAAATTGTCCATAGCGTGCAGGCTATGTGGGTTAGCCCCAGGAAATACAGGGATAGGGTGGGCCTAGGTGGGCTGGTGTTTGGAGGGTAAGTGCAGACTTGATGGGCCAACTGGCCTGACTCAGTCATTACCCTCCATGAGAAGAAATACCTCCTCACCTCTATCCTCCCTCTGGATGACCCCCTTACTCTGAGATTATGCCCTCTGGTTGTAGACTGTCCCACAAAGGGGAACAACATTTCCATGTCCACCCTGTTAAGTCTCCTAAGAAGATTGTACATTTTAAGTAGGTAATTTGCCAGCTTTATTAGCTGCAGGCTGGGAGAAGTGGTTACAATCTACAGTTGAATTTGATGTTGAACCCAGACCCACTTTACCGTTGACAGGATAAACAGGATTGAAACAGCTGACCTATCTCAGAATCAAATTCAGGGTTTATACCATCAGAATGCTTTGTGATTTAAGCTGTTATGAGACGGGGGCTGAGTCAGTCCCATCCAGTCAGCAGCGAATCTGGTTCAGATATTCCCGAAAGCCCTTCAGTCTTGGCCAATTGAGGTGGAGCTTCATAAATACTCAGAGACATAAGTAGAAACTGGCTTTTCACATCTGGGAGCCAGGTTCCAGTGTCGCTGAATGTGGTGAATGTTTGACTTGAGGGAAATGCTGAGAGCAGTAAATAGGCAGATGCACAGCTCTGAAATGCCTGTTATTGGAGTTAATATGGGCCCCACTCCCAGCAACTGAGGCATGAACTCAAATAAATATACAAAAGAATCACAGAATTATTACAGTGCAGAAGTAGGCCATTCACCCCGTTGTGCCCTGGACTGGCCTGTTACCTAATGCCAATCTCCTGCCTTTTCCCCTAGCCCTTTACACCATTACCAATGCCCTCCATGAGGCAAGTCTGGAAGCTCATCTGGATGTGAGAATTTTGGCACAGAAACACGGAGAAGCAGCTTGTCGGAGTTCACTGTGCATTTAACTGTTCACTGTCCAGTTTATAACAGATGGAACACTGCCTCCTGTCTGAGCAAGGGGTTTGAGGAACATGCTGAGGCCTGTGAGCAAACGCAATGGGCCCACCTCTACTCCTACATCCCAGGGTTACAGTTCAGCTGAGGATTCATTATCCACGACACAGTAGAAGCTTAGGGCCATGTCTGAGGTTCGCTGTTGCCAACAGCTCCTGCCTGGAGTTGTTCCTGAGCATGAGCTCCCTGCATCCAAACTGCCCCATCCAGGTGATCAGCCAACAGCCTTTTTGCCTCAGCTCCAGCTTCTTTACAAACTACTAAGCAGGAGAAAATGGGTGGTACAAGCACAATTTTTTTTTATTGTCTAACTTCTCCATCCAGGGTACAGCAGATGAAGTTTTGCCCAGCCCAACAAGTTCCAGTGAGTAACTGTACAGGGTTTCAGCTGTTAATTGCTGTGTACAGGGCTGTTGTTGGGCACTGGTAGGTATTATCTCTACTCCCTGAATCCTGAGCTGGAAGCGTAGACTGAGCAGTTACTGGGAAAATGTAAAGTTTCTGCTGCATCAAGCTGAATTTGAGCTCAGTCCGCAGAATGTTTAAGGAAACAGTCAGGAGATAAAGACAAGAGCTGTTTCCTGCTCCTTATCCCCAGCTTTCGGCCGTCAAGTCTCCAACTTTTCCTCTCTCCTCCCCCTCTACCCCCACCAAGTTAATGGTGGCACACCCCTTTCTGACTGCTGTTAAAGTGAAAGACAGATCTTGCATTTCCATAGCACCCTTCACATCTTTGTGCTGTCTCAAACTGAAGTCAGCAGTCACACAGTATCAGGTTATGGTCCAACAGGTTTATTTGAAATCACAAGCTTTATCGCCTGACGAAGGAGCAGCGCTCCGAAAGCTTGTGTTTTCAAACAAACCTGTTGGACTATAACCTGGCACCATGCGACTTCTGACTGCGTCCACTCCTGTTCAACACCGGTACCTCCACACCTCAAAATGAAGTACTTCCTGGAGGATGCCCATAGTTGTGGTGGAGCATGTACAGCAAGCAGCATGCGCACAGTAAGATCCCACAGATGACAGACGCACATTGGTCTGGGAAGTGCGGATAGTTATCATTATGCGATATTCTCTGCTAACTGTAATGCCATTGCAAGTTTAACCCTCAATATGCCTGGTTAATGTCATTATACCCACAGCCTTCAGGAGGCAAATGGGACCAGTTTAGTTTGGGAAACTTAAATAGAAGTTGCTGGAAAAGCTCAGGCAGCATCTGTGAAGAGAAAAATCAGAGTTAATGTTTCAGGTCCAGTGATCCTTTCTTAAGTTTGGGAAACTTGGTCGGCATGGACGAGTTGGACCAAAGGGTCTGTTTCCATGTTGTATGACTCTATGACTTGGCTGTGTGTTCACTCTCAGAAGGTTTGGAAAATCCGATGTAAACATGATTTCCGATTGGCAGCAGGATGGGATCTGTGATTTACTGTCTGTGCAGAAATGGGTGTCCCTCTGCAGGAGACAGTGAGTCTGCAGCCTGGTCAATGAGCTGCATTCCCTCTGTCACTCAGCCACGAATTCCTTTGTTGCTGATGTGTGGAGGATTTTTTTGTTGTTGTTGTGACATTGTCTGGTGTTTCCGTAGGGAAATGGAAATATCCCTCGGCATCAGTGTTTGGAGTGGCTGGATGGTCCTTTGAGCTAAGGGAAGCTTTAATTGTCCCACATGTAAACGTCTCCCCTCCCCCCCTCTCACAGGACCGTCCTTCCTCAGGAAGCCCCACGACCTGCACTCACTAACAGCTCCACGTCCTGTGGTTTCCATCATTTCACGTAAGCTCCATGTTTTCCAGAAGGAGTCAGGTATAATTCAAACTGCTAAAGGGATCAAAGGTTATGGGGAGAGCAGGAACAGGAGACTGAATTGGATTCTCACATTCCAATCACTTAATCTGCACTATCAACACCGTTTCTCCCCTAGCACTCTAACCCCTCACTATTGCCTAAATGCTGCCCCCTCCACACTTCACGTCAGCTCTGGTGAAGAATCATCTAAACTCGAAACACTAGCTCACTGTCTCTCCATGGATGCTGTCCGACCCGCTGAGATTTCAACATTTTTTTGTTTTCAGGACTGAATTGGATGGTCAGCATCATATTGCATGGGGAAGTCAAGGGGCTGATTGGCCTGCTCCTGCTTCTATTTTCAAGGTCTCTGTTTCTGTGTTTGCATCTGACCCCTTGAGGAGATCTGATATCAACTTGAGAGACCCAGTGAATGTCGAAACAATGACAGAGAATCCCCGCCGTCCATTCGGCCCATCAAGTCCACACTGACCCTCCAAAGAGCATCCCACTCAGTTCCACTCCCTCTACCCTCCCCCTGTAACCTTGCATTTCCCATGGCTAACCCACCTAGCCTGCACATCCCTGGTCACTATGGGACACTAGCAGGGCTAATCCACCTAATTTGCACACCTTTGGACTGTGGGAGGAAATATATTGTGAAGCAGAAGGTGCTGAGCATTGCCCTTCCTTGGAATCTATTTTCTTTGCTGTGTTGTTTTGTCCTTGCCTATTCAGATGATTTTAAAGGTGTTGGTTCGTACACTGACACATTCTTCAGCAGGGGTTCAACGCTGAACTCATTGTTTTCCTCAATTTCCGCACCCTTCCACAAGCTTCTACAAGGCACAGTGAGTGACTGGGTAACAAGTCATTGAGTGTATTTAAGACAGAGAGAGATAGGCTCTTGAGTAATAAGGGGAATCAAGGGTTATGAGGAGAAAGCAGGAGAATGGGGTTGAGAAACATATCAGCCATGATCAAATGGTGGAGCAGACTCGATGGGCTGAATGGCCTAATTCTGCTTCTATGTCTTATGGTTTTTGTCCCTCACTCTGGGTTGCCAACTCCATGTTCAAGACTCAGTCTAGTGTCCGTGTACAGTGACTTCATGTTGTAGCCAATTAGGCTGACTGACAGCCTGTAAATCCTTCTCAGTAAAATTCACAAAGTCTCCTGGTCAGCTATCCTGAAGATAGCAATGGAAAATCATGTGTGCATAAGCACCAATGGAAGTACATAGCCCAGCCTTTAGAAACAAGGGCAGGAGAAAAGACGCTTAACTACGACATTTCGTTCTACAACACTGATGTCTGTGGCTCAGTGGTTAGCACTGCTGCCTCACAGCACCAGAAACCCAGTTTCAATTTCAGCTTGAGGCAACTGTCTGTGTGGAGTTTCCACATTCTCCTTGTGTCTGTGCGGGTTTCCTCTGGGTGCTCCTGTTTCCTCCCACAGTCCAAAGATGTGCAGGTTAGGTGAATTGGCCATGCTAAATTACCCATAGTATTCAGGGATGTGCAGGTTAGGGGGGTTGGCCATGGGAAATGCAGGGTTACAGGGATAGGGTGGGGTGTGGGTCTGGGTAGGATGCTCTTTGAAGGGTCAGTATAGACTCGATGGGCCAAATGGTCTGCTTCTGCACTGTCGGGATTCTATGATGCCTAGTTCCTGCATTATCGTCTTCTGATTCCCAAACTCTTGCTCTGGAACTCACCACACCCAATGGGAAAACTGTGTCCAGGAGACCCCCTATGGCAACCAGAGTCCAGCATCGGTCAGGACTTCGGGAAGACAGGGTGGAGAAATGGCCAGGAAAGGGTGATTGAGGAATCGAGTGTCCTCTTGCTCTGGCGGTGTTTCTGTGTACATGTTAACGCAGAGCACTGAGGTATTGCACATCTTCGGGGAAACTGGATAACCACCATCAAAGAGAAAGAAGTAGGGAATGCAGTGATGAGGTTCAATAAAGATGATGTTGGTGGTGCATTAAGACCAACATTAAATGATGGACAGAATGGACTGCTGTTTGCAAGCCTGCGATAAACTAATGACCCAAAATTGGATAGGATTCTCAATCCTTTGGGTTCTGTCCTCCCAGCGTTGGCACTTGGTTGGTTCCTTCCTCTCCTGAAAGATGTGCAACAGAACCTCAGTTTGACACCAGTCCAGGAGCTTTGATCTGCTGGTAGGATCTCGGCAGGAGAAGACATGTCTGCCTGGCAAGTGGAGAGCACTGTCTGTGAGCCTCCAGCCTGGTCGCTGAGCTCTATTAGCTGTGTCACTCTGCTGTGGTTCCTTTGTTGCTGGTGTGCAGAGAGCTGGCTTCTTCTATTATTTGTGTCATGTCAGTGTTCGGAGTTTGCTTTGGCATCAACGTTACTTTGACCTGAGAACAGTGTTTACCTCCACACAAGTAAACATGACAAGGTATAATTCCAATGTGTACACAATCAAACTGTTACCCCAGGCAGGCAAGCTAAGGGCACAGAGCAATCCCATTTCCCACTGAATTCAGAGATAAAAGGTACTGCAGATGCTGGAGAATCCGAGATAACAAGCATGGGGCTGGATGAACACAGCAGGTCAAGCAGCATCATAGGAGCAGGAAAACTCCTATGATG
>JAHRHZ010000035.1:32275842-32348938 GCA_024137785.1 Ginglymostoma cirratum
GTCCTATGATGCTGCTTGACCTGCTGTGTTCATCCAGCCCCATGCTTGTTATCCCACTGAATTCATTCATTTTACTGTAAGGATTCCCAGGAAAGAGACCTTGGGGTGCAGGTTCATAGTTCTTTGAAGGTGGAGTCGCAGGTAGACAGGGCAGTGAGGAAGGTGTTTGGTATTCCTGCCTTTATTGGTCAGTGCATTGAGTATAGGAGTTGGGAAATCATGTTGCGGCTGGACAGGACATTGGTGAGGCCACTTTTGGAATACTTCTTTCAATTCTGGCCTCCCTGCAATATGAGATATGTTGTTAGTCTTGAAAGGGTTTAGAAAAGATTTAAAAAGATGTTGTTGGGGTTGGAGGGTTTGAGCTATAGGGAGAGGCTGAATAGGCCTGGAGTATCAGGGGCTGAGGGGTGACCTTATAGAGGTTTATAAAGTCATTAGGGGCATGGATAGGGTGAGTAGCCAAAGTCCAAAACTAGCGAGCATTAGTTTAAGATGAGAGGGGAAAGAATTAAAGGGGACCTAAGGAGCAACTTTTTAAAGATCTAACAGGGACTTATTGGGCAGCTTTTTCAGGCAGAGCATGGTATGTGTATGGAATGAGCTGCCAGAGGAAGTGGTGGAGGCTGGTACAATTACAACATTAAAAGACATCTGCAAGGGTACATGAATAGGGAGGGTTTAGAGGGATATGGGCCAAATCCTGGCAAATGGAACTAGATTAGTTTAGGATACCTGGTCAGCATGGACGAGTTGGACCGAAGGGTCTGTTTCCGTGCTGTACAGCTCTACGACTCTATGAGTCAGTACCTTGCTTGGCACGAATAGCTGAGGGATATGCTGTTTGATGTGATTTGCCATTTGTCATCACAGTGGCACTGAGATTATAGACTCATCGGGTCATACAGCACAGAAACAGACCCTTTGGTCCAACCAGTCCATGCCAACCATAGTCCCAAACTAAACTAGTCCCACCTGCCTGCACAATCCCTCCAAACATTTCTTATTTATGTGCTTATTTAAATTCATGTATGACAAAACTGATTTGAATGATAGGCATTTTGTGATGGCAGCACCCTGTTGTCCTGGCAAACATCACTCGTGTTCCCATGTCATAGCAGGAATGCGAAACAGCTAGTTTTACACGTAGCTCAAACAATTTATTTAACCTTCTTTACCCCAAGGCATGTGTCGCTAGAGAACCCTCATTTGGTGGTGAATTATATCCTGCATTGAAATAGTTAAGCTGGCTGTCAGAAATCTTTATGTGTCCACAGTGTACACCTAGTAACAAGGAGATATGCCAGTATTTTGATGGCATTACTACAGTAGGGTAGTGACAGATGTCATTGGTATGAATGGCATGTTATTATGAAGTCTTCTCTAACCTGTTACGGTGAAAAGCTGTTTATCTAGTATCGAGGGAAATAAGCTCTTTTCTGACACGCGGTGGTTTCTGGCATTCATACCTGAGGCTGTAACTATGCCGAGGGAAGTGAGTCATCACAGATCGAGTGCAGGGCTCTGGAAAATAAATAGCAATTCTGCAGTTCCGCAGAAAAATGAAATGCCTCCGTCAGCACTGAGTCTGTATCCTGTGGAAATGTGCTCTGAATGGGGCAGGGTGGCTCTCATGTGGCCGCTGCCTGGGTAAACAACTGGGATAGACAGTTCAGGAATGTTCCAGGCTTGACCCGGGCCTGTGTTTGATGCTGTTGATGGTGCCGAAAAGCAGAAAGTGGGTTTTCCCAGTGCGTGTGTCATCTCGTTCCCCTGTAGCTGAGATTGGGTTTTTCTCCTCCATCGCATTCCAGAGTCAGGAGATTGGAGCAGGAGTCGAACATTCGGTCCATCAATTTTGCAATGTTGAATGCGATCATGGCTGACTTTCGGCTTCAACTCCACTTTCTCACCTGCTCCTCCTGTCCAATTATTCCTTGAGCGAAGAAGAATCTGTCTCTCCCAGCCTTAAATGGGTTGAAGAATGGAGTGTCCGCAATCTTCTGGCGTAGAGAATTCCAAAGATTCACAATCCTCTAACGTGAAGCTTTTCCTTAATTCTTTCACAAGATGTGGACATTGTTGGCAAGACCAGCATTTATTGTCTGTCTCTAATTGTCCATGACTGAATGGCCTGCTAGGCCATTGCAGAAGGCAGTGAAGAATCAACCACTTTGGAACATAGAAATTAGAGACAGGAGCAGGCCATTCAGCCCTTTGAACCTGTTCCACCTTTCAATCAGATCATGACCAGTCTAGTTCTGGTGTCAATTCCACTATCTGTCCATGCTCCCCACCTCCCGCGTAACCCTTAACTCCATTGTCTGTCAAAAATCTTTCTGACTCAGATGTGCATTAAGTGGGGCAGCATGGTGACTCAGTGGTTAGCACTGCTGCGTCACAGCACCAGGGACCCGGGTTCTGTTCCAGCCTCGGGCAGGCATCTGTGTGGAGTTTGTGCTCCCACCATCCAAAGATGTGAAGGTTAGGTAGATTGGCTGTGCTAAGTTGCCCATAATGTAGATTAGGTGGGTTATAAGGGGATGGGTCTGGGTGGGATCCTCTGAGGGTCAGTGTGGACTTGTTGGACCGAAGGGCCTGTTTCCACACTGTTATGATTCTAAATGCAGTTACTACACTGTTTTCTAGGGAAGAGAATTCTACAGAGCATCTTAGAAAGAGAAAACAATTTTCCCCATCCTCATTTTAAACACAAGACCCCTTATTAAACTATGTGAGTCTGGAGTCAGGCCAGGCCCAATAAGGGTGGCAGATTTCCTTCCCAAAAAGGCAGTAGTGAACTAGAGGGGCATTTAGAAAGATGGATGTTAGTTTCATGGTCACAATTACTGAGCAGAGCTTTCAATTCCAGATTTTATTCATTAATTAAACTCCACGAGCTACCATGGTAGGATTGAGTTAGTTATCTTGGGCCTTGGGATTACAAAGTTAGTGACATGAAATGTTACCCCTTCTGGCTCAGAGATAGTAGGAACTGCCAATGCTGGAGTCTGAGGTAACACGGTGTAGAGCTGGATGAACACAGCAGGCCAGGCAGCATCAAAGGAGCAGGAAAGCTGATGTTTCGGGTGTGGACCCTTCTTCAGAAGGGTCTGTTGAAAGGTTGAGAACAAGTTTCCAAAATCAGGTCAGAAGTCACACGACGTCAGGTTACAGACCGACAAGTTTCTTTGAAATCACAAGCTTTCGGGGTACTGCCCATTTGCCAGGTGAAGTATAACCTAGTGTCGTGTGACTTCTGACCTTGTCCATCCCAGTCCAATATTGGCACCTCTGCATTGTGGCTTCTGGGCCTATTTAAAGTGGAATTAAGTCGGGGTTTCATGCTATTTGTGTTATCTTGTTGTTTTCTGGCTGAACAGACCAGAGGCGGTTGGCTCTGGGACCCCGATATCTTCTGGCAGTCCATCTCAGAAGAATCCTGAGGGTGAGTTTGCTTTTTATGAGACTGCGAAGAACAGCAGGTGCTTCCCTTTATCCCACGGCTCCACTCAGCTGCTCAGATGCCACTGCTGCTGCCTCCAGCTCCCTTACCACCTCTTCAGCTGGTGCCCATACAAACTTATTTCAATTCCAGGAGTTAACAGCATGAAACACTCCTCATAAACTGCACAAGGGAGACTGTTAACCAGTGAACTTAACATCATCAATAAAAAAAGACATGAACTTGAATATTTATGAAGAGAGAGAGAGACACTTTGCCAAAGGTTTTTACATTACACTCATCAGGACAGAGGCAAGAATGCCAAATTTTAAATGATCACAATAATTTAGACTAGGGAAGAAAAGAGTGCTGATTGGTTGGCAAGTCAACTCCAATTGGTCAACTTATACTCAGCTTTCCATTGCTTTCTCCATGGCAAAACCTCGGTCGATCAATGTTGACTTGCCAACCAATCAGCAGCACTGTTTTCTCCTGGAGTATAAATTATTGCGATTATTTAAAATTTGCTATTGTTTAGTGCTAGAGGAAAAGCTTTGTCAACCTGTTTCTCTTTTCAATAAAATCCAAGTGGTAACGATTTACAGTCGTACACATTGTGGGGGAGAGTAGCGCGGTGTGGGGTGGTGGAGCAGAATGACATAGCCTGATTGCATTCATACTGACAATGAACCATTGCCCCATGCCGCCTGATTTCAATGGAAAACAGAAGTAACCAAGTAAAGGTTTTTCATCCAGCAGATTGAATCAAGAACTAGAGAGAATGCGAAAGCTTCTACGTAGTTCCCCTTTGGGGGAAATCAGAGTAGGAAGTAGAGTTCCTATGGTTACCAAACAAAAAACTACAGTCGAGTGCAGTATTGGTTAAGCAATAAGTGATCTGTGGGTTCCCATCAGCTCAGCGAGACTTGTCGTTGGTGTGGTCTGGATTTGGGTAAATGTAGTGTGGCAGGTGGGATATTTAGTTACTGGGTACATCGCCGCACTGTAATCATTGGGTTGGGATGGATTAAGCAGGGAGAATCACATCCTTCGATGCTGATAGCCAACGGATAATCACTGCCAAGCATCACCATTGTTAACAGTTTATTGCAGCTCACTCGCTGAGGCAACAGAGAGCCAGTTACAGACATCATTCCAACCATTCACATGAACTAGTGTTTAGCAGGGGAAGGCAGTGGGTAATATTACAGCCTTGTTGATCTTAAAGCCCAGGCTTTGAGGACGAGGTAAATCCCATTGTGAACAACAGTGAATTTAGGGAGTTTCCTATGACCTAGTGGTAATATCACTACCTCTGGACCAGAAAGCCTGGTATAAGTCCTATCTGCAACACATGCTACAACACATTGACTAGGTTAATTTACTTTAAAATGCAGTGTGTAACCAAAACCGTGAAAACACACCTTACAGTTGAGTCAAGTAACCAAGAGGTGTGAAAACTATTGAGACATCTCTGCTGCAGCGTACTGAACCAACTCTTTACCGAAAGAGGTCACTTTCTGTGAAATGACTCGCATCGTCTGCCGTCAGACATGATCGCCATGCTGCACAGCAAGATCCCACTAATGAGCTTAACGTGACCAACTTGTTGGCCTGGGCTTTAAATTAATTGTCAATTTTGTAACTGAGCTTGATGGATTTTTCTAACCTGCGTGTGCTTAGAGGAATGGGGCAAATCACTTCCTGATTGAATGGCAGGGATGAAAGAGGAGAGAAACCTTTTCACTGAGAGAATGGTTAGGTTCTGAAATGTGTGACAGAGGGAAGTACACTCGGGATTTCGGAATGAGATTGGGTAGGCAAGAGAGAGAGAAAACACTTAGGGTTAAGGGGAGAGGGCAGGGGAATGGATTCACTTCTTTGCTCTTGCCAGTATGGACATGGACATGATGGGCTGCTCTGTGCCACACCCATTTCCTGATTCTATGACTCTGTGTTTAATCATGTCAATTGAGGGAGGATTGGCAAGGGGAGAAAACAGTAAAATCTCCCCGAAAATATCAAATGCTGGAGATCGCAGCGGGTCAGGCAACATCCATATGGGGGAGAGAGCAAGCTGCCTGACCGGCTGTAATCTCCAGCAGTTTTGTTTCCAGTACAGATTCCAGCATCTGCAGTAATTTGCTCCTACAGTAAAATCTCCTTCCTCCTCTCCAAGCAACCTTTCATGTCAATCAATCCAAAATTAATGTTGCATTCCCTCAGAACTGCATGAGAGCAGACAGCCTGGATTCTAGGCCTAGTGTGTGGATAGGCCTTGGGCCCATCCATTACCTCCTGAGCCAGAGATATCAAAATGTGATTAACAGGAGCAGAGCCCTTTAGGAACACAACCAGGAGAACGAGCTGTAGTTTATTTTTGCAGAAAGCTTTGCTAATTGATCCTTTCTGCTCAGCCCATTCAGGGATGTTATGACACACGCTTTGGATCAGGTTCAAGGACATGAACCCAGGCCTTCTGGCCCATAGATAAGGACATTACCACAGTAGCACAAGAGACCAAGCCTCGATCAGTCCATTGGAAAAAAATATACTCCAGTCAGCTGGATCCAATTTTTCTCTTTTTTTTTGAGGTTTGATACTCGATCACTTGTTAAGAAAAATGAAAAAACTGTTTAGCAACTTGACGTATAGTGCTCACAGCACCAGATGCCCCACAGTGCTTTACAGTCAATTAACTACTTTTTTAAATGTCTCCTCACAGTTGTATTGTCGCTGGAATTCGGTTGCAAAGCTGTCATAGTGAGACATTATTCTGCAAAAGTGTTATTCCTTGTGAGGACGTATTGGAAAGTGTTTTTACTGGGATTCATGTTGTTACTTTGGTTCCTCTCAAAACCAATTTTGAGAATCAAAACTCATAAGACATGAGCAGGTCGAAGCGGGGAGTGAGGCAGTCAGCAGATAATAAGACATAGGAGCAGATATAGGCCATTCAGCCATTGAGTCTGCTCTACTATTCAATGGGGACAAGATTGTGATTGATCTGATAGTCTTCAATTCCACTTTCCTTTGATTCCCTTACTGTGTAGTAGTCTATCCAAGTCAACCTTGAACTGACTGCATAGCTGACAATACAACACTTTTCACTGTATCTCGGTACATGCAGGGGAGGTGACAGCCTCGTGGTATTATCTCTGGACTGTTAATTGAAAGACACAGGTAATGTCCTGGGGACCTGGGTTCAGATCCTGCCACAGCAGATGGTGGAATTTCCATTCAATAAAATACCTGGAATTAAGAATCTAATGATGACTGTGAATCCATTGTCGATTGTCGGAAAAACCGATCTGGTTCACCAATGTCCTTCAGGGAAGGAAACTGCCATCCTTAACTAGTCTGGCCTACATGTGACTCCAGACCCACAGCAATGTGGTTGACTCTTAACTGCCCTCTGTGTAATTAGGGATGGGCAGTAAATGCTGCCTAGCCAGTGACGCCCTCATCCTGTTAATGAATAAACATAAAGGAATAAATCAAACTCAAACTTAATGACACATCCTCGACAGCCCTCTGCAATAAAGAATTCCACAAATTCACCACTGCCCGAGTGAGGAAATTCCTCCTCATCTCTGTCTTAGACCCCTTACACCTTACACTACCTGTGCCTTATGTAACATTCAGAAACATTGCACGCAGCAGGGTAAGTCAGAAAGTAGTGGCTGTATCTGAGTGGCTAGCTGATTGTACGAGAGACGAATGGTAATGGGTAATGAAGATGATGGTATGGGAGGAAGGTTCTGTGGTTTGAACTCTCAGGAAGGAGCAAGGGTCTTTTTAAACTCTGATCTCCTGGATACCACGACAAGGTTTTGTCACAATATTAGCCTGACCTAACACCATGAAAGGTAACAGGATACTCTCGAGTGAATTTGGTTTGACCCCAAAGTGTGAGTGACAATAAACCAGATGTAAGAAGTGCTCAAGCATACTGTCCCTTCACTGTCTGTTCACACCACCCTCCCCAGCAGCAATTTAGTGCAGACATTTTTACCCTGGTTTCTCAGAGTGGAGATCTGCCTTGGGATGGTGATACTGGAAAGACCAAGCCTACGCTGTAAACTGCAACAAAAACAAAGTTGCTGGAAAAGCTCAGCAGGTCTGGCAGCATCTGTGAAGGAAAAAACAGAGTTAACGTTTCAGGTCCGATGACCCTTACTCAGAACTGTCAACTGCATGCTGCCTAATTCTAGCCCATGTTAGACCGATCTGGCTCAGACCCCTTGGGGTCAGGCTACATGTTACAAGATTCAAGCACAGGGTGAATGGAGGGAGGAATCTGGTTCAGTGAGTACCACTCGTGTCTCAGGAGTCAGACGGTTGTGAGTTGAAGTCTCAATCCAGAGTCATACCGAAGGAATTGAATGCAATGTCTCCACATTTGCAGGCAACACTAAGCTGGGTGGCGGTGTGTGCAGTGAGGAGGATGCTAAGAGGCTGCAGGGTTGGGTGAGCTGGCAAATACCTGGCAAATGCAATGTAATATGGATAAATGTGAGGCTATCTACTTTGGAAACCAAAGCAGGAACACAGATTATTATCTGGAAGGGAATAGATTGGGAGAGAGGGGTGTGCAGTGAGACTTGGGAATACACCAGTCATTGAAAGGAGGCGTTGCAGGTACAGCATACAGTGAAGAAAGTAAATGTATGTTAGCTTTCGTAGCAAGAGGGTTCGAGTACAGGAGCAGGGATACCTTGCTGCAACTGTACAGGGCCTTGGTGAGACCACACCTGGAGTGGTGTGTGTGCGCAGTTCTGGTCTCCTTATCTGAGGGAGGATGTTCTAACTATGGAGGGAGTGCAACTAAGGTTTACCAGACTGATTCCTGGGATGGAAGAACTGACATAGACAGAGACTGGATCAGTTAGGATTATATTCACTGGAGTTTAGAAGAATGAAGGAGTAATTTCATAGAAACCTATAAAGTTCGAACAGGGCTAGGCACAGGGTAAATGCAGGAAGGATGTTCCCGATGACCAGACCCAGCGGTCGCAGTCTAAGGATACAGAGTGGGCCATTTAGGACTGAGATGAGGAGAAATGTCTTCACCCAGAGAGTGGGGACACCGTGGAATTCTCCGTCATTGAAAGCAATTGAAGCCAAAACATCAAACATTTTCAAGAAGGAGTTGGATATAGTTCTTAGGGCTAAAGAGTTCAAAGTGTATGAGGAGAGAACAGGAACAGGAGACTGAGTCAGATGATCAGCTACGCTCATATTCAGTGGCAGAGCAGGCTGAACGGGCTGAATGGCCTACTCCTGTTCCTATTTCCTATATTCTTATGGTTTTAATGTCCCCTGGCACTATTTAAAGAGGAACAGAATGGCCTTTGTGAGTCGGTGGTAGCGTCCCTACCTCTGAGCCAGAAGGCCTGGGTTCAAGTCCCATCTGTTCCAGAGGTGTGCAACAACATCTCTGAACAGGCTGTTTAGAAAGTATCTTTAAAGAAAGACCAGGGAGATATTGCTGGTGGCTTGATCAATGTTCATCCCTGAAACAAAAATACAGTATCTGTTTTTTACCACAGTGGTGTTTGTGGGAGCTTCCTGTGCAAGAATTGACTATGCTGCTTCCTACATTACAGCAGTGACTAAACTTCAAACATATCTTTAGGACATCCTGATGTCATGGAAGATGCTATATAAATGCACCTGATTTCTTATAAACCATTTTCACTGGCAGCTTACCTCAAATACCACAAATACATGAGAAGAATTGAATAGAATCTCACTGTGTTTATATGATAACATCGCGCTCCTGAGTTTCAGTGCTATAAAATGTGTTTATCCTGCTAAAGAATCAAGGTTCACGGTCATAAAATATCTTCAGCATCTAACAATAGAGAAAGATGACAGACATGGAGTGGAAGGAATTCAGGAAGAGGAAATTATAGAAAAAATGGTATTTTTTATTTGTGTGGTACTTTCCACAACTCAGGACATTCCTCAGTGCCTTACAGTCAATGAAGTTGCTCTTTATAAACAAAGAGTGCAGTCACTGCTGTAAAGTAGGAAGCATGGCAGACAATCTGTGCACAGCAAGATCCCACAAACACCAATGCTATATTGACCATGTCTTCAGACCTTGGGTGCTAGTTGAGGTTGAGGTACAGCTTCCCTGCCCTTTGAACAAAGATTGCAGTGGGATTGTCTGTGGGCTTCAGTTTAACTTATTATCTAAAAGTCAGCATCTCTGACAGCGCACCACCCTCTCAGTACTGCCAGCCTGGATTCTGCACTCAAGTCTTTAGGAACTCACAACCTCCTTAAACAAGCAGGCAGGATAAAATATTTTTAAACCAGAGGTTTTAGTAGCACACCAGTGGAGCAAGTGGGACTTGACCTTCGGTCTCCTGGCTCAGAAATGGAGGGGCTGGTGTTGGACTGGGGTGGATAAGGTCAGAAGTCACATGACACCAGGTTATAGTCCAACAGGTTTATTTGAAATCACAAACTTTTGGGGCACTGCCCCTTCACCTGACGAAAGAGCAGAGCTCAGAAAGCTTTTGATTTCAAATAAGCCAGTTGGTCCAGAACCCTGGTGTCATGTGACTTCTGATCCTGGCTCAGAGGTAGGGACATTATCACTGCACCACAAGATCCCTCCAAGGAGTAAATAATGCACAGTAAATAAAGGCTGGCTGTTCAGAGGGTTGTCGTCACCAAGGCCAGTATTGTTTATGATTATTAGGAATGAAAGTTTTAGTTTTGATAACCAGGTGTAGAGCTGGATGAACGCAGCAGGCCAAGCAACATCAGAGGAGCACGAAGGCTGACGTTTCGGGCATAGACCCTTCTTCAGAAATCTGAAATCTCCTTCAGGTTTCTGAAGAAGGGTCTAGGCCCGAAATGTCAGCTTTCCTGCTCTGATGCTGCGTGGCCTGCTGCGTTCGTCCAGCTCTACACCTTGTTATCTCAGATTCTCCAGCATCTGCAGTTCCTACTATCTCTGAAGTTTTATTTTTGCTGTTTTAAGAGACTGAGCCAGGAGTCTCTAGGGCACTTTGTTAGTGTAAATGACTGGCCCTGTCACCTCAGCAACCAAGTGTCAAAAGGGGTCGGGCATGATTTTCTGACAGTACAGGCCACTTTTGTTCTGCGGCAGCAGCTGAGGAATGTTCCTGAACCTTCTAGATCCATCAGCCTGCCATAAGGAAATATGGAAACAAATGGATGTCTTTGTAAATAATAATGGCTCATTTTACATAGCAACTGTAACCAGGTTTTAACTCAATTGAATCGACTTGCTGTTCATTTATAAAAATCTGAGGAGATTATCCTATCTTCATTGGAATCTGTGGCATTTCAAGGGAACGTGGAGTTTAATAACATATTACATTTCTAAAAGAGGCAACTCCAGAAAGGTGATTAACACCCTAGGCACATCGTTTACTTTGCAGATACAGTGCATTACGTCTTGTATAACTTCTTCCTGCAGAGTTTTTTTGGTCAAATCTTGTGGAATTTCTGGTGGTAGTGAATGAATGCAGTCTTTCCCAAACTGCACTGCTGCTCGGTGATGGACTGGCAGAACTGACAGGTGTCAGTCATCGGGAAAGACTGAGCAGATTAAGATTTTGCAGGAGAGACAGCAGGTGAAGGGTGACCTGTGTTGGAGATCGACTGCTTAATCGCTAGGAGAGAACGTAAACAAAGCCCAACCCCTCCTCACCTTTATCTCATGGTGTGTAAGCTGTTCTTCTTTTTATAAAGCTGTTCTTTTTTCTCTCTCTGCATGTCAGTCCCAATGAGCTACAAAATGAAAAGCTTCAATTTCACCTCCCTTTTTTAGCAACGTCTTGGAAGTGATGGAAGTGTTTTGTCAGGCGGACGTGTTTTTCCACTGGGGTGTCTATGGGGCCATAAATATCAGATGGTCACAAATAAATCCAATTAGGAATCCAGAAGAACCTTGGATTTTGTGGGAAGATGGAATTCTTGGGGGAGGAAATAAAATGTTTAAATCATGATAAATATAAGAGGCCATGTTAGGATGTGCTGGAGCCTAGGCACCAGCATAGGCTAGTTGGGCCGATAGGCCTGTTTCTGTGCTGTAATGGTAGTGGGCCTCAGGGCTTATCCAGCCTACACCAAGCCAAGATGGCTCCCTCCGTAGGACTTAAAACAGAAGAAAAGCAAACAAGAAAGAGCTGGAGAGGATGCAGGAGGTAGATGGGCCTGTCACCTGAACGGGACTGATGAGATAAATCCTCGGTTCTGGTCAACATACAGACTAGCAGCAGCAGTAGCCAATGAGAGCCTGCCCTGCCATTTATTACAATCTTACCTGGCTACAGGCATCATGGCCAACAAGAGGCTGGGCAGAGGGGTTACAGAGACGATGGGGTGGGCAGACAGGGTTACAGAGACGATGGGGTGGGAGGGGGGGGTTACAGAGCCGAGGGGGTGGGCGGTGGGGGTTACCGAGACGTGGGGGGGGGGGGGGGGTGGTTACAGAGATGATGGAGTGGGCAGAGGGGTTACAAAGACGATGGGGTGGGCAGAGGGGGTTACAGAGACGATGGGGTGCACAGAGGGGATTACAGAGACGATGGGCTGGGCAGAGAGGTTACAGAGATGATGGGGTGGGCGGGGGGGTTACAGAGATGATGGGCTGGGCGGGGGGGTTACAGAGACGATGGGGTGGGCAGAGGGGTTACAGAGACGATGGGGTGGGCAGACGGGGTTGCAGAGACGATGGGGTGGGCAGAGTGGGTTACAGAGATGATGGGGTGGGCAGACAGGGTTACAGAGATGATGGGGTGGGCAGAGTGGGTTACAGAGATGATGGGGTGGGCAGACAGGGTTACAGAGACGATGGGGTGGGCAGATGGGGTTACAGAGATGATGGGGTGGGCAGAGCGGGTTACAGAGACAATGGGCTGGGCAGAGGGGGTTACAGAGACGATGGGGTGGGCAGAGGGGATAAGGAGACAATGGGGTTGTGAAGGAGGGTATGGAGATGATGGGGTGGTGGGAGGAGAGGGTTGACCTCATGTCAATCTCAACTCCACATTTCTGCCCCTTCCCTTTAACCTGAAACTAATTAAAAATCTCTTTATCTTGTCAAATTCACTGCACTCTGGACGAGTGAATTCCACAGATCGTCCACCTCTGAGAGAAGTAATTCCTGCTCATCTCTGTTTTAAATCTGCCATCCCTTATCTAAGAGATTATAGAGACCTACAGCACAAAGAAAGCTCCGTCGGCCCATCATTTCTGTGCCAGTCAATCACAACCATCTCGCTATTCTAATTCCACTGGCCTCTCATTCTAGAATCTCCTATAAGGGGGAATACCTACTCTATATTTACTTTATCAATCCCCTTTAGCATTTTATATGCCTCAATCAGGTTTGATTTGATTTGGTTTGTTGCTGTCATGTGTACTGAGGTACAGTGAAAAGTCTTGTCTTATGTGCTTTACGGGCAGATCCTACTGTACACATGCATCAGGGAAACAGAACAGAATGCAGGATACAGCGTTACAGCTGCTGAAAAGGTGCAGAGAGAGATCAACATTAAAGTCTGATAACAGCTGTTGAATCGCTTCTCATCCCTTCTAAACTGCTCAGCCTCTATTCATTAGACAAACCCCTCATCTCTAGATTCAATCTGGTGCATCTTCTCTGAACTGTCTTCGACCCAATTATATACTTCCTCAAGTAAAGGGACCACAACTGTACAGAGTACACCCAAAGAGTGATACACAAAGTGTTAAACCTGTCTTTCACAGGTTCAGATACCTGCCTGTACCAATCCAATGTGTTACTGGATCCAGTCCAGGTCTGGAGTAAGCTATTCTGTTCCCTTGAGCATTAGAGCTTGTTTTCCCAAACTAGACAAGGATACAAGATGACACATTGTCAATACTGGATTGAAACAGTCTGGGAGTAAGGGTGAATTATATCAATAAACACCAATGGGTCTAGTTTGAACTTGTATTTAAATAAATCAATCTGAAGTCTATCTGCTAAATGTACTTTTCCTTCTTTGATGGTTTTTTCAGGTGGTTAGACGGTACACCATTGACTATATTTGAAATACTAGTCTATGTACAATCGTGGTCACTGTAAACTGGAGATTCTGTTAATTCTCCTACCTGTTCCCACTGTATTTATATTGCCACCTCTCTGTCTCTGTCTCTCTGTCTGTTCTTTATCTATTCATTTCACTGAGTCTGGGTTCATGTGCACTCCCTCCCCTCGATGGCAACTGTGCCTTTAGTCAGAGATTCTGGGACAACATGACCATAAAGGCATTAACAAAATGTAAAGACTTGCATTTGAATAGCAACTTGAACAACCACCTAAAAGTGCTTTACGGCTGATGGAGCAACTCTTGAAGTGTAGTCACTGTTTTTAGCCAGGAATCTCGGCCACCAGTTTGTGCACAGGAAGCTCCCACAAATCACAGTGTGATATTGACCGGCTAACCTGATAGTGATGGCGTTTGAGCTAAATGTTACCATGGGGTCTTTTGTGTTGCCCTAGGAGGGTGAACAGGGCCTCAGTATAACATCCTGTCAGAAAGACAGCACCGCAGACAGAGCAGCACTCCGCATTGGGATGACTGTAAGACCAATAGACAGCCTGCCCTCTTGGGTTGACATTACACATACTCTGCTACTGTTTTGATAAGAGCAGGGGGAAGTTTCCCCCAGAGTTCTAGCATTACCTACCCCTTAGTAGCTTTAGAAACGGCAGGTGTGGTCATTGCCACATTGCTTTCGTGTGTGTGGGAGCTGTGTTCAAATTAGCTATACCACTTTACAGCAGTCTCTGCGCTGTGGAAATACTGCATTGGCATTTGGGACTGTGAAAGGCGCTACATAAATGCAAGTCTTTTTTCTATGTGCTTTGGAAACTCTTCCAGATAAAAGAATAGATCCGCTTTACACGAGTACAACCAATTTAATTTGATAGATAGTAATCTCAGGGCGTTACAATGAGCCACTACAGACGGAGCAGGATGGGATGGAGCTGTGCTGTGGTATGGGGTTGGTGTGTACTTTGACAGGAAGATGCAAATCCGGGAGCGTGTTCCAGCCTGCAAAGGGAAGGCGGTGAGATAGCTAACCCAGAACTGCAGCCACCTATTTTTTTAAACCTAGGGCTGCAATGAAGCAGAGCTGACAGGAAGGAAGCTTTCTTACAGCATCCGCCAAATTCGGTGCAAAACAGAAAGTCGGGCTGGGGGGTGGAATTTCCTCGTGTCACAGTGACAGGGCTCCTGAGCTAACTCACAGCGGGCAAGCTGGGAAAGAGCCATGTGAGGGAGCAGTCAATATCCAGTGGTTTGCAGCACAGGAAGAGAGAGAGAGAGTGGGGGAGAGAGGAAATGGAGACAACAAGATCGCTGTTCAACCTTCAAACGGCACTAGTCCAGCCTGTCAAAGTCTGCATGTTCGACCTGCTCGATGGCTTGGTAAGTCCGTCTTTCAAACTCACCCTTTTGCCACACAGGGTCGGAATTGACATACCCAGAGCCCCAGCCCAACTCACACTAGCCCTGACCGAGTCTGAGGAATTGTCACTGGACCTTAACTCTGCTCTCTCTACCAGAGCTGCTGAGTTTCTCCAGCGATTTAACTCTGCTTTCTCTCTCCACAGATTCAGCCAGACCTGCTGAGGTTCTCCAGCAATTTAACTCTGCTTTCTCTCTCCACAGATTCAGCCAGACCTGCTGAGGTTCTCCAGCAATTTCTGTTTTGTTTTGTTTCAGATTTCCAACAGTCCTTTGTTTTTATTTCCTCTGAAGGAATTCAAGAGCATCCCTCCTTTACAGGATCTATACGGGGGGGGGGGGCGGGGGGTGAATGAACATCTAACATGATTCATTTGCGTTGTCTTGAGAACACTTTTCCTCGACACTGTTTCCTAATTCTATGCCTGGGCCCCACAGTGTTGACATTTAAGATTTATGACCTTTTGAAGTCCAAAAAGAAGTAGAGCATTCCGGTGAGTATGTGATGGGGAAACACTGCAACAACAGCAGGAAGGGTGATAACATTACATAATTATTAACAATAATATTGTCACTGGGTTAATAATCCCAATATCCCAAACTAATGGTGGCACGGTGGCTCAGTGGTTAGCACTGCGACCTCACAGTGCCAAGGACCAGCGTTCGAACGCACCCTCAGATGACTGTCTGTGTGGAGTTTGGACATTCTCCCTATGTCTGCGTGGGTTTCCCCTGAGTGCTCCGGTTTCCTCCCACAGTCCAAAGGTTTGCAGGTTGGGGTGCATTGACCATGCTAAATTGCCGATAGTGACCAGGGATGTGCAGGCTGGGTGGGCTAGCCATGGGCAATGCAGGGTTACAGGGAGGGCTAAGGGGAGTGAGTCTGGGTGGGATGCTCTTCGGAGGGTTGGTGTGGACTCAATGGGCTGAGTGGCCTGCTTCCATATTGTTGGAGTTCAGTGATTCTTCAAACCCCACCAAGGCAAATGGTGAAATTTGAATTCAGCTAAAAAAAAAGGCAGACAAGTGTTAATTAGCCCTTTAGGGAGGGAAATCTGCTGTCCTTACCCAGTCTGGCCTTGATGTGATTCCAGAGCCATGTAGTTCACTCTTCGCTGCCCTCTGAAATGGCTCTAGCAAACTTCTCAGTTCAGCAGTAACTGGGAGTGGGTAATAAATGCTGGCCCAGACAGTGATGCCTGTATCTCATAAATAAAACATTCACCCATTACACTGACCTTACAGTTGCTGCTGTCAAACACCTTGAGACCTTGTCCCAATGTTAAAGTTGTTACATTGATGCAGGTAGATGGTAAGGAGAAATGATGGTGGGTTGTGAATTTCAAATTTATTTTTAAACCTGCTGCCATGCTTTCTCTCACACCATTGGGAAGGAAAATACCTTTGCTGTTCATTTCCTAATAGTTAAAAGTACAAGCAAGTGTTAGGAATGAGAGTCCTCCACTCAAAACCTGCCACAACCCCACTCCGAAATCAGTGACTCAAAGTGGAGGCAGGATGGTTTTATTCGCTGCTGAGTTGTCGATGGCACTGGCTGGGTCAGCATTTATTGTCCATCTCTAGTTGCTCTTGGGAAGGTGGTGGTGAGCTGTGGGTTGATCCATAATGCAGTTTACGGAATTGCAGGATTTTGACCCAGTGACAGTGAAGGATCGGTGATATATTTCCAGAACGATGAATGGCTTGGAGGGGAACTTGCAGGGGCTGGTGTTCCCATGTATCTGCTGCCCTTGTCCATCTAGATGGAAGATGTCATGAGTTTGGAAGGTGCTGTCAAAGGATCTGTGGTGAATTTCTGCAGTGCATCTGGTAGATAGTACACACTGCTGCTACTGAGCGTTGGTGATGGAGGGAGTGGACGTTTATGGATGTGGTGCTAATCAAGCGGGCTGCTTTGTTGAAGATACAGTTGTACTGTTCGAGTCTCCAGTCAATCAGTGGTCTCACCAAGATGAGAGGTGGACCGCCACCCCTCCCCTGATTCATACTGGAGGTTGGCAAAAAAAAACACGGAGTCACACTTACAGTGCCTGCCAACAACCCCCAGACAATGCCTTGGCTCTGAGCGCTGGAATTAATATCCTTATATATTTACACAAAAGCAAATGCTGCAAACCTGAAGTTTTTAATAAAAGCTGGAACATCTCAGTGGCCTAGTAATCTAGAACCCTGGGTTAGTGTTCTGGGGCCATGGATCTAAATCCCACCATGGCATTTGAATTCAATAAAAGTCTGCATTAAATTCTAGCCCAGCAGTGATCTTGAATCCATTGCCAATTGTTCTGAAACCCGTGCAGCTCATAGAACATAGAACAGTGCAGCACAGTACAGGCCCTTCGGCCCACGATGTTGTGCCGACCCATTATCCTACTAAGATCAATCTCCCCTGCATACCCTACATTTTACTATCCTCCATGTGCCTATCCAAGAGTCACTTAGAAGTCTCTAAAGTACATGATTCCACTACCACTGCCAGCAGCGCATGCCACACGCCCACCCCTCTCTGTGCAAAGAACCTACCTCTGGCATCTCCCCTATACCTTCCTCCAATCACCTTAAAATTATGCCCCCTCGTAATAGTCATTTCCGCCCTGGGAAAAAGTCTCTGACTATCCACTCTATCTATGCCTGTCATCACCTTGTACACCTCTATCAAGTCACCTCTCATCCTTTTTCGCTCCAATGAAAAAAGCCCTGGCTCCCTCAACCTTTCCTCACTAGACCTGCCCTCCAGTCCAGGCAGCATCCCAGTAAATCGCCTCTGTACCCTCTCTAAAGCTTCCACATCTTTCCTACAATGAGGCGACCAGAACTGAACACAATATTCCAAGTGTGGTCTAACCAGGGTGTTATAGAGCTGCAGCATAACATCACGGCTCTTAAACTCAATTCCCCTGGTTTGTTAAGTAAGCCTGCGTCCTTACCTGGTCTGGCCTACACGAGGTTCCAGATCCACAACAATGTGGTTGAAATTGAAGTGTCCATTGGGCAATTAGGGATGTGCGATAAATGCTGGCCTAACCAGCGATGCCTACATCCCAGAAGTGAGTTTTTTGAGCTGAAGGATTCTGACTGTCTTTAGTGTTGTGCTTGAATGTGGTAAGTGATAAAGGAGGGAGAACATCAGTCACTTTGTAACTGAAGTTGCTGGAGAAATTCAGCAGGTCTGGCAGTGTCTGTGGAGAGAGAAAGCAGAGTTTGGAGTCCAGTGACCCTTCTTCAGAACAGTCATTTTGTGCTTTGTCCTTTTGACCTAAAGACAGAAACAGCTGCATCTTAGCAGCAGAATCATGCGTGGCATTATACACAGTTGTTATATGTTGTGTTGGAGAGTACAACTCTCCCTGACTCAACAAGCTCTTGTACAGTTTACGCTAAGCAATGTCTTGGGAGGTTTTGGCAGGAAATGTAAACATTTCAAATTATAGATGTGGTGTAAAGGTAAGTATACATCAGTTTGTAAAATACTTACCTTTGTGTATAAATAGATCATATGATTAGAAGTAACTTTATGTAATTTTATATGAATTTAGTCTGTAATTTCCTGTTCCCTGCAGTATATTTATATGTACCTTTATCTGGTATATATTTATGTTCCTGTGCCTGACTGATATCCCTGCTCCGCTGATGTTTTATGTGCTAACGTAGCCTTTAGTCTACTGTATATTTACACACACATGCCACACACCCACACGCGCACACACACACACACACACGCAAACACACACACACACACTTCTCACCCAGCAAGTTCAATTTTCTGCAGCTTACATGCCTGTTAGTCACAAGCAGCTTGCTCCTTCTTTGCCAATAGTCGAATATAATTCAGGCCGTATGTAGCGATCTGACCCTTCTGTTCAGGTCTGATTAATTATTCCTTACCCATTTTACTTATTAACTGATATAATTGCCCAGAGAGCAGTTAAGCAGATGCTGTGGGTCTGGAGTCACATGTAAGCCAGACCAAGCAAGGGAGGTAGATTTCCCCCACTAAAAGTGAACCAGATGACAATTGATGGTGACTACATGGTCACCATTAGACTAACGTTGTATTGAATTCAAATTTCAGCAGCTGCTATGGTGAGATTTGAACTCATTTTCCCCAGAACATTAGCCCAAGGTTCTGGATGACTAGCAATCCTTCTTTTCATGCTGCCAACCTTAGGCATTCCCCTGACACCCCCACCACTCCCTGATTATTACTCTCCCTGCTCATGTTGGCACTCTCTTGCTTCTTCCATTCAGCAGACATTTCTTTCCACTGTTCCCCTTTGACCACTTCCCCAGTGTTCGTTATCGTCCAGCAGATTCCTTGTTTCGCCCCCTGCCTTAGCACGTTCCTGCTGACACGCTCGCCGTGAGTGCTGGCTTCTGCATGTTGTGGCTCGGACCAGATACTCAATGAGGGACAAACGTGCAGTTTCTTCCGAGCATTTGATATTCGGAGGTTCCTTATGCTCTCTGCTGTGAGGAGCTAGAATGCTGGTCAATGATATCAGAGAACATTCTGTCTCTGAGCCTTGTCCAAGGAACATGCAGGTTGCTAGCGCTATCGGCCTGTATGTTTGGGCAGTGTGACTTGATGGAGGAATCCACGTCGTCCTCCTAAGAGTATCATCAGCTTTACACTGGCCAGCAAAGCCTTTAGCTCAGGATATTTTTCAATCAACCTGTTCAGAGATGTCTTTATGTCTGGAGCAGGTGGGACCTGAACCCAGGTCCTCCTGGTCCAGAGGCAGGGATGCTTCTATTGGCCCACAAGAGCCCCTAACTATCAGGACAATTTGGCAGCAGCGGGATTGGCACTTGTCCCTCTTCCGAGGCTGGAACATGAATCCAATGCTTTAGACCGCTTTGCCATACAGCTACAAGGATAAAATATTGAGGTCTGTAGTATGCCAGCATTTTAACAGCTCCTACGGCCAGCATTCCCTCGACCTTTCTTAGTGGCTGCGGGAGTTTCCGTGAGTGACTGTGACTTCCAGAACCAGAGACTAATGCCGCGCTTGGCATGTCGATGCCAATCACCATCCGAGTGGCAGTGTGCATGAATTTTAGAGGAAGTGTCGCTCATGGCGTCAGTCTCATGGTGGTTGAGTGGTTAGCACTGTTGGCTCTGAGTTGGAAAGTGGTAGCTTTAAGTTCCTCTGCAGGATATGAGCTTGATATTGAAGATTGATACGCTTCAGTGCAGTACTGTGGGAGTGCTGCACTACCCACTAAGGTGCTTGTCTGGGAAATTAAACAGAGCTTTCGATTGTCCCCTAAGTTGAGTGATACAAGATTGTTGAGTGCCAGAGGCTGGAAAGTGAGTTGTTGTTTATATTGTTTCCCTCCAACAAGAGGTGCCACCCACACACCAGATATAAATATCCTGACGAATAGCCGCCCAGAACTCTGAGCTGGATTTCCAGTTCAAACTCAGTGGGACAGCCTGAGGTGAGATTAAAAACCTACACCTGCCTTTGGCTGGGAGAGGAAGGAGGTCATTAACACAGCATATTGACTGTGGATTGAGTGTCGGTGAACATGCGGTATGTTAAAGGTCATAAGACCACAGCACAGAAGTGAGACCATAAAACAGAAAGGGTGTTTTCTATAGACATTCATCAGCCTGAAAGAGCAGCATCAGTATTGTGCAATATCTGGCTGACTCTGTGTTTATGATCGGGACTTTTCAATTACAGCAGATTTGAATGTGGGTGGTTTTCGTTTTCCAGTCAAAATACAGTAAAGGCTGTTATGACTGCACTGTGATCGTAGTAATGTTGAAACTCATTTTCGGCTCCAATCGTTCTTGCTCTTCTCTCCTGAAGAGGCAATGGTTCCCGAGTGATTTATCGTTCAGTGGGGAGGGAGAAAATTGGATAGTTGAACTACAGAGGGGCCGGACTGGAGTAAGATGGGAGACTGAACAAGCTGTAACAATGTGGAGCATTCATAGAACCTAAAACAGTACAGCACAGGAACAGGCCCTTCAGTCCACGATGTGTGCCAGACATGATGCCAAATTAAACTAATCCCTTCTGCCTGCCCATGGTCCATATTCCTCCATTCCTGGCTTATTCATGTGCTTATCCAAAAGTCCCTTAAACGCCCCTATAATATCTGCCTCCAACGCCACATCTGGCAGCATGTTTCAGGCTCAACCACTCTCTGTGTAAAAAACATGCCCCACACATCTCCTTTGAACTTTCTCCCTCTTACTTTAAATGCGTGCCCTCTAGTATTAGACATTTCAGCTCTTGACTGTGAACCCTACCTATGCCTCTCATAATTTTATAAACTTCTTTCAGGTCTCCCCTCGGCCTCCACCACTCCAGAGAAAACAGCCTTAGTCTGTCCAGCCTCTCTGTATAGCTCATTCCCTGTAATCCAGGCAGCATCCTGGTAAACCTCTTCTGCACCCTTTCCAAAGCCTCCACATCCTTCCTGTAACGTGGCGACCAGAATTGAACACCATATGTGTAGCATAACTAAAGTCTTATCAAGCTGCAACATCATTCTCGGACTGCTGATCTCTCAACCAAAACAGCCAAAAATGATTAATCTAAAGGCGAGGAAGGGATGAGGAAGGAAATAAAAAGGGAATTCTGTGCCGTGTAGGTTGAGATGATGCTGTTGGTGGGAGAGCTTACGAGAGTATATGTGGTGGAGACACTGGATTGAACCAAATGGTTGGAAATTTTCCAAGGGATGTGTCGAGGGCCAGCATTTATTGCCCAGCCCTAATTGCCTGAGTGGCTTACTAAGGCATCTGAAAGAACAATTAAGAATCAGCCGTAGGGGAGCATGAGAGATAAGAGCAGACCATGTGGCCTGACAAGCCTGTTTCTTCAATATGATCATGGTCACCAGCCTTTCAACTGCACTTGTCTGTTCACCTCTCCTATCCTTCGAATCCCTAAGAGACCAAAGATCTCTCTGTCTTAAATATATTCAGTGATCACATTTTCAATCTTCTGGGGTAAAGATTCCAAATTCTTTGAGAGAAGAAATTTCTCCTCAGTACTAAACATTTGTCGCCTTAGCCTACAACTCTGACCCCCTGTTTTTGATGCCTCAGCCAGGGACCTAGGACCTAATTATCACTGTAATGTCTACACTGCATGTTTATCTCTCTTTAAATATGGAGACCAAAATTGCAAACAGTATTGCTGGGGTTGTCTCAGGATCATGTAGGATTGCAACAAGACTTCCATATTTTTGTATTCCAGTCTCCTTGCACTGAAGGCAAACATGCCATTTGCTTTTGAAAATGCTTGCTATTTTTGCATTCTAATGTTTTGTGTTCCTTGTACAACTGCACCTAAGTATTTTGAACATCAGCATCTGGATCTGGAATTGCATGTAGACCAGACCAGGTAAAGATGGCAGATTTCCTTCCCTAAAGGGCATTAGTGAACTTTGGGATTTTGTGATAATTCAGTAACTTCATGGTCACCTTAAGCAATACTTGTTTCTCAATCTCAATTTATTTAATTAATTTATATCAGTTCTGCTGGCATTTAAATGCTACATCATTCATCCAAGTTGGATGTTTTTCAGACGGGAGGCCTGTGACCAGTGGTGTGCCACAGGGATCGGTGTTGGGTCCACTGTTTTTTGACATCTATATAAGTGGCTTGGATGTGAACATAGGAGGTGTGGTTAGTATTGGTGGTGTAGTGAACAACGAGAAAGGTTATCTCAGAGTACAAAGGGACCTTGAGCCAATGGGCCAAGGAGTAGCAGATAGAGTCTAATTTAGATAAATGTGAGGTACTGCATTTTGGAAAGGTAAATCAGGGCGGGACCTATACACTTAATGATAAGGTCCTGTGGAGTGTTGCCAAGCAAAGGGACCTTGGAGTGCAGGTTCATGGTTCTTTGAAAGTGGAATTGCAGGTAGATAGGATAGTGAAGAATGTGTTTGGTACACTTTCCTTTATTGGTCAGTGCACATTGAGTTCAGTGCACATTAAGTATAGGAGGTCATGTTGTGGCTGTACAGGACATTGGTTAGACCACTTTTGGAATACTGATTGCAGTTCTGGTCTCCCTTCTACAGGAAGGATGTTGTTAAAGTTGAAAGGGTTCAGAAAAGATTTACAAGGATGTTGCCAGGGTTGGAGGGTTCGAGTTATAGGGAGAAGCTGAGCAGCTGGGGCTATTTTCTCTGAGTATTGGAGCCTGAGGGATGACCTTATAGAGGTTTGTAAATCATGAGGGACATGGATAGGGTGAATTGTCAAGGTTTTTTGTTCCAGGGTGGGGGAATCCAAAACTGGAGGGCACAGGTTTAAGGTAAAAGGGGGAAAATTTAAAAGGGACCTAAGGGGCAATTTTTTCACACTGAGGGTGGTGCGAGTATGGAATGAGCTGCCAGAGGAAGTGGTGGGGGCTGGTACAATTACAACATTTAAAAGCCATCTGGATGGGTATATGAATAGGAATGGTTTGGAGGGATATGGGCCAAATGCTGGCAAATGGGACTAGATTAATTTAGGATATCTGGTCAGCATGGACGAGTTGGACCGAAGGGTCTGTTTCCGTGCTGTACAGCTCCATGACTCCATGACTGTGCTAGTTCAGCAGCATAATCGCTCTGGTAGTATTCTCAGTAATTGGAGTGCTCCATTTAGATTCGTGGTGTTTCTGCTTTCATTTCTTTAATAGATTTAATCAGTATTTTGACATTATTATACATTAAGTGCGACAGCAAGAAGAGACAACTTGCATTTACACAGTAAAACATCCAAAGGTGCTTCTGAGGAGTCATTATGAAACCAAATTTGTCATTTTGTCATATAAGGAGATATTGGAACAGGTGGCCAAAAGTTTGGCCAATGGATTCGGTTTTAAGGAGGATCGTAAAGTAGGGGAGAAAGTTTTGGGTTTCAATTTAGAGCGTTTAGGGGCCAGGCAGCTAACAACATGGCCTTTATTTGTGGGCTGAGGTGGACCAGGGATGCATAAGAGCTGAGGATTGCAGAGTTCCAACCCTTCGAAAGTGCTCCTCTTGTGAACTTATCATAAATAATGTCAGTTAAATCAGGAGTTATGGCACTCTAGAGAGTGGAAGGGTGGATATGGTGTCTTGTAGATTTATGTTGAAGCCACGAGTAACATGGACTGTGCCATAGGTCATAGTTAATGGAGTGTGTGAATGCAGCAAAATTATTAGCCCTCTCTTTTCATGTTAACACACATGCTCTTGGATTTTTGAAACAGACCGCTTTTGGGATCTAGGTATCACAGGCAAAGGTACAAGAAGTACCCTGTAGAGACCATGGTGCTTTGTCCAAGAGAATTGGAGAATGTTAGAGTGACTACAGAAAGTCCTAGAGAGCTGGACACAAGGTGACAGGCAATGTTGAGGGGGGAGGTAGGATTGGACTGGATTAAAGGAAGGAGGTGTGGAAGTAAATGACAAGGAGAAGATAACATCAGTACTACATGAAGTATACTCATCATTGAAACACAGAAATGTGGTATGCAATTTGTGCACAGGAAGATCACACAAATAACAGTGCACTAAATGGCCAGATCCTGTCGTGTTTAGGAATGAATATTACGTGACACATCATGGGTGATGGCGGAGGAGAAATGAGGCTTCTCCCTGGATATCAGCCAAAATGTCAGCAAGGATTGCTTAATTTTCCTCCCAGTGTTTGAACTGGGGAAGAAAACTCACCCAGGATTCTCACTGCTGTTTTTTTTTTCGCTCTCTAATGCATGGATGAGGGTGTTGGCATCAGGTTAGTGCTGTTGCAGCTCCCCACACTGAGACCTTGTGTTCCTAGGGTGGCTCCTGTAATTGTTCACCCTCGCCATGATTTTGCTCTTTCTCTGGGGCTTCCAGCCTCAGTAAGCTGAAGGATGAACACTTAGACAATGACCAATGGACAGCCAATGTCTGTGGAATTCTACCCCAAATGGAAAATCACTGCCTATGCCATTGGTGGGCGTGTCTTCATTTGCCCAGGCCCCACGCTCTGGGATACCCTCTCTACACCTCTGCCCCGCTCCATCTCAATATCCTCCTAAAGATATTCCCTAAAACCTCAGATAAAGCAGAACTGCTGTTGCTGGAATCAGATATAACACAGTGTGGAGCTGGAAAAACACAGCAGGACAGGCAGCGTCAGAGGAGCAGGAAAGTTGACGTTTCAGTTTGGGACCCTGCTTCTGAAGAAGCCTCCTGACCCGAAACGTCAGCTTTCCTGCTCCTCTGACGCTGCCTGGCCTGTTGTGTACCTCCAGCTCCACACTGGGTTATTGCTGTTTTCCCTAAAACCTACCTCTTTGACCAACAACCTAATAACTCTCTACATGACTCGGCTTCACACTTAGCAATGCTCCTGTGGTATAGCATATAATTTTATAGAAATGTATGAGTTATTTATAACCTGTTAGGAAAAGCAACAACCACCTGTGTTTAAGTAGCTCCATTAACATTTTTAAAAAATCGTGAGGTACTTCACAGGAGCAGGAATATTGTATAACAATATCTGTACATAATCACCCTGCAAAAAGTATTAAAAAGCATTTTATGGTGTCTTGTCTCATTCTGGGGTTCAAATCACCTTCATCAATAGTTCAGGAGCCACCTCTGGGCTTTGTATCACCATCCGAAGCCTTAATGAGGGGTTGCTGCCTTGCAGCTACTGTGTGGAAGCCTGTGCTCTCTATTCTGTGGCAGTGTCTGATTAAATTAGGAGAAGGGGAGAGAGAGAGAGAGAGAGAGAAAAAAACATCTCTTAGGAGCAACGTATCACAGATAAGGGTTGGGGGTGGAGTTCCGCTGCCTAGCACAAAAAAGCAGCAATGGAACTGACAGGGTCACCACATCGAAAACTCAGCCTCCCTCTGTGTTCCCTTATAAATAATACACTTCATGGGGAATCCTGAGATAATCCCATAAATGGGCATAATGACATAGTCCTGCTGCTTTCTCCATGAAAGAGTGAATTTGCACAGCGGTGTTAGAATTTTCCCAGCCTGATCCACCTTGCTGCCTGCTAGAATGTGGAACCAAGGCATTATTCATGTTGTCAGCTAAATCGAGGGCCCTCCCATCCTTTCTAAGAGAATGTAGAAAATCTAATGATACTGTTTCAAAGACGAGCAGGCAAATATCCCCAGGGTCACAGGCATTTTATATCTGTCGACCAATATCGCTTTAAAAAAAAATATTATCTTGTTCATTATCACACTGCTGATTGTGTTCAGGAGCTAAATTATCAATTACATTTCCTACATTACCTCAGCGAGCACACTTTATAAATGGAAGGGTGCGAGGAAAATGTTATTATATATTTCTGTATGTTTGTACGTGATGTGGGAGTCACTGCTAAGGAGAGCACATTTTTCCCATCTGTAGTTGACCTTGAATTGATTGGGTCTCTGAGCCATTTCAGAGAGTTCTGAAGAAGGGTCAGTGGACCCAAAACGTTAACTCTACTTTCTAGCCACAGATGCTTTCAGACCTGTTGAGTTTTTCCAGCAATTTCTGTTTTTGTTTCTGATTTCCAACATCTGCAGTTCTTTTGGTTTTTCACTTCAGAGGGCACTTAGGAGTTGCTATGGGTCGGAGTCACATGTAGGCCAGACAGGGTAAGGATAGCAGATTTCCTTCTCTGAAGGACATTAGTAAACCCGACTGGGTTTTTAAAACAACCACCGAGAGCAAACACATGGTGACACAGTTGTATTGAATATAAATTTTGTCACCTGGATTCAAACTCATGGCCCTAGAGTTTTATCTGCGGGCTCGAGATAATATGCGCAGTGAACTATCACTGCACCACCATTTCTTTGTAGTGCCACTGAGGAAATCAAATATTGAAAGGTATTTTACCAGAACTTTAATGTTACAGAGGGTGTAGTAATCGTAATGGGGTCAGCCAGGTGGACCTCACAGAATATGAGTTCCCTGATTGGGACTGTTAATCTTCCTTTTCAGTAGGATGAAATCTAATCATTTGATGTTTCTCCTCAGTGTCATGTCCATACATTGGGATAGTTGTAGGATTTGATCAGTGGTACGTATACCGTGTTAAACAGAAGGCAGGCTGGAGTGATTCGAGAAGACAGCTCACCACCCCTTCCTCAGGGAGAATTAGACACGGGTAAAAATTGTCAGCCCAGCCAGTGATGCTCACATCACATGAAAGAATGAAAGTGCATAAAAATGGAAGACTTTCCTTTCTTTACGTTAACTACATGTCAAAGTTGTTTTGACTCTGTGTGAAGGAGCATTTTGAAAACAGTCTCATTCGGATTGTTGGAAGCTGGGGGCATTGGCTGAGGCAGTTCTGCATGGGGGATGGACTGTTACGGTGAGCAGTGCAGACCAGTTTCCATTGCCATGTTGGTTGGTCTTAGCCAGGGGTGGAGAGACAGTGACTACCTCCATAACCCTTCGGCGCTCGAGTGCTAATGTGTCGGACTCTGGCTGAGACAGGGTCAGGTTTTCCTGCGAAGCACCCTATG
Source organism: Ginglymostoma cirratum (assembly GCA_024137785.1). Taxonomy (NCBI): domain Eukaryota; kingdom Metazoa; phylum Chordata; class Chondrichthyes; order Orectolobiformes; family Ginglymostomatidae; genus Ginglymostoma; species Ginglymostoma cirratum. The sequence continues at coordinate 32,303,275 of JAHRHZ010000035.1, forward strand.
GTTGAATAGCCTGCCAGTGTGCACTCTGATCAAAGGCCGCGAATGTTGCCTGGTACCTTCAGAAATGCATTTAAGGAACAACTATGCACCTGCGTAACAGAGAAAGGTTATATTGATAGGGGTAGAAGTGTGAAAGGGGATAGGAGGCTATTGAAGTGGTTCACTAACACTGACATGGACCCATTTGGTTGAAGGGCCTGTTCCTGAGCCGTTAAGTTCTGTGAAACAATTTCTTGTCTTAATTTGATTCAGTACGTGTAGGAAAAGAAGAGTGGAATTACAGGAAAGATAAACACTGTAAAATGAAAATTCTTGCCCGAGGAGCAGTCAAATGGAATAATTTTGCATTTTTATAATTTCAGTGTGCACAAAGAACACTTTACACACACCGCTGGAGGGAGTGGTGACATGTTCCTAATGTCTTTTTCTAAAAGAATTGGAAGAGCTGTTGTCAGTCTTGCCAGCATCGCTTGCAGTCCTCATAAGAGGATATACGTAGCTTACAAGTGAGGGGAGTGATGGTGTGGTGGTAATATCACTGCAGTTGGAACCCCAGGTTAGGGGAGTATTGGTTCAAATCCCATCAGGATTGATATAAAAGAGATAACAAGGTGTAGAGCTGGATGAACACAGTAGGCTGAGGAGCAGGAAGGCTGACATTTTGGGCCTAGAACCTTCTTCAGAAAATGATATAAAATTTGAGTTGAATGAGGAATTTCAAATTAAGAGCTAGCTTGCTAATTGCTTTTTAAAATAGCCATCTGGCTCACTTATGCCTTCAGGGAGGAAAATCTGCTTTCTAGCATATATGTAACTCCATTCCCACAGTGATATGTGATTGGGAGGGGTGATCTTCATTGGCCTCTGAAATTGCCTGAGCATACCACAGGGCATCTATCCAGGGATCTAATAGCACACCTCTAGGTTATCACAGGATCCCTACAGTGTGCAACAAGACCATTCGGCCTCTCGAGTACACACTAACCCTCTGAAGAGCTTCCTATCCCCATAACCCAACATTTCCCCAGGCCAGCCTACCTAGTCTGCATCTCCCTGGGCAGTATGGGGCAATTTAGCATGGCCAATCCACCTAACCTGCACATCTTTGGCCTGTGGGAGGAAACCCCACACAGACAGTCACCCAAGAGTGGAATTGAACCCAGGTCCCTGGTGCAATCAGGCAGCAGTACTAACCACTGAGCCACCGGAGTAGGCTGTGACTTGGACCTGGAGTGTCCTGGCCCAGAGCTAGCGACAATACCACTGTATTGACAAGAGCCCTCCTGTTCCTGATGCTTCTTTTGCAAATTACCTAAAGCTCGTGCTATCTGGTTGCCTGAAATATCTTTAAATGTAAATCACCCCAACCCATATGTAGTAGCGAGTTCCACATTCTCACATTGGGGTGAAGACCCCAATGCTCTGTAAATCAGGCTTGAAGAAAGAGTGCTACTTTCTACGGAGAATTTTAGAATCTAACTCATTCTGCTGGTTGCAGATAACAACAGAGGGACGGAGAGGAAAGGGTTAACAATCTCTGTTGCGGTCGGAGAAGCTGATATAATACTCGATTCTTCTGATTGCCAGAGGCTGACAGCTTGCCCAGTATATGTGAGATTGTGTGGCTAATAAGCCATTGATTATACATTGGATCTCTGTTTGCAATACCGGCAAGGCAGAAAGCGTGGCAAGTGAAACGTAGGAACTGTGGAATGGATCATGGAACATTTTGGGCAATTGTCGATGAAGTTTTTGGGGTTTTTGTCAGCAAATGTGTGAGGGCATAGCCAATGCTGGGCAGAATCAGAGATCGAGAGAGAGTTTGTGAGGAGGGAGGCCTCCGTGAAAGGGAATGATTGTGGGATATTCACAACCGTCAGGACGTGGGGTAGCTCTAGAGGCTTAGAGAGCTGGATTCAAACCCCACTGCTACCACTTGGGAACTGGCTTTTTAAAATAAGCATGAAATAGAAAGCTGATGTCAGTCATGAAACTGTCGGGCTGTATAAAACTCCTCTGGTTCCCTCTTGTCCTTGAGGGAATGGGCTCTGCTGACCTGAACCCTCACACCAATGTAAGTCATAGAGTCATAGAGATTTACAGCACAGGAACAGACCCTTCAGTCCAACTTGCCTGAGCCAACCAGATATCCTGAATAAATCTAGTCCTATTTGCGAGCATTTGGCCCATATCCCTGTAAACCCTTCCTATTCATATACCCACTCAGATGCCTTTTGCATGTTGTAATTGTACCAGCCTCCACCACTTCTTCTGACAGCTCATTCCGTACACGCACCACGCTCTGTGTGGGAAAGTTGCCCCTTAGGTCCCTTTTAAATCTTTCCCCTCTCACCTTAAACCTATGCTCTCTAGTTTTGGACTCCCTCACTCTGGGTAAACGACCTTGACTATTCACCCTATCCATGCCCCTCATTATTTTATAAACCTCCACAGAGTTACCCCTCAACTTCCAATGCTCCAAGGAAAATAGCCCCAGCCTATTCAGCCTCTCCCTATAGCTCAAACTCTCCAACCCTGTCAACATCCTTTCAAGTTTCACAACATCCTTCCAATAGCCGAGAGACTCCTAAATACTCTGAGATAGTCAGGCAAGCCATTCAGTTTATTGGGGATGAGCAATAAATGCCTACGTTGCCAGCGGTGCCCATATGCCAGGAATGGATGAGAGGGAAGAAACAGGGTGAGGCTGTGGGAGAGATGGTGATCTCTGGGAAAGAGGTAGGAGCAGGCAGGAGGGTACAATGACACTGAGCCAAGGTATGATGGGAAGGATGACAGAGGTGTCACCAATTAATGATAGCCACTGACACTGGGGTTGGTTAGCTCAGTTGACTGGTTGGCTGCTTTCTGACAGAGTATTGCTAACAGTGTGGGTTCAGTTCCTGTGTTGGACTCTTCTTCTCAATCTATCTCCTTGCCTAAAGTGAGGTGACCCTTAGGTTCAACCACCAACAGTTATTTCTCGCTTTAATGGGAGAGTAACCCTGTGGTCTGGTTAGTGCCTTCACAATGAAGGGCAACAATGTTTGTGAACCAAAGAGAGAGAGTAGCCCAAGCGTTCATTGTCATGGAAACCCTGTGCCAAACATCTGCTCAACCACTTTTCTGCAACCCTTTGCTTTCTCAAAGCAGTCTCCCCACATTGCAACAAGAAACCAGCATTTCCTGATCCTGACAAATCAGGGCCAATCTGGACCCGAGTGGGGTGGCGGTGAATGGGATCATTTGGGGTTTGAGATGATCAGCACTCGATCAAGTCCCTCCCGATTGGTGCTCTGCTACCAGAATCAGGCTGTGATCCAGTGAACAGGCATTCATTGATTGAACCATGTCTTAAACTCAGCAGTGGGACCAGGTTAGCTAGGCTGTGTAGTATAAAGGGTTAATAACTATCACAAAAATTGTTAGAGGACAAAAAATAACAGGAAGTAATATGAGTAGGCTGGTCGGCCTATGAGCTGATGCTGCCATTCACTATGATCATGCCTGATGTCCTATCTCAACAACATAATCCCACACACTTTCATTACCTCATGACACCTTTAGCTTCTAGAAATCTATATATTTATTTTGTAAATATATTTGTTGGCCTTTGTTCCTACCTTCTATAATAAAATATTCTAAAAATTCATTACCCCCTGAGTGAAGAAATTTCTCCTCATCCGAGTCTGAAATGATCTACTGTGCATCCTGAGACCCCTTGTTCTGGACCTCTCTCTAGGGGTAATGTCAGGCCTGTATTCAGTCTGTCCAACTCTGTCAAACTTGGATGTGTTTCAAGAAGAACCCTTATCATTCCTCTAAACTCCAGTGAATATAGACCCCAGTCAACCCAATCTCTCCTTATATAACAATCCCAGATGAAGCTTCGCTGCACTCCCTCTATGGCTAGTTTTCTTAGGAAGGGGACCAAAACATTGTACGATACTCTAGGCGTGGTCTTGCAAGGCCCTCCAGTAAGACTTCCATACTCTACCCAAATCCACTTGCAATGAAAGCCGACCCACCATTTGCTTTTTCAACTGAAACTAATTAACACTTTACAAGTCAGACCACAGTTGGAACACTGTGACAGTGTTGAGCCCTTTACCTAAGGAAAGATATTTGGTATTGGAGGCAGTCCAGAGAAGGTTCACTGGGTTGATTAGAGTACGGAGGAACTGTCTTGTGAGGAGAGGCTTAGTGGGTCAGGCCTGTACTGATTGGAGTTTGGAAGAATGAGAGGTGACTATGTTGAAAATACAAGGTGCTTAAGGGATTTGACAGGGTACTTGTGGAACAGTGGTTTCCCCTTGTGGTAGATCTAGGACCAGAAGGCATAATCTTAGAGTAAGGGGAATCAAGGGTTATGGGGAAAAGGCAGGAAAGTCGAGTTGAGGATTATCGGATCGACCATGATCTCATTGAATGGTGGAGCAGACTCGATGGGCTGAATGGCCTACTTCTTCTGCTAGATCTTATAACCTTCTGGTAACTGATTGCTGCTCATCAATATCCTACAGTGTCAGCTCACATGGAGATGGCTCCTGTGAGGGAAAGGTTCTGATGAAACCCTGAAGCAGTTGACCTCATCAATAGTGTAAGTATCCAACAAATATTTATTAGCTCATAACAGCATGGTTTCCAGATCTCTTCTATAGAAGACAGGCAGACCCAGTCATGGTGTGGATGCAGGCTGGTCATTTGGAGGATGGGACTTTATCTACTCTGCTTGGGATAGATTCAGGAGAAGCCCGTGCAGGTGAGATCCACAGTGGGAAGCTGACCGGCTTTCTGTGCTGCTGATCGACAGCTGTTTCATCAGACTGGCTGCCTCAGTAATCTGGTAGGAAGAAACACCAATGGTGTCCACCTTGCTGATCTCGAAGGAAACAGGCACCAGCCTTTCTCCTCACACGGTTTCCCTGTTGGGTGATCAGAAAGGGTTTGGCTGAGAGTGCGTTGCATGGCAGCCAAGCTTATAAACCCCAGCTTCAGAATCTACTAGCTTTTACAGACTCTCAGCGTCTGGGTTGGGCGAGTGAGGCACACAATTCAGATTGTGCACTGCACAAAGATTAACATGTTCTGAATCACTGGGTATTAGAAGGTTGGTGAGATCAAAGAAAGATTTGCGGATGCGGACAATTCTGAAACAAGTACGGAAAGTGCTGGAACAATGTTAGTCAACATCAATGAAGAGGAAATTGCAGGATAACTAAGATTGGGCGTGCATCCCAAATTCTAGAAGATTCTTATTTGCTGTGTCCTTTAGAGTTAAATGCTGGGTCCTTTCACAACCTCAGGATGTCCCGTCAGGACCTCACAGCCAATTAAGTATTTCTGAAATATCTCCATTGCTGTAATGTAGGAAACAGTGATCAATTCACACAAAGCAAGCTCTCAGAAAAAGCAATGAGAACAATTTCTGAAGAAGGGTCCCGACCTGAAATGTCAGCTTACCTGCTCCTCTGATGCTGCTTGGCCTGCTGTGTTCCTCCAGCTCCAAACTGTTATCTCTGACTCCAGCATCAGCAGTTCTTACTATCTCTGAGTGAGAACTTCCCGTCTGTTCCAGCTAATTGTCAGGAGAACTCCACTGGTCTTTTTGAGAATAGTGCGATGGGATTTTCCATAGAGAAGGCAGAAGGGGTCTGGATTTAATACCTTATTTTTAAAGATGGTGCCCTTTAAAGAGGGCAGCGCTCGCACATACAGCTCTGAAGCATCAGCATGGATTCTGTGTTCAAGTCTCTGATGTGCTGCTTACCACCACAAGCCTCTGGGGTTAGACCACAACAGACACTGGGACTTAAGGTAATGGTACAGTCAGTGAACCATCGCATTGTTATGGGCTTGATGTTATAGCACCTATAATGCTCTTTTTCAAGACTATCCAATTAGTCTCAATGCCCTACCCTCTCTGCCAGGGCTATTCAATTAGTCCCAAACCGGACCTCTCTGCCAGGTCTATCAATTCGTCCCGACCTTGTTCTCTCTGCCAGGGCTATCCAGTGGGTCTGTTCCAATGCCTTACCCTCTCTGCTCGGACTATCTGTTAGTCCCAGTGCCCTATCCTGTCTTCCTGGGCTATCTGTTAGTCCCAGTGCCCTATCCTGTCTGTCAGGCTATCCATTAGTCCCAGTGCCCTGCCCTCTCTCCCAGGTTTATTCAGGGTTTGGATAGAGGAGGAGACTTGGTGAGTTATCACAGTGCATCTTGGAGATCGTACTCACTGCTGCTGCTTAGCATTGATGGGGGGGGGGGGGAAGGGAAGATAATGTTGAATGTTGTGGTGCCAGTCAAGTAAATTGCCTCGTCTGTAAGAAACACTGTTTATGCACCAGTGATTTCAGCAAAACAGTTTAGCTGGTGGTCACTTTGTACATTTTGTAAAGACAAGAGAGTTTGCCAGATAGTAAATGGCCACTAATTGAGAGCAAATGCCACACACAAACTACTTTCAAATGCCTGTTTTTTTTTAATGTTTCTGGAGTCTATAGAAACATATTTATAGTTGATAATGAAAACTACAGAATGTAATCCTCAAAACATTGGTTCAAAACTCTCAAATAATTAAAGTGGGGTTTGACTGTATGAGTCACCTAAAAACTCCAGCCGTGAATATAAACAGATGGAATTACAGAATGTGATGCCAAGAAATGATGGTTTGAGAAAACAACCCAGAGTCTCCTAATGAAAAACAGAATTTTATGAATTCTTTGTCATTAGTGGCCGTACCTTCATCCGCCTAAAACCCTTAGCTCTGCAGTTCCCTCCCTGACCTGGAGTTTATCCAAAATCCTGTCCCTTGTGTCTTAACTTGCGCCAAGTCCTGATTCCCATGTCAGTCTTGTTTTCACTGGCCTGCATTAGCTCCTGGTCAAGCGACCTTTTAGTTGTAAAATACTTGTCCTGGTTTTCAAATACCTCCACACCATCACCCCAGCTATCTCTGGAAACTTCTCCTGCCTTCCGAGAAATCTGCTGGAATTTCCCTAATTCTGACATTGCATGCATACCCAATGTTATTGGTATCTGTGATTTCAGCTGCTAGAACAAGTTGCCTCTCTGCACCTCTCTACCTTGGTTTCCTCCTTAATACCTACATCTTCGATCAAACTTTCAACCGTCTTAATATGTCCTTATCTGGCTTAATGTGCTATGCTTTGTTTTAACACTTCTCCTGTGAAGGCCTGAGAGACATTTTGTTGCATCACGGAAGCTACATCAATACAAGTTGTTGTTGTAGAACACTCCATGGCTGTGTTCCTCTCTCCTCCTTCTGATACGTGCCTAAACTACCTGTTTGAAATGACTGTGGTCCATGGTGTTGGCACATCCATTGTACTGTTTACAGAGGGAGCTCTAGGATTTTGAGCCAGTGACAGTGAAGGAACGGTAATTATAGTTCCAAGCCAGGGAAAGGCTTGAAACTGCTATTGAACAAACCTTAGAGAGTCTTATAAACGGTAAGCCCCAGTGGCAGTGGGACAGCACCTTAGCACTGCTGCCTCACAGCACCAGGGACCTGGCTTTGATTCTACCCTTGGGCGACTGTCTGTGTGGAGTTTGCCTGCTCTCCCCATGTCTGTGCGGGTTTCATCCCACAGTCCATAGAAGTGCAGGCACGGTGGATTGGCCATGGGGAATGCAGGGTTGTGGAGATAGGGTAGGAAGGTGGGATGCTCTTTGGAGGGTCAGTATGGGCTGAATGGCCTGCTTCCACACTGGAGATATTCTATGACTCAGTGCTACTAAGCATCAGCTGTGGAAGTAGTTCCAATTTAGTGGGCAGCTTTACCCTGGATGGTGTCAAGCTTCTGAAGTGTTATTGGAGCTGCCCTCATCCAGGCAAGTGGGGAGTAGTCCATCACACTCCTGGCTTGTACCTAGTCAATGGTGGACAGGCTTTGGGGAGTCATCCACAGTGGGATTCCTAGCTTGTAGCCTCAGTATTTATATGGCAAGTCCAGTTCAGTTTTGGGTCAGGAGTACCCCCAGGACATTGGGGATGGTTTGGTACTAATTTTGTTGCCAATCACTGATCTTGCTTACAAGGTGCGAATGCCCCAGAAATAAACCCCTTGCTGTTAATGAGTGTGATTTCCACAGAACGTGCCAAACCACTGCTTCACCTGTTAATTGTGGTAAGTAATTCCACAGGCAGCACAGTTTTAATCAAGGGCTGCTAATGATGAGGAAATATGAAGGTGTTTCTCCCAGGATGTTCAGAGTAAATATCCTTCCCTGGGAGTGGATGCTGTGCAGGCAGGGTGCACTCGCTGCAAAAACCCCCCAAAACAGAAATAATTGCTGCCCTCCACTTCCCCTACCCACCCCAAACTTACTCCAATCGCCTCATCTTGCCTTTCAAAATCCTGCTGAGACATTGTTCCAGAGGCTGCTCAACATGGGTGACATGGTGGCTGTGGTTAGCACTGCTACCTCACAGCACCAGGGATCCAGGTTCAATCCCACCCTCAGGGCAACTGTCTGTGTGGAGTTTGCACAAACTCCCCATGTCTGCGTGGGTTTCCTCCCACAGTCCAAAGATGTGCAGGTTAGCTGTGCTAAATTGTGTCCAGGGATATGCAGGCTAGGTGGACAGGGTGGGATGCTGTTCAGAGGGTTGGTGCAGACCTGATGGGCTGAATGGCTTCTTCCTGCACAGTAGGGATTGTATGAAAGAGATAATAGGTACTGCAGATGCTGGAGAATCCGAGATAACAAGGTGTGGAGCTGGATGAACACAGCAGGCCAAGCAGCATCAGAGCAGGAAAGCTTGACGTTTCAGGCCTAGACCCTTCATCAGGGATTGTATGAACTCTGACACAATATAAAACCATGAACTGCAGCAGCAAATCTGAAATCAAAGTGGAGAAACTCAGCAAGTCTGCCAGAACCTGTGGAGGGAGAGAAAGCAGAGATAACATTTCAAGTCCAGTGACCCTCCTTCAGAACCATTTCCAAGCATTTATTCAGTTGCATGAGGCCTAATAGCATTTTCACCTGTGGTTCCTCACAACAGCAACCCACCTGAATCTGGGCATTTTCTTCCATACACCTCTCTGCTCTTCAGCCCAATGGCACTGGGTCAGTTATGCAACAGGCTTGGGTTTATAACAGAGCAATCCACAGGCTGGGATGTCCTGAGGCCCGTTTCCAACCAATTTAAACACTTATCAAGTGTGATTGCTGTGGAATTAAAGGGAACTGTTTAACCAGTAAGGCTACACAAACAATGATATGCTAATGAATAGACAATGTGTTGGTGTTTACAATCAAAGTGGAAAGTACGAGGATATCTCAGTAGATCTGGGAGCCCATTTCTGAAGAAGAGTCAACAGTGGACTCAAAACATTATGTTGTTTTTCTCGAGAGAGAGAGAGAGAGGGAGAGAGAGGTGGAGGGGCTGCCAGATGAATCAGTGCATTGTGTTTTTATTTCAGATCTCCAACACGTTTTGCTTTTTGTATGTTTTCGTGACAGGTTAAGTATTGGCCAACACGCCATACAAGGGCACAACAGTGGTTCCGAAGAAGGGTCACTGGATTCGAAACGTTAACTCTGCTTTCTCTGTCAGACCCACTGAGTTTCTCCAGCAATTTCTGTTTTTGATGGTTTCAGATCTCCAACATCCATAGTTCTGAGGAAGGGTCACCGCACCCGAAACGTTCACTCTGTTTTTTCCCTTCACAGATGCTGCCAGACCTGCTGAACTTTTCCAGCAACTTCTGTTTTTGTGCCGCAGTTCTTTGTTTACGATTGCCATACGGTGCTGTGTAGATCACAGCTGGAGTACTGTGAACAGTTTTAGTCCCCCTATCTAAGGAAAGGTAAACTGGCATGTGAGGCAGACCAGAGAAGCTTCACTACATTAATCCTGGGTTTGGAGGGATTTTTGTATGAGGAGAGAATCAGGAGGTTGGACCTTCGAGTTTAGTAGAATGAGTGGAGACCTATTCATTCTTAGGGGATTTGATAAGGTAAGTGCAGGAAAGTTGCCTTCCTTTGTGGGAGAGTCCAGGACCTGAGGGCACCATCTGAAAAACAGGGGGTCACACGTTTAAGGCAGAGATAAGGAGGAATTTCTTCTCTCAGAGGCAGTGAATCTGTCGAATTCTTTACCACAGAGAGCTGTTAACGCCCGTATGTATATGCAAGGCTGAGATAGGCACATTTTTATTCAGTAAGGGCATCAAGGGTTATGGGGAAAAGGCAGGAAAGTGGAGTTGAGAATCATCAGATCAGCCACAATCTTATTAAATGGTAGCACAGACTCAGCAGGCTCAATGGCCTACTTGTGGTCCTACCTCTTATGGACCCCGGGTAGAATTCCCTTGCCCTTCTTCACAAGATGACCTTCACATGCCTACTGGAGAGGGAAGGCACGGTTTAACATTACATCAGAGAAACAGCACCTCACAACACTGCAGCATTCCCCCAGATTGTCAGCTAGGATTGTGTTCTCGAGTCTGTGGACTGAGGCTTCAACCCCAGGGGAGAGTGCCGCCCACTGACCCTGTGATCGTGTGTCCTGCAATGCTGTGATGAGTGTCTCGGAACAGCCACTCCCTCCCTGTTCTTTGTAACACAGTGGGGATAGGGTTGGTGTATCTGGGAGCAGGGGGCCAAAATCACAGCAAGATGCTGATGCAGGGAACCCCCTGGCTCCTTGATGGCTTACTTTGCCCTGAAACCTTTCTCCCTGCCAAGGACTACTGTATTTTACCACCTCAAACCCAGACAATTCCTTTCCCTGGCATAGGAGTCTACACAAATGACCTAACGCAAAATCTCAAGGAGCAAGAATAAGTCTACCATAACACCGTAAGACAGAGAAATAAAATACTTTGGGTATGAATTTGGCTGGGAAATATTTGAGAACAGGTAATGTCAGATGGGCTGACTTGATTACTGAGAAGTGGAATCAGCTGGCACATGTTCTTATACCATTGCCCAAGGAAAGGAAGACTGGCTTTTTCCTGAATGGAGCATCCATTATCAGGATAAAGGCATTCCTATGCCCTGGATTATCTACATTATATTGTGAGAATACTGGGGCCTACACAGGGGTAACTCTGCCTTGATACCTCAGTCCCACAATGTGCTCAACATTGGTTTATTGCCAATGATCACTGACAGGATTTGACTTTCTTTTTCTTTCATGGGATGTGGGTCCCATTCGTTGGGCCAACATTTGTTGCCCATCCCTACTTGGCCTCGAGAAGGTGGTGATGAGCTCTGTTCTTGAACCATTGCAGTCCTTGTGCTGGAGGTCAATCCACAACGGCGTCAGAGAGGGAATTCCAGAATTTTGACCCAGTGACACTGAAGAAAATAGGATGTATTTCCAAGTCAGGATGGTGTGAGGCCTGGAGGGGAACGTGCTGGTGATGGTGTTCCCATGTATCCCCTTGTCTTATCCCCTTAGGTGGCACAGTGGCACAGTGGTTAGCACTGCTGCCTCACGGCACCAGGGACCCAGGTTTGATTCCACCCTTGGGCAACTGTCTGTGTGGAGTTTGCACATTCTCCCCATGTCTGCTTGGGTTTCCTCCGGGTGCTCCGGTTTCCTCCCGCAGTCCAAAGATGTGCAGGTTAGGTGAATTGGCCATGCTAAATTGCCCATAGTGTACAGGGATGTGTAGATTAGGGGGATGGGTCTGGGTGGGATGCTCTGAGGTTCGGTGTGGACTTGTTGAGCCGAAGGGCCTGTTTCCACACTGTAGGGATTCTATGATTGCCCTTCTAGACTGAAGTGGTCATGTGTTTGGAAGGTGCTGTCGGAGGAGCCTTGGTGAGTTGCTGCAGTGCATCTTGTGGATGGTAGACACTGCTGCGACTGAGTGCTACAGCTGATGGAGAGGGTGAATGTTGAAGGTGGTGGATGGGCTGCTTTGTCCTGAATGGCTTCAAGCTTCTTGAGTGTTGTTGGGGCTGCACCCATCCAGGCAAGTGGGGAGTATTCCATCACACTCCTGACTTGTGCCTTGTAGATGGTGGACAGGAGATAGAGGGTGAAGTGTGTGACTGATTTACTGAGCAGCACAGCTCATTGTGTGATGTTGCTGAGAGCCAGTGAGGCACATTTGTTGACAGATTACAAGTTTGACAGAGGAAGCAGAAACACTCTGAGCAGTTCCCATTACCATCTCAGGGCTGAGATCACGCAAGGTGTTTAGCTGAAGGCCAGTCTGTCAGCCATGTATCATTTTCCCAAATTTTTCCCAAATAGCAGTCCTATACTGTAGTCCGGATACAGCATTGAGATGCTTTATTGAATGAGGTTAGTTTCCAGATTCCATGCAGTTAGTCTTACTGGCATTGACTCTCAGCTGATCATCACTCACTCTCTGAAATGCTTCCTGGCATCCCTCCCAAGCCTGGCCTTATCAGAGCAGAATGCTTTGAGCATTGACTCCTGCATTGTCAGTGCCTATTTACTGCAGCATCTGTGCTTCATAGACTGGTGACTGGGAGAGCCGAGTCACTAAACTATAATAACCTGACTGTGCTGGAGTCAATCTGTACCAAGACCCAGTGGGAATAAATAAGTCACATACCATCCATTTCCAGCAGGAGACAGATAACTTTGAAAGGAGGGCCCTGTTTTTAAATTAATGAGACTATTGGAAAAGAAAGAGAAACTTATAAAAATTCTTCTCTCAGACCTTCCCCCTCCACCCCCAAAACTGGCAGCTGGAATGAGGGGATGACACCACTGGTATCACTAGAAGACCACCCCTACCCTCCTCCCCGAGAGTGTCTCTGGCCCCTTTCCCTGGTTAGGCCCTCAGTCAGCGTTCCTCTGGCAGTGACTTTCTGGCAGTCCTCAGCTGCCTAGGCCCCAGGTTCTGGAATTTCCTCTTTAAACCTCTCTCAGCTTCTCTGTCCTCCTTCAAGAGATAGCTTAAAACCCAACGGGGATGTGTGGAGCGTCTTGGGGTCTTTTACTGCCTAACAGAGGCCATGTGAATGAAAGTTGTTGCCCTCTGCATCCTCAAGAGTGCTGTGTCTTAAAAGTATCGAGCAGACAATGGATTTGTTTTGAAGCGTGCTATTATGCAGGCCAGTGCGGTAACAACCTGTGGGAGCAGCAAAATTGCCAAAGCAACAAACGAACATACAGCAAGCTATTCAGAACAGAAAGGGGAATGTTGGCTCAGAACTCGTGAACCTTTTTCATATTGTGTGCCACGGACTTTTTTATATTTATTCAAGCAGACAAGGAGCACCGACAGGAATGCACTTCTCCCACAGTGGCCCAGTAACAATGTCAGCTTATGTAGCACAGCAGCAGTGATCCTACCTCTGATCAAGGGAGCCCCACCTGATCTCGAGCTATGCAGTAACACTGCTAACGGGGTGATCATAAAATACATTAATGTAGGGGTTGACACGGCTCTTGTGGTTCAGTGGTAATGTCCCTACCTCTGAGCCAGGAAACCTGGTTCCAAGTCTCACGCGCACCAGAGGTGTCTCGTAACAACAGGTTGATTAAGAAATATCTGTGTACTTTGTCAGTCATGGGACTTGAACTCTTAATGTTCTGACTATACAGCAAGTGCGTTATCTAGCACCACTCAACACACCGGGGAATACTGAGGGGGGAACAGGGTAGGGCTGTACCCAATGGATCCAGGACCTTTGCATTTTATTTATAGAACCCCTACAGTGTGGAAAACAGGCCCTTCGGCCCCAACAAGTCCACACTGACCCTCTGGGCATCCCACCCAGACCCATCCCCCATAACCCACCTAATCTGCACATCCCTGAACCCTATGGGCAACTTAGCATGTCCAATCCATCTAACCTACACATCTTTGGATCATAGGAGGAAACCGGAGCACCTGGAGAAAACCCACGCAGACACGGGGAGAATGTGCAAACTCCGCACAGACAGTCGTCCAAGGGTGGAATCAAACCTGGGTCCCAGGCGCTGTGAGGCAGCAGCGCTAACCCCTGAGCCACCGTGCCATCCTGTAGTCTCCCTTCCCACTAAACTGCTGTTGTCGGACTGTAATCAGAATCAAACTACAACCACACACACACCATTTCAGCAAACAAGGGAAGCATGTCACACGTGGACAGGGTGTTTAAGAAGGCGTTTAGCACGCTTGCCTTCATTACTCAGACCTTTGAGTGTAGGAGTTGGGACGTTACATTTGGTTGTACAGGACGTTGGTGAGGCCTCTTCTGGAGTAGTGTAGGCAGTTCTGGTCACCCTGTTATAGGAAGGATATTATTAAATTGGAGAGGGCTCAGAAGAGATTTACCAGGATATTCCCAGGAATGGAGCATTCGAGTTAAAAGGAGAGGCTGGATAGGCTGGGACTCTAAATTGGAGTGTAGGAGGATAAGGGGTGACCTCATAGAGGTTTATAAAATCACGAGGGGCATAGATAAGGTGAATGGCAGGTGTCTTTTCTCTAGGGTAGGGGAGTTCAAGACTAGGGAGGCATAGTTTTAAGGTAAGAGGTGAAAGATTTGAAAAAGACACAAGGGGCAACTTTTTCACACAGAGAGTAGTTCAGGTGTGAATGAGCTGCCAGAGAAATGGTGAATTCGGGTACAGTTACATTGTTTAAAAGATATTTGGATAAGTGAATGAATAGGAAATGTTTGGAGGGATATAGGCCAAGGGCAGGAGGGTGGGATTGGTCTAGTTTGGGATTGTGGTTGGCATGGACTGCTTGGATCAAAGGGTCTGCTTCCATGCTGTATGACCATGTGACTCTGGTATTTTGAGTGAACACCCCCCCACCCTTCCCCCATCCCGCCCTGTGCATGTGGAGTTCAGATATTGGTGTCAATCCAGCCCCAAACACCGAGGTTAAACTACAACAAAATTGCATGGATGCTGGAAATCTGAAACAAACACAGAGAAAGTTGGAGAAACTCAGCAGCGTCTGTGCAGAGAGAAACAGAGTTAGCGTTTCAAGACTGGCGTGACTCTTCTTCAAAGCTGCTGTTATGGTTAACCCTGTTTCTTTTTCTCTGTCCACAGAACCTGCTGAGTCTCTCTAGTGTTCCCTGATCCCAGCAGCTTACCCCACTTGACCTGGGGAACAGGCATTTGTCAGCCAGCTGACATCTGGAGCACGCAGCCTGTAGTCACTTTGGACAAAGTGTTCAAAGCAAACATTGAGGGCTGTTGTGTCATAGTGCTGACGTCCCTTCCTCTGCAATAGGAGGCCTGGGTTGAAGTCCCACTTTCTCCAACAATGTTGGATGACATCTCTGAGCAGCTTGGTTGAAAATATCTGGAGCAAATGCTATTTAGGGAAAGACAGAACAAAAATTGGGGATGTGCCCGGGGCGGGCAGATTCTGAACTTTGGTAGTCATTAGATTGCTGAGCAGATCTTTGTGAGAGGAATGATTTAATGTAAGAGGCCGGTATTAATGGCGCTGAAATCGGCTCCTTTGGTTTTGCTGTTGATCAGCTGGCCGTGGTAAATTTCAGCTTTCTGGAGTGAGAAAGTGTATTACTAAGGAGCTGCCCCTGAAGAGGAAGGGAAGTGGTGGGAGTGGTGGGGGGCGCGGGGAAGGGTGAGTCATGGAGCTGTACTGTTTCACCTCAGGCTTGTCTGCACTTTGGGCCATGTGTCAACTGTAACCTTTCATTCATAAAACACAGGCATAGATTCCATTGAAAGAGTGTCACTTCATTCATAAATATATTCTATGCACACACATTACTATTTATAAATGAAACAACGTTGCCTCCCAGGACCTGGGGAGGCTCTGAGGACACAACGGCCTGTGTTGTCCACTTTGATAAGCCACAGCAAATTATTGGAGAGAAAAATAGAGTGTTGGAAGCCATTCGGCCCATCAAGCCCACACTGACCCTCCGAAGAGCATCTCAATCAGACCCAGGCCCCCACCCTGTCCTGGTAACCTTGCATCTCCCATGGCTCGTCCACCTAGCCTGCACATCCCTGGACACTGCGGGGCAATTTAGCATGGCCAATCCGCCTAAAACACAGAGTCTTTTTCTCTCTCCACAAAAGCTGCCAGGCCTACTGAGTTTCTCCAGCATTTCCTGCATTTGTTTCAGAGTCCTAGCATACACAGCATTTTGCGTTTATTTGATAACCTGCAAGATTGCCAATTGCAGCTGAAATTATTCTCCTTGGAGCAGAGAGGCTTTCTGCCACAGAACGTGGTTGAGGCCAAAAACATTGAATATTTTCCAGGAGTTAAGATATTGTTCTTAGGGCTAACAGGATCAAAGAGTATGGGGAGAAAGCTGGAACAGGACACTGAGGTGCATGATCAGCCATGAGCAGATTGAGTAGCAGAGCAGGTTTGAAGGGCTGAATGGCCTACTGCTGTTCCTATTTTCTGCATGAGCTGGCAAATGGACCAGCCATTAGACACAACAGATCTAAGTTGGTTGACAAAGAAGCCAGAGGGTAGATGATAATTTTAAATAAAAACAGCAAGTTGTTGCGATCTGCAGTGCACTGCCTGAAAGGATGGTGGAAGCAGATTCATGTTGGGCCATGGGATACCCATTGGAGGGGTACATGCTTCTGAACAAGGTGCTGCAGGGGATTTCCATTGCCTTCTATAGGCTGGATAACTAGCGATCTCTCCCACACTTCCTGCCTGCCATGGGCATGTTGGAGAGATTTGCAGGTTGACAATCTACCTGCGCTTCACTGCCGACAAAGGCTGGCTTGGGATTTGAACCTAGGACTTCAGGCCCAGAGATAAGGCTGCTGCACCACAACACCTTCCATGAGTCGACAGAAACTTCCCAACAAGATCTTGGGCCGAAGGGCCTGTACTGTGCTGTACTGTTCTATGTTCTATTTTCTAAAAATAAATCTGGATGTCATTTAAAAAGGAAATTCGAGCTAGCAGGAAAAGGAGGGGAGTGTACAACACCAAAGGGCAGAATGGCCTCCATGTTTGTTGTATTCTATGCTCCCATTCCACTCCAGTCCACATTTCAGCGTGCACCAGAACGTGGTCAGCTTCCCCTTTCACTTAACCTGAAAATTTTCCCTTTCTCCTATCTCTGAATAAAAAGAAAAGTCCATTTCCAGGAAATTCCTGAATCTCTGACTAGAAAACCCCTCTCTAAGCATGCCCTGGGAATTCGTATTAATGGCTGCTGGTGATTATAATTGGCACTGCACGAAAAATAAAGAAAGTAATTTGCTCCGTTTTGAGAAACTCCATTTCATCCAGATTTGGTGCGCTGTCGTGGTGTGCAGAGAAAGGCAGAATTCAAAAAAATCAACAGGGTTGCTAAAACAGGCAAAGGGGAAATCAGGAAGTGTGGATCAGATGATACCAAGCTGAGCTGTTCAGAAACTGCAGGTCATTTAGAGGAAAAAGTTTGACTTTCTGTGAAAGAGTGAAGAGTGTCTGTGGACTGTAGCGTAATCTGGGAGATCTGGTCAGATGAGAGATGGTATTTTTGAAGAGCAAACTGAAAACCATCACCTGTGACAGTGCAGCACTCCCTCGGTCAGCCTGGAAATGATTGTCTCGTTTCTTGAATGGCTTCATGAGTCTAACACCTCCTGCCTGAGAGGTGAGATTGTTAGCACTGGGTCAGTTGTGTAGCTCAGCTGCTGTGGGGTATGAGGAGGTCCCATGTTTTTGGAAGCTACAGGCTGTGTTGTAAAAAGGTTGTGTTGAAAGGATTGTCCTTGATACCAGCTACATGGTCCTTCTGCCATTGACAGCAGTCACATTGGCAGTACCTTCTATGAATTGGCATTCACGGCATGAAAAAACAGGCAGTGCCCATAAGGATCTGGGACACTGCCAGGCACACTGTTTTCCAATGTCCTGTAGACTCATGAAGCTTACATTAAGGGACAAGATAGTTCACAAGTCCCCCCCACCTTGAGCACTGAGGGAAAAAGAGACTCCTCACTGAGCCACTATGTATGTATTTACCACACAGTGCACCTGCCTATAGCATTCTGCGGCTACTGACCCAGTACCCAGCCTGCCCACTTGCCAACCCCATGTTTCCGGTCATACCAGTGGTTTTCAATGGAACATTCTCCTCAGGAAACGCAACATCAGCCAGTGTGAGCAGGACTTGAGGCAAATGCTTTCTGTGCTCGAGTGTTGCTTCCCTGTCTTTATATCTCGACCATCAACATAGCACATTATCGTTCATCTCATTGCTGCTGGTGGGAACTTGCTGTGTGAAAAATGGCTTCCTCTAAAATGCAACGGTGACTACATTTCAAAGAATTCACAAGTGGCTGAAAACTGTGTTGAAGGTGCGGTTCAGCTACTCAGACCGTTTGAGATTGAGCTGAGCAAGCTCATGTTCCAATCTTAACCATGGAGACCACTCTCCATGCCAACACCTGAAGTGTACTAACTGAGGGAGTACTCCATCATTACAGCTGCTGTCTTTCCCATTAGACATTAACCGGAGGTAGATGTCAAAGATCCCTTGGCCCTGTTTGAAGTGCAGAGGAATCTCTCTGGCCTACATCTGTTCCTCAACTTTATAACCAGGTTAGCTGGCCGGCTGCCTCACTGCACTGCTTTGAGTTGTGAGGGGTTTCTGTCTGGGAGATGTTCCCCCCGCGCCCCCCGAAGGGCGGATACTGACTGGAAATTCCAGGCCAGCCCTGAGAGGCCTAACTGCTTCACTGAGCTGCTTCTCACCGAGTCAAACACTGTGTTCCTGGAGCTCAGCCAGGCCCTGCGTTGTGCTGCTGTCCGTGCCTGATAGCTGCTCCATCCCTCATTCACTTCGGGGCCTGGCTTACTCTGCTGTCAGCTGCAAGGTCACGTGGTTGCCACGTAATGAAATGTTTGACCCTCTGTATGTCTATAAACAGTGCCGTCGTGCTTCAGGAACTCTCCCTGTTAGGGGAGTGTCTCGCTCTCTTGCCCTTTTGCAAGACACCTGCTTCGTTCTGAGTCATATCTTGCACTGAGTTATCAAAAATAAATGAGTTCTTTGTCACATAGTTCATCAGTCCCCTTAGATATCTTAGCTGCATCGGTTAGGATCTATACTGTGGGGATGGAAGAGTGTAAACAGACATACTGTATGTGAAGTTTTGATCCCTTGTTTTTACTCAAATTCCAGCAATGCTCACTCCCTTTGGAAATCAATGGAGCAAGAAGCCTGTTGTTCATTCGACTGCTTGCTGCACTGAGGGAGTTGACCTGTAGTCAGAGGCTGAGTGAATTAGGTCTATACTCCCAGGAGTTTAGAAAAATGAGAGATCAGGAAAGGATATCTTGCTCTGGAGGGAAATTTACCAGACTGATTGCTGGGAAATTAGGACTGCCTTATGGAGAGAGACTGGATCAGTTAGGATTATATTGACTGCTGGTTAGAAGAATGAAGTGGGATCTAATAGAAACCTATAAAACTCTAACAAGGCTAGACAGGGTAAATGGAGGAAGGGATATTCCTGATGACCGGCGTGTTCAGAAACAGCGGTCAAGGTTTAAGGATACAAGATGGGCCATTTAGGACTGCGATGAGAAGAAATTTCTTCATCCAAAGAGTGATGAAGTTGTGGAATTCTCTGCCACAGAAAATAGTTAAGGCTGAAACATTGAATGTTTCCAAGAAGGAGTTGGATGTAGTTCTTAGGGATAAAGGGATCAAAGGGTAAGGGGAGAAAGCGGAAAAAAGGGGATTGAGTTGGATGATCAGCCATGATCATATTGAATGAAGGAGCAGGCTCGAAGGGCTGAATGGCCTACACCTGCTGCTGTAGGGGCTAGACAAGGTGGACATTGTGAAACAAAAACAGAAATTGCTTTAAAAGCTCAGCAGGTCTGGCAGCATCTGTGGAGAGAAATCAGAGTGAACGTTTTGGGTCGAGTGACCCTTCCTTAGAACTGATGGTAGCTAGACACTGTGAGATTGTTTCTCCTGACTGGGAAATCCAGAACATGGGGCACAGTCACAGGATTGGGGGCTGATCATTTCAGACTGAGGTGAGGAGAAATCAGCTCATGCAGAGGATCGTTAATGTTTGGAATTCTCAATCCCAGAGATCCTCGAATTTATTCGAGGCTGAAATTGACTGGTATTGTGCCTTTCAGGGAAATAAAGGCTGCAACTTGCCAATTATTCCAACTCCCGGTAGAATACATTATCTTATACCAAGTCTGCACCTGTACTGGGGTTCCAGGCGACTGTGATCTTAGCCATGTTCCTCCTGAGTTCTTGTCATTATGTACCACTTGATGTGTAGAGATGGCAAGGAAAAAATATTTCCCACAGTCAGTAGTTAGGTCTGGAATGCACTGTCTGGAAGTGTGGTGGAGGCAAATTCAGTTGAGGCATTTGCAAAGACTTTGGGTGATTATTTAAGTAGTAGCCATGTGCAGGATTATGGGGATGGGACAGAAGGTTGGCATTAAGTCAAAATGCTCAGGGAGCCAGCACAGGCACGAAGGAATGAATGGCCTTGTGCATCATCACAATTTCGTTTGATGTGTTGTCAGTATAATTCTATGTATTGCAAAAAAGAGCAAACCAGAATTGGAAAATTGAACATGTTTGAACCTTGAATAGCTTTACTTCTGGAAATGAGGCATTTTCAACCTGAGAAATATGCACACTGGAATGTTGCACGTTAAACACCAGTACCTTAGTATACACCTTGTTTGGTCAAAATTAATTGATATTCAATCCCGTTCCCAAGCCTCACTCTTTATTTAATCACTCATGGGATTTGGGCATCGCTGGCTGGGCCAGCATTCATAGCCAATCCCTAGTTGACGCTTGAGAAGGTGGTGGTGAGCTGCCTTCTTGAACTGCTGCAGTCCATGTGCCATAGGTTGATCCACACTGCCCTTAAGGAGGGAATTCCAGGATCCAGCAACAGTGAGGGAATGGCAATTTATTTTCAAGTTAGGATAGTGGGTGGCTTGGAGGGGAACTTGCAGGGGGTGGTGTTCCCTATATATCTGCTCCCGTTGTCCTTCTAGATGGAAGAGGTTGTGGATTTGGAAGGTCGTGTCTAAGGAGGCTTGGTGAATTTCTGCAATGCATCTTGCAGTTGGCATTTACTGAAGCTACCGAGCATTGGTGGTTGATGGTTTAATGGATTTCAAGAGTTGAATTGTAAATGATCAGGAATGATGAAGCTAGGGAGTGCTGGAGGGTGGAGTGTACATTTATCCTAAACCCACCTGGCATGTTGCTCAATGCCCTCTTCACATCTCTCTCCTCTGATTTCACACTCCCTCGCCTTGGTGAATCAGTAATCCAGCAGATCTCTATTGATTAGAAGTGCACAGAAGAAGGATTTCAAATCTAATTTTGCTTGCCGTGAAAGACACATTGCCTACTTTTTATCAAATTCATCAAATTAAGAATTTTTAAAAATACAAATCTATTGATGGCTTCACTTCTCCAGTGATGAAGGAGCAGTGCTTTGAAAGCTTGTGATTTCAAATAAACCTTATCCACTCCAGCCCAACACCGGATTCACCACATCTTAAAATATGAACTTGAATACGAAGTACGAAATGCCTTTACATCCATCCTTCCATCTATAGCTCATTGTGTTTTGACAATGTCACCTAGGCTTTACTGTATCTCAATAAATTCTGCTTCTTATGTTGAAAGGATATATGTGCAATCAGCCTTTCTCTTTTCCATGTAATCTTGGTGCACATGCCTTGTAAATGATTTGACACTGTGGTTACACAAGCAGTACACAGCCAAATGTGAACACTTTGCTCATTACCATCAAGTAACAGTGCTTACACTGGGGAGCATAGAGCAGCGCTTTGTCTTTAACTTGATTGAGAAGCCGGGGTGTAAGGCCAAGGATCAAAGTTCAAATCACTGCTAAGGTTGAAAGTCTAAGCGAAAAGACAGGCTAACTCAAGAATTGTTCGTGTTCGAATTCCAGACATTTTACGAGATCAGATGAAGCGGTTGTGAGGAGGCTTGTGTGAAACCTAAACTCTGGCATGGATCAGTTGGGCCGAATAGCCTGTGCCTGTATTGGACATGCCATGACCCCAGGGAGAAGAAAGGAATGCATTTCCACCTTTTACTTCAGTAGTAAAGATGCAAGTTGAAGTGTAGGGTGCAGAAGCAGAGAACAGGAAGCACTTGCAAAGATGTCGCCTGCTCCAGTATATTCCGAGCATGTATGTCAGAGAGATACTGTGTGTCTCCATGTACCGTAAAGAATCATGCTGGGTTTAATGTCTATTTAGTTTTCCAGTTGACTGCTGGGCATATTCTCCCGCACGCTGTTTGTGTTTTCAGCTCATCCGAAACGTAAACAAAACCAAAACACCACAGCCACTTGAAATTACAACAGAAAATGCTGGGAATACTCAGTAGGTCTCTGGCGGAAGCTATGCAAGCAGGGACGGAGTTCTTGCCAGATGGCAGCACTCTTGTCTCTCAGCCTCAAGGTTCAGGTTTTAATTTCTACTCCGAGACTTTAACACGAACCTGAAGGGCTGGGAAGTCGCTGGCCCAGTGATGTTATCACTGTCCTGTTAATCCAAGACACAGGTTATATTCGAGTCCTGCCACGGCAGATGGTGGAATTTGAATTCAGATGTGCAACTAAGTGTTTAACGATGAATTGATTTGTCAGGGGGGAAACCCATCTGGTTCACTCATGTCCTTTAGGGAAGGAAACTGCCATCCTTACCTGGTCTGGCCTACAAGTGACTCCAGACCCACAGCAACATGGTTGACTCTAAACTCCGCCCTGGGCAATTAGGGATGGACAATAAATGTTGGCCCAGTCAATGACACCCTCATCCTGTGAATGAATGAAAAAGATGGCTGATAATCACCAATTTATTACTGAGTGTCAGTGTAGCACTCTTTAGGCTGAAATATTAAACCTGTTTGCCCTCTGAGGGGGTATATAAAAAATCCCTGGCCCCTTCCTTGAAGAAGAGCCGTGGGAGTAGGAGTGAAATTGATGGGAGGGAGGGAGGATGGGGGAAGAGATGAGAATGGAGAGGAGTGAGGATGGAGATGAGGGGCATGGATAAGGTGAATAACCAAGGTCTTTTTCCCAGGATAGGGGAGTCCAAAACCAGAAGGCATAGGTTTAAGGTGAGAGGGTAAAGGTTTAAAAGGGACCTAAGGGGTAACTTTTTCACGCAGAGGGTGGTGCGTGTATGGAATGAGCTGCAGAGGAAGTGGTGGAGGCTGGTACAATTACAACATTTAAAAGGCATCTGGGTGGGTACACGAATCAGAAGAGTTTAGAGAGCTTTGGGATAAATGCTGGCAAATGGGACAACATTAATTTAAGATATCTGGTCGGCATGAATGTGTTGGACCAAAGGGTCTATTTCCATGCTGTACATCTCTGTGATTATAACGGGTTAAGATGTGTGGTGTTGAGGATGGGGCAGGGAGAATCAGGGAGCGAGAGTGAGGATGAGGGTAAGGGGTGAGGATTGGGGAGGAAGGAGGATATGTGGTAGTGAGGATGAGAGGTGAGAACAGGGAGAGGGAGTGAGGATGGTGGGGGAAGTGCGGACTAGGAAAGATAGATCAGACAATACACTTCAATTTTCAAAATTCTCGTCCATGTTTTCAGATTGCTTCCTGGCCTCACCACTCCCTATCTCTGTGCCAATACACACCCCACCCGCCAGCATCCCAAAAGCACTGTGCTCCCCTGACAACCTCTTGCTTGGCCCCAGTTTAAATTGTTCCACCGAATTGTAGCTTTGCCTTCAGTTATATAGATCCTAACCTCTACCATTCTATCTCTAACCTTCTCCATTCTCCCTTACCAAACTCCTTTTAGATATTTTGGACTATTTTTCCTAGCTGCCCATAGTTGTGCATCCTTATATGGCTGGGTGTACAAGTTGCTTGAAAAGGTTCCTCTGAAGCGCCTTTAGGGATGTATTAAAAGAGGCTATAAAAATGTGAGTAGTTGTTGTACCATTTTATTAGTGCCACTGAAACAAATTCCTGCCAGCTGTATGTTCGCCATCACCTCACTCAAAAACCAGTTTTGACTGAGAAAGATAATTTTTCTTTATTTTCTCATGGGATGTGGGTATTTGCTACCTGGGTCAGAATTTACTGCCCAACCCTAGTTGCCCTGGAGAAGTTGCAGACTGTTCTTGCTGCCATTTTGTTTGCAGAGACAGTAAGAGGGAACCCTTGATAATGAGTAGATCCTAGCCACACGGTGGGTGGATGGTGGAAAAGCCAGGATAAATGGTATGGGTCGAGATGCACATCTAATCATTGCCTCAGTGCCTCGGTAGCCTCAAAAGGAAATCAGTACCGTCTGCAAAAACATCCTTCCTGTCCCAGCATCGGCCAGAATATAAATGATTCCAGCCTGAATTCTGAAGGAGCAGTAACCCTTCTGTTTTGGCAAGAGTCTAAAGGTTTGAAGGTCGTTCACTAACTTCCAAAGGTAATTTGTCCTCATTTGTCATTTAGAAGAATTGGCCTCATTTCCTGTGAAGCTCCATCATTTTTTGCTCTCCAAGTCTCAAATCCTTTTAGATTTTTATTTCTCACACAAGTGGAGTTATTCAGAGAAAAAAACATTTGACAAAAAGATTGGGGAATCCTTTCATCTCGAAGCTGAACTCACAGCCTCACAGGTGCTTTGGGGACATTGTAAGGCGTGCCTTTCTGAAAATGAAGTGTGTTTCACTGTGCCAGTCTCGATACTTGTCTGAGAAACCCAGGTATGCAGAAAATAGGAGCAGGAGGAGGCCATTCAGCTTTTTGAATCTGCTCTGCTATTCAATATGATCACAGCCCATCATCCAACCCTGTACCTACTTTCTCCCCATACTCTTTGATCACCTCAGTCCTAGGAAGTATATCTAACTCCCTCTTGAAAACATTCAACATTTTGGCCTCATTGCTTTCTGTGGCAGAGAATTGCACAGGCTCTCCTCATCTCAGTCATAGAACCAAATCATAGAATCCCCACGGTGCAGGAAAGAAGCCATTTGGCCCATCACTTCTGCACCATACTCTCGCCAGAGCCTTATACAGCCTCAGCAGTACATCCCTGCTGTTGTATTCTAGCCCACTTGAAGTGAATGCCAATATTGCATTTGCCTCCCTAACTTCCAACTGAACCTGCATGTTAACCTTAAGTGAATCTGAACGAGGACTCTTAAGTCCCTTTGTGCTTCCGTTATCCAAAGCCTTTCCCAGTTTAGGAAATAGTTTGCACCTCTACCAAAGTACATAACCTCACACTTTCCAACATTGTACTCCACCTGCCACTTTGCCCGCTCTCTCAGCCTGTCCAAGTCCTACAGCCTCCTGGCTTTCTCAACATTACTTGCCTCTCCACTTATGTTTGTGTCACCTTCAAACTCAGCAACAATGCCCTCAGTTCCTTCGTCCCGATCATTAAGATATCATGTGAATAGTTGTGGTCCCAAGATGGACCCCTTCAGAACTCAACCATTGTTGTCATCCTGAAAAAGACCATTTTATCCCTACTGTTTGCTGTCTGCTTCTCAGCTGACCCTCTATCCATGCCAGCACCTTGTTTCTAACACAATGGGCTTTTATTTTATCTAGCAGCCTTGTGGATGGTATCTTATCAAAGGTATTCTGGAAATTCAAATAGATCACATCTACTGACTCTCCTTTGTCTAACCTGCTGGTTACATCCTCAAAGAATTCTAACAGGTTTTTCAGGCATGACCTCCCCTGGATGAAGCTGTGCTGACTCAGCCCCAGTTTATCATGCGCTTCCAAGTATTCTGCAATTTCACCCTTAATGATAGACTCTGAAATCTTACCAACAACTGAGGTCAGGCTAATTTGGCCTCTGTCCTTCAAAACTCTGGGGTGTAGTCCGTCTGGCCTGGGTGATTTATCTACCTTAAGGCCTTTCAACTTCCCCAGCACCTTCTCCTTAGCGATGGCCTCGACACACACCTCTGCCCCGACTGAAGACTGATGCAAAGTACCTATTCCGTTCCTCTGCCATTTCTTTGATCCCCATTACTACTTCTCCAGCTTCGTTTTTCAGTGGTCCGATGTTCACTCCTGCCTCTTTCTTACCTCTTAGATATCTAAAGAAAAACTCCTACAATCTTCTTTTATATTACTAGCTAGCTTACTCTCATATTGCTTACTCTCATATTTTTTCTGAAGAAGGGTCCAGACCCGAAACGTCAGCTTTCCTGCTCCTCTGATGCTGCCTGGCCTGCTGTGTTCATCCAGCTCCATGCCGTTTTATCTCATATTCCACCTTCTCCCACCTTATTGCATTTTTTAGTTACCCTCTGCTGGAAACCTCTGGGTTCCAATCAGTCTTCACTTTGTATGCTTTTTCTTTCACTTTTATTGCTATCCCTGACTTCTCTAGTCAGCCATGGTTGCTTCATCCTCCCCTTAGTATGTTTCTTCTCCATGTACAATTCTGGTTGCCCTGACATAGGACTGATGTCATTAAACATGAAAAGGTGCAAAATAAGATTTACAAGGCTGTTCCTGAGACTGGAAGGTTTGAGTTATAAGAAGAGGCTGGGACTTTTTTCCCTAGAGTGTAGGAGGC
Organism: Ginglymostoma cirratum; assembly: GCA_024137785.1. Lineage (NCBI taxonomy): Eukaryota > Metazoa > Chordata > Chondrichthyes > Orectolobiformes > Ginglymostomatidae > Ginglymostoma > Ginglymostoma cirratum. The sequence goes on from JAHRHZ010000035.1 coordinate 32,329,796, forward strand.
GGAGGTGTGACCTTATAAAGGTTTATAGAATCATGAGGTGCATAAATAACGTGAATAGATAAGGTTGTATCAGACCTTTACTGGCTCCATCCCCGCCTCTTTGACTTGTCTGCCTCCTCTCCACCTATCCTCTCCTTTATCCATCCTCTATCCGCCTCCCCCTCTCTCCCTATTTATTTCAGAACCCTCTTCCCCTCCCCCATTTCTGATGAAGGGTCTAGGCCCGAAACGTCAAGCTTTCCTGCTCCTATGATGCTGTTTGGCCTGCTGTGTTCACCCAGCCCCACGCCTTGTTATCTTGAATAGATAAGGTCTTTTCCCCGGGGTAGGGGAGTCCAAAACTGAGGATATAGCTTTATGGTGAGAGGGGAAAGGTTTAAAAGGGACTTCAGGGGCAATGTTTTCACGCAGAGGGTGGTGCTTAAATAGAATGAGCTGCCAGAGGAAGTGGTAGAGGCTGGTACAATTACAGCATCTAAAAGCCATTGGGACAGGTACATTGATAGGAAAGGTTTAGAGGGATAAGGGCCAAATGCAGGCAAATGGGACTAGTTCAGTTTTGGAAATTTGGTGGGCATGGATGAGTAGGTCCAAAGTTTCTGTTTCTGTGCTGTATGACTCTATGTCTGTACTGCTTGGGGGCATGTACATAACTCCCATCAGGGTCTTTTTTCCTTTGCATTTCCTCATGTCCACCCACACAGATTCTATGCCTTCCGACTCTATATCTCGTCTCGCTATTGATTTAGTTCCATTTCTTGCTAACAAGGCAACACCACCCCATCTGCCTGTCCTTTCAATAGGATGTGTATCCTGGGATATTTATTTCCCAGCCCTGATCCCCTTGCAGCCATGTCTCTGTGACACCTACAATATCGTACCTGCTGATTTCAATCTGTGCTACGAGCTCATTTACCTTGTTTCATATACTGTGTTCATTTAAGTACAACACCCTCAGTCCGGTGTTGACTGTCCCCCTTCTCATAGTTATCCCCTCATCTTCTGTGCCTGAAGTTAGTTTCCTGACCCTTTCCATACTCTCTGTCCTAATCCTTGTTCTGAAATTCCCAATCTCTGCTGAGCCCTCCCTGCCTTTAACTTTCTCCATAATTTAACACGTAACTGTACTCTGCTCTGACTATTTAGTTTAAAGCCCTAGCCTCAGGCCTAGTTGTGTGATTCACATAAAAGCTGTCCACACCAGCTGATCATACAAGGACTAGCATTACAGATTGAGGGGTTTTTTTTGACAAAAGATAACAGTGGGGAGGGGAGGGTAGAACTTTTGCTTCATACAGCGAGTGGTAATGGTCTGGAACACACTGTCTCTGAGAATGTTGGAAATGGACTTGATAAAGGATTTCCAAAGAAGTGGATGGGCACTTGAGGAAAATAAGCTGGCAGGGTCTACAAGGATAGATCAGGGCTGCTTCAAGGACAGCTGCCATGGATTTGATGACCCGAATGGCCTCCTTCTGTGACATTATGACCCCCTGAGACCTACCACCAGCTCCCCACCAGGACCAGTCCATCAGACCACCACTGAAGATCCATTGGAGCAATGGAGGGGGTAAGGTTACTTCAGACTGTCCTGACAACAAGCCCAGAGACACCTGATCCCAGCAATCATGTAACTGATGACTAATTACGGTAATGTGAGTTTGAACCGACTCATCTCACCCAGAGGTTAGAATATCATTCTGCAGAACTGGAGCGTGTAGTATTACCCAGAGTGACAGCATTACATCGGTTTGAGCAGTAAGGATGAGGGAGCGTGTGGTCATATTCCTGGAAAAGTAATCCAGAATCCGAGATTAAGCATCCATTGATTTTGAGTTCAAATCCCAAGAGTTTAAGATTTAAAGAACATGTGAACATGAAGCTCAGAGATAGTAGGAACTGCCGATGCTGGAGTCTGAGATAATAAGGTGTGGAGCTGGATGAACACAGCAGGCCAGGCAGCATCAGAGCAGCAGGAAAGCTGATGTATTGGGTCTGGACCCTTCTTCAGAAACATGAAGCTGTTGGATTGTTGCTATAAAGAAACAAAATGCACATTCTTTTCATGTGATAAGACCTGCATTTGCTGACCATCCCTAATGCCCTTGACCTCAGTGACTTGCTTGGCCATTTATAGGACAATTAGGAGTCAACTGCATTCCCATGGGCCCTGGGGCCATGTTTTAGCCAGACCAGGTAAGGATGGCAGATTTCCTTCCCTAAAGGGCATTAGTGAACCAAATGAGTTTTTAAACAATTGACAATGGATTATTGTGACTGGTTTCATAGTCCAGAATTATTAACTTTCCAGCTGCCAAGATAGAATTTGAACCCACTTCCTCAAAACACCAGAAGAGCCTCTAGATTACTATCCCATTGACTTTACCATTACCATCTCAGCCTGGTTTACTGCTACCCTTCACAGAAGGAAATCCCTTGTTCATCCCTTCCAAACAAAAGAGTTGTACCAGACTCGAAGCCAGGCACCCAGCTTATCTCTCCAAAAATACTGCCAGACCTGCTGAGTTTCTTTAGCGTTGTGTGTTTTTATTTCAGATCTCCCACACCCACAGTATATTGCTTTTATTTAACCTGCTGTTCTTTCCTGGTTTGACTTATTTATAAGTGACTCCCATCCTACACTAATGTGCATGCTTTCTCACTGAACAACAAGTGTTCTGTTTCCCATGGGCTGATGTCCCATAATCACATGGTATATAACAGAGAACTTGAAGGACTAACAATGAGCATTGAAAAGTGAATCACACTTTGTGTTATCATTCATAAATCCTTCTTTTGTTTGCAATAGCCTTGCATCTGTGTATAATGCGTAGTATGTGTTGTCAAACTGCTATCAATGGTTTAACATCTTCTCAAAAATCACAAGACATGAGCAATGAGAGTGTAACTGCATAAGAAATAGGAGCAGGAGCAGGGGTAGATCAAATGGCTCTCCTTGCCTGAACTGCTACTCTGTAGTGAACTTCGGCCTCAACTCCATTTCTTGCTTGCTCTCCGCATTCCCAGATTCCCTGAGAGACTAATTTTTCCAAGATTCATGTCCCCTCATCTCGGTCCTAATTGAACGACCCCTTATTCCCATCCATTCTTGTATCTCAGGAGCGTCCTCCCAGGAGGACGGACATGAGATGATGAAATTCAGCATTTACTAGAGCCACCTGAGGAACAGAATATTTGATGAGAAAGATGTCAAACCTAGCACCAAGCTCATGGTCAACAGGGTAGTGGTGTTGTTTCCCCTTCTATATGTGTAGGGAGACATGAGCACTGTACAGCAGACATTTCCAGCCCCTAGAGAAAGATACCTCCCACCGATTCACGCGCAGCATAGGCACGTTGATATCAGTGCGGTTTCTCTGACTAACATTTCCACCAACGAGGCACTGATGACGGTCAATCATCTGCATTGGACAGGCTACATTGTCCATATGCCTGACGCAAGACTCCCAAAACAAGCTCTGTACTCTGTCATTGCAAAGTTACCAGGATTACAGGGAAAATGTTTCAAGGATGTTCCTCGAAGCCTCTATGAAGAACTCGCACATGGGAATCTGTTGCTCTGGATTGACCAAACTGGACAGGAACCATCCGTCAAGGTGACAACCATTAGGAGTACCTCCAACAGGCCAGAGATAAACGGTAAACAGTGCAAGGAATGTGCAAAAGCCCAAGCATCCCACCCATCTACCTCTTCAAAACCACCTTCTTTACCTGTGGCATGGTGTACAGATTTAGAACATAGAACAGTGCCACAGCAATTGGGAGGCAATGGCCTAGAGGTATTATCACTGAACTATTAATCCAGAGACCCAGGTAATGGTCTGGTGACCTGGGTTCGAATCCTACCATAGCAGATGGTGGAATTTGAATTCAAGAAATATCTGGAATTAAAGAGTCTAATGAAGACCATGAATCCATTAATGGGGAAAAACCCATCTGGTTCACTAATGCCCTTTAGGGAAGAAACTGCCATCCTTACCTGGTCTGGCTTACATGTAACTCCAGACCCACAGAGATGTGGTTAACTTTTAACTGCCATCAGGGCAATTAGGGATGGACAATAAATGCTTGCCTAGTCAGCAATGCCCCCATCCCAGAAATGAATAGAATGCCATTCTAAATTAATCCCATCCGCCTGTACATGCGTCCATATCCCTCTATTTCCTGTCTGGTCAGTGTCTGTCTAAATGCCTCTTAAACCTTGCTAACACCTCTGCTTCTACCAACGTGTTCCAGGCACCTACTGCCCTCTGTGTAAAAAACCTGCTTCGCACATCTCCTTTAAAATTTTCTTCTCTCACTTTAAACCTATCCCCCTTAGTATTTAACATCTAGCATTGGATTACTTAGTTGCCTCAGGACCCACAGTACCAGAGTGGAAAGAAGTTGTCCTCAGACTTGAGGGATTGCCTAAGAAGAAAAGATGCCAAGGATGCTGATTATGCCAACAGGCAATGATAAATAAACCTTTCTATTTTCATTGCTCCACTTGCACCCCTCCCATTATGAGCGAGATCTGATGTAGCTAACTTGACACAAGGATTTGTAGGGATGATATTTAGCCATGTTTCCAAAAGGACTCCATGGTGTCTTCATGGAGTACTCCAGTCCTCAGGAGGCTGGATTGAATCCAACCCCAAGTGGCTGGGCAAAGGCATCCAGAAGAGACCTGTACGAAACAAGTATCTGTGGTTTTGATGCAGTAGCAAGGTGCCCTTAATTACAACTATTCAAATATTAATTTTGTGAAGTCTCTTGGCAATACAGAACTTGAATACTGTTGAAAAGAGAGATATTTTGCTCAAGCTTTCGCTCAGGGACAAATGCAAGAATGCCAAATTTCAAACAATCACGACAATTTATGCCACAACAATAAAGAGTAGCAATTGGTTGGCCAGTCAATTCTGATTGGCTAAAGTATTGTCATGGAGAAAGCAGCGGGGAACCAAAGACACCCCACCTCCCGGGTAATTCTAAAGAGGCACAAGATTTGAACATTTTCCTGTTGCTTGCAAAGAATGGGTCCATACCTGTACGTAGGGCATATTTCCTCAAGCAACTGTACATGAGCCTGACTGATTATCTTCAGTTGGAAGTTATTGTAGTTACTAAAGCTCTCGGAATTGTTCAGCAAGTGTTTCCTGATCATAGAATCACATCTAACAGTCAGCATTTTCTTTTGATCTTCAAGCTGGTTTGAGTACAGTGTACTCCACCTGTAGCAAAAGACTGAACAAATAAAAAGCTTTAGTGACATTTCTCAATGAGCAGTATTAATTTCATGTTTTATGTTGCCTTTACTTGCCTTATTCTAATCTTTTCTATTGTCCCATGTGTAATGTGCTCCCATCTACGTTCTGCCCCAGCCATTTCTGTGTATGACAGGCTCCCACTTGTCTGTGATGTTACATATAAAATGGGACCTGGGATCTATGATTACAGTGTTAGTGATGTTTTTAACCTTTTTCCTTTTTAAGAATGAAATACAAAGGGAGATGAGAGGAACACATTTATTTTCCAAGCTCTTAGCCCAGCTTTCTGGAGAATGAGGCTGTCACATTAACAGTTTTATGATTGCAATGACTGCTCACTGGGAACTGGTCTGGATTGAAGAACCAGAACCCATTTCCCTGGTGATTATTGACATACATCAGTAACTGAAGGGTGACCTTCACTGCAATTTCAAACAAACTAAAGGTGGTGCTTCGGTCTAAACTCTGCACATAAAAAGCAAACGAGGAACTAGAAAGGAAACTTCAGATTTTGAATTAGAAATATTTTTGAAAATGTTGCATGTGTATGGTCTTGCCTAGAGGTCCTGATTTAACAGGCACGATTAACCCATTGAATTGGTGCAAACTTCAGCTGTTTGAGTATCTGCATTTACGTAGCGACTTCCCTCAGCTCAGGATATCCCAAACTGCTTTGCAGCCAATGAATTACTCCCATTTTTGGCATTCATCGCTGTTGAAGTGCAGGAAATGTGGCAGCCAATTTACACACAGCAAGTTCCTACAAATGGTAAAACAAAAGGATTATGGATGAGATTTCAGGTATTGTTTGAGGAATTAATGTTGGGCAGGACTCTAGTGAAAGCTACCCTGCTGTTCTTCAAATACTGCCAGGGGATCTTCTTAACATTTGCTTGAAAGCACAGTCTGAAAGATGGCACTTTCAACAGGGCTGTACCTGTGTCAGTGATAATATTTTCTGATGAAGGGTCTAGGCCCAAAACATCAAGCTTTCCTGCTCCTATGATGCTGCTTGCCCTGCTGTGTTCATCCAGCTCCACACCCTGTGTACCTGTGTCAGTGCCAGGCTGGGGCATCAATATAAATTTTGTGCTGAAACAGGATTTGAATCCACAGCTTTCTGACTCAGAAGCCACAGCCTGCTGCTCTGACTCATTGCTGGCATCTGCAGTGGCAGGTGGTGAGGAATCAAGCTGAGTGTGATATCCAAGTATGCACTTTCCAGTGTGAGTCACTGGGGCAAAGAACACTGGGCTAATATGTATTGCTTCCAGCTAAGAAATACAGAGACCAATTACAGCAAACCTTCCCTTTCTCCAACCTGCTAGCTCGCTCGCTCACCCACTCAGTCTCTGCAGGGAAGAAGTTGATGTTTTCCCCTCTTCCGCTTAGGGGATTCCCACCATAGTATGGCAAAATATCTCTAAAATCAGTTCTAGAAACAATCTTCTGAAATGTCAATAACCAAAGCATTGTTGTAATGCATCTTACTAATTGAATAGATCCTGAGCAAAGTCTTATCCTTGTCTATAATAAATGGAGAAAAATAATGTGTGATAGTTAATTAGCAGTTCACAATAACCGAACAAAGGAAGACTTGCATTTATATAGTGCTTTTCATGACCACTGGGCATCTCAGAGTACTGTACATTCTTTAATTTGCCAAGAATATGCTTTATTCATAAAATATATGAAAATACATCACAAAATGTTACATTACACAGTTTGCAATCAAATTCAACTTGTCTCCATACAGCACGTTCCACTAAATGCAAATGCAATGGTGTTAGTATTTACCATATTCACTCTATGGTAGGTATACAACAAAGGGCAAAACATTTCTAATCAGAAATTACAAGAAGTGCAGTAGAAATAAGCTTTCCTCCATGCACCATGTGACCACAATAGACTTTGAATGCTGTTGATCTCCACAACATACATTCTTTGTCAGGTGCACACACTCATCCCAGGGGTTCGATAGTTTCCAACTCCTCAATGGACTGTTACTGAAAGACAGTAGACAGTGATCTTCTCCTGTTGCGACTTTTCAGTCAAAAAAGTGTTTTTGAAGTGCAGCTGCTATTGCAATGTTAAAAAAAGTGGCACCCAATTTGTGCACAGCAAGCTCCCACAAACAGCAATGTGATAGTGACTGTAGAATCCCTACAGTGAGGATGCAGGCCATTCTGCCCATTGAGTCCACACTGACCCACCAAGACCCACCACCCCCACACTATTCCTGTAACCGTACATTTCCCACGGCTGACCTACCCAACCTACACATCCCTGGACACTATGGGGCAATTTAACATGGCTAGTCCACTTACCCGTAGCACCCAGACGAAACTCACTGAGACAGAACATGCAAACTCCACACACACAGGCGCCCGAGTGTGGAATCGACCCGGGGCCCCTGGCGCTGTGAGGCAGCGTTGCAAACCACTGAGCTACTGTGCTGCCCCTTTAGAGAAAAGACTGATTCCCTCTGTGTCTTACCCACCACCCCCCAAGGCTGACTGACACCCTCTCCCCCCTCACTGTCTCATCATTCCCCCCTCCCCAGGGATGCAGACTGACTGGTTCCCTCCCCTCTTCTGCAGGGGCTCCATCCCCAGCCCTTGTCTCGTTGCCACCACATTGACCAGATTTTTAAAAATTTTTGCATCATTGGTTTAGGCACTGATTAACCAGGTCGCTGGGAAGATTTTCTTCTGAACATAGCCACTTAAATCCACCTGAAGACAGCAGAATGGGCTTCGGCTTTGTGTCACTTTTAATGGTGGCACCTTGACAGTGTAGCACTTGGTTGATTGTGCTCTAGCCTGGGTTCTTCAAGCTCAGGCCAGCCTTCTTTGTAACTGCTAGATGATGAGCATTGTTACACTGAACATGATGGTCAGGTTTACAGAGCGACACGTGCAAAGTGGCAAAGGATCCAAATTCTTTGTAAAATACCAATGTGTTCATCCACATATTCATCAAACTCTGTCAAACTCCCTCAATTCTCACCTGGTGACTTGAACCCAGAACCTTGTGATTCAGAGACAGGCCTGCTGTCCACCGAGACACAAACTAACCGTTCCCCTCCCAGTTAGACAGTAGAAATGAGACGTTAGAACAGCTTCAGGAGCCATACTGCTCAGAGCTGAAACAACCAGACTGCACAATGTGAGTTAATCGCTGCTGATGCTGGGTGGTTCTAACTCAGTAGTTGTGGGAGAGATGCTGGTGGTGGTTTTAGCCCCAGGCTTGGAGCTGATTGTCTATCCAGTTATGGGCCTTGTTTATATGAGCCACTGACAGAGCTGCTATGACCAGCGGTTTCTATGTCTGCAGCTGGTGCGCAGTTAGATTGAATGCGGAAATCTCTGACCCTGGAATGTTTATTGATGGTGGATTTCCGTGCTGTGTACAGGATGAAGCATTATTGTTTGTTACTGGTTGAACACTTGCTCGATTCCACAGTTCCCAAGCTAATTTAAGACTGAGCTCAGCAGCTCCATTGGGTTAGGAGCTGGACTAGGGCAGCAGATTCTTGGGAACACCATCACACTCCATTCTCTTCAAGCCAGCCACCATCCTTGACTTGGAAATATATCGCTAAATCTAAATCCTGGAACTCCCTCCCCTAACAGCATATGGATAGAAACAGTTGAAGACGACAGCTCACCACCTCAGGGGCAATTATGGACGGGGGACACAGCTGGTTTGGTCAGCAACAGCCACATTCCATGAGCCATTAAAGATTGCCACCTCACCGTTCCCCTCAGGCACCTGTTTAGAGCAGAAAACAGCTCTAACCCATCCCCACCTCCTCCTCACGGGAGTGCCTGGTGGGATATGGGCCCCTCATTCTTGAGGCTGGAGAGTCAAACACAATAAGAGTAAATAATTTATGTTTTGAGCAGCATGGGGGAGAAGGTCAAAGAAAGTCAGTGGAAGTCAGTGAAGCAGCACGGTTTTGTGAAGATTAACCAGCCCTGTTCATTCTGTACAGCTTCACAACCTGAACAACTGGTTCACACAAGTGATAACTGAGGGGAACCTTGCTGAACCGTGAACTGTATCATGGTGAAGCCACACTGAAAGAGGGACACTAAGTTATACCGACAAAGGATCATATGTAACAAGGGGACACTAGGCAGTACAGAACAGGAAGACCCCACATGTGGGCCCTTGTCCATAATATGTTTGTCACTCTCAGTCAGGGTAGGTGTCTGCTTGAAGGGTCATACCTGGGTTCAGTGTTCCTCAATGGACAAAGACGATTTAACCGGGCATTCTCCTGGATTCTGACTTAATATCACTGGACAGAAAAAAAACTGAAAGGCGTTCACTTATATAGTGCTTTTCACGTCCACCGGCTATCCCAAAGCACTTTACAAGTAATGAAATAATTTTGGAGCGCAATCATTGTTGTTAATGATTACCAATTTGCACACAGCAAACTCCTAAAAACAACAATATGATAATGACAGCTTATCTGTCGATGTTGATTGAGGGATGAATGTTGGTCAGGACACCGGGACAGCTCTCCTGCTCTTCTTCAGATTAGTGCTTTGGAGCCTTACACATCTACCTCAGGAGACACTAGGGGCCTCAACTTAACACGTCATCCAGAAGACAGCATCTCTGACTATACAGCCCTCCCTCAGTGCTGCACTGAAGTGTCAGATTCTGGATTTTTTTGCTCAAGTTCAGTCTAGTGCACTCATGCTGGAAGTGATTGTGTATGTATTTTAAAGGAAGGTGGGATGAGGCCACAGGTCGCCTTGTGAAACCTTCCACAGTTGAGTAGCTTACCAGCCATTTATTACAATAGGTCTTAAGTATATGACCTTGAAACATGACAGCTGCATGATCTTGCTTTTAAAAGACATTGACACATGCATGTAATGCACTCACTTATAAACCACAGAGTTGCTGGATTAGTATACTGAAACTACTGGAGTTTTCATTTGTCTGAATGTTTCACAGAACTGTTACACCACGTCGCTGTTATTGTGCAATATCGATCCACGTGCAGTTCTCAAATCTTCGGAGAACGTGCTGTGCTAAAAATGTCTATTGACTTATACCCCATTTCATCGATACCAATGAACTGCATCACAAGAATATCCTGAATGTTTCCATTGGGTGTTTCCTGAACATCTCAGTCACATTCTCCTCATTTCTTGTCAATGTTGGTTCTGAGGAACTTGCCAGACTGGAAAGTGATATTAATAGGTGCTCAGATAAAGGAGCCCTCAGTGTAGTCACTGGAATTAAAGACGTACAACTTCATGTTCGTGATGGCATTGAACTGTAAATACGAAACTCCCCTTGTCTGATTATAGATTCTGCTCCTCTTGAGTTACCCTGTGTTTGGAGAGGGTGTTTGAGCAGTGAAACACCAGAGTGGGGCATCACGGATTGATTACATGGAGGTCACTGATGGGGGAGCACTTTCAGGTCTTGTTTCGGAATTATGCTGTTATCTTTCTCACACTGCTTCTCCTTTGAGACTCTCCAATCGAGATGTACTGAATCAGTATTGATCAAAGTTACAGCTGTGCCCAGGGCTCTCACAATCCACCACCTCTGCACTGCCCTACGTACACATTGAGCTGCTGACTCTGAATTGTACTCATACCTGTCTCAATGCAGGCATTGTCATTTTCACCCTCTGGTATCTCTCACATTATACTCCTGGACCCATTATTGGGTCATTAGTTGTTGTTAAAAACCCATTTGCTTCACAAATGCCCTTTAAGGACAGAAATCTGCCATCCTTACCTGGTCTGGCCTAGCAATGTGTTCACTGCCTTCATCATTATCATCTCAGTCAGCCAGACATATGGGCTCAGCTTTGGCCTGTATCCAACTCGACCCATCTGTCACCTTCATTGAGCTATATTACGCACGTATACACACAGACACACCCACACACACAGACACACACACATGTACACCCACACACGCAGACACACCCACAACCACACACACACGTACACACACGTACGCAGACACACCCACAAACACACACACACGTACACACACACACGCAGACACACCCACAAACACACACACACACGTACACCCACACACGCCGACACACCCACAAACACACACACACGTACACCCACACATGCAGACACACCCACAAACACACACACATAGACACACCCATACATACAAGCACACACACATGTACACACAAACACACACACACATATGCACATATATACACAACACATACACATGTATACCCACACATACACACACACATACATATGTAAACACAAACACGTATACATGCATGTATACACACACATATACATGCACACATGCAATACACATGTTCACACACACATACGTACATGTGTACACATATGTGTATCCTTACTGTGCTCTCCCCATTGTCTCCAAGCACCATCATCCCCATTCTCTTTAAAGGCCATTAGCGGATTGACTTCAAATTTGGCATCCTTTGTTTTCAGTTCCCTCCATGGCATTGCCCATCTTGAGTTCCTCACCAGCTGGCTTGCCCTCAGCCCTCCACTCCATCTCATTCAGGTATCCATTCATCGCTGCTCCTTTCAAACTCTACCCAGATCCACTTGCTCAGCCACTGTGTTTCTGTTCTCTGGAACTTGCTGCTGAATTCTATCTATCTCTAAGGTTCTTGAGTAGATTTGTAGCTCAGGTTGTGGAAGCTGTGGTTGGTTTACTCACTGAGCTGGTTCATTACTTTGCAGATGTTCCATTACCCTGCTGGGTAACATCGTCAACTGCACTGATGATATTACCCATCAAGTTAATGGAACGTCTGCAAAGTAACGAACCAGCTCAGCGAGCGAACCAACCACAGCTTCCTTCTATCTCTTCCCTCTCCTTCCCTGCTTTCAAGAACCTCTCCCAAACTGGCTTGCACTGTTTCCCAGCAGGGACCTATCTCCTCCGTACCATACGCAGCTTAGAGAGATGTGTTGAACAGGGCAGGATTGAAAGTTCCTGTGGTTGTTGCGAGTGACAGGAAACCAAATTGGTTTAAGTGTAGTTTTCAGGTTTGGCAATAGTTCACTACAAATGAATTGTTGTAACGAGATTGAAGAGATGTAAAATGGGTCTGTAGGAACAGTGGAATTGTATTGCATTTCATGTTTCCATGCACCCTCATCACATTTGGATTATCTTTGATTCTGGTGCAATCTGGTGTCAAACACAGCCTTCCATTGTGTCCCATCCATCAGGATCTTGTGAATTGTGGATTGGTCAAAAATGGAGACATAACCTTGGGTTTCCTTTCCTTTCTGACAGATGTTTTCAAGGCAAAGATAGATCGACTTTTGAACAGCAAAGGGATTAAGGGTTGTGGTGAGTGGGCAGGTCATGAAAAGATCAGCCATGATTTTATTGAATGGTGGAGCAGGCTTAAGGGGCCGAATGGCCTATTCCTGCTCCTGTTTCTTACGTTCATATATGTTCACCCACAATTGCAGTACCCTGTTCCTGAATGGTTTTAGGTTTGGGGAAAGGGAGGGGTGCCTGAGAGAGTGTAAGATGGTATAGAGGTATCAGCAGGGGTGTGCCATTTGTTGTGCCCGCTAATAATCATTGGTCAGACACATACACTTGGGTGAGATAAGCGGGTACTTACAGTGTTGGGCAAGACTGGGACTGTTCTCCTTGGAGATAGCAAGAAGGCTGGGAAGCCATATCAGATCAAAATGTTCAAAATCACCAGGGGTCTAAACTGAGTAGATAGGGGCAAACTGTTCCCATCAGTGGAAAGATCAAGATCCAGAGGACACCAATTTAAGGCCATTGGTAAAAGAAACAAAAGCAACATGGCGGAAAGTGTTTTCATGCAACGTGGCATTAAGTTCTGAAATGCATTGTCTGAGACGGTGGTGCAGTCAGGGTCAATCAAAGCATTCCAAGGGAAATGAGGTTGTTATCTGTAAAGGAAGTATGGGCAGTAGGTGGCAGAGTGACACCAAGTGAAATGGTCATTTGGGGACTGGTAAGGGCACAATGAGCCGAATGGCCTCCAGCGTTGTAACAGTGCTGTGATTCTGTGAATTGCACTAACTGATAGACCGTGCAAAGCACGACATGGGTGTGGTCCCAGCCTGTCCAGAGAACTGATCCCAGCCTCGGTGTCACCAAGGAAGGCTCAGTGGTTAGCACTGCTGCCTCACAGTGCCAGGGACCTGAGTTTGATTCCTCCCTCATGTGACTGTCTGTGTGGAGTTTGCACATTCTCCCCATGTCTGTGTGGTTGACTCTGGTTTCCTCCCACAGTCCAAAGGTGTGCACATTAGGTGGATTGGCCATGCTAAATTGCCCATAGTGTCCAGGGATGTGCAAGCTAAGTGGGTTAGCCATGGGATATGCAGGCATAGGGTCGGGTGTTGGGGGTGCTGTTCTGGTTCGAATGCTGTTCAGAGGGTCAGTATGGGCCAAATGGCCTGCTTCCACACAGTCGGGATTCTGTGATTCCAAAGGGTGAGAAAATTGGCTTCAATTTCCTCAAGAGAAATGACCAGGCTGGATGGTCTCTGGATCCCTGTGTAGTGCAGCTGAGGGCAAATATCAGATGACAGCAGAACCAAACTACGCTCGTGCATTCCATGTTCTGTTGGGGTGATGTGTTGGAGCTGTGTTGACTGGAACCTCTGAGATGCCTCGCTCAGATTCACTGCCATCAATCCTTCTCACTCTGAGTTACCAACACGACATGGGCAACAATGCATCCATGAAGTCTTCAGCAGAATATTTCATAAAGGTTTATTACTTTGTACTTATTATGTCTGAGATACATGATGGTTTCCCAAGGGATCAGTTCTTTCCATCCTGCTGGGTAGAGTTTATCTCAGGATATCAGTTAACCCCGCCAGGTACTGGCAGCCTTACACATAAACCAACAAAAACAGAAGTTGCTGGAAAAGCTCAGCAGGTCTGGCAGCATCTGTGAAGGAAAAAACAGAGTTAACGTTTCCGGTCCGGTGACCCTTCTGAGGAAGTAGGATTCTGTGTTGCCCTTCCAGGCTTGCCTATAGGATCATATAGAATCATATAGCTCACAAGGAGGCCATTCACCCCATCTCACCTGTACTGACTACTCAACTGATCCGATTTCCCCTTGATCCTGCAAACAGTTCCTTTTTCAAGGGGGAAGCGAAGTGCTGTCTCTGCCTTAGAGCAGCTGGTCAGTCACCCATAGGTTGCTTTGGATCATTGACCCAGTCAATGAACGCAGGATGGGTTTGTGGAGGTGAAGAGAGAGAGAAGGGGAGGGGGGGGAAATACCCACGAACACCCCTAACAACCCCCCCACCCCCACAACCAGCCAACCCTACAGTGAATGATGGCTATTTCTCAAGAGTGTCGTCACTGCTGTGCTGTAGGAAAAGCAGCAGCCAAGTTGTGCACAGCAAGATCCCACAAGGAGCTGAGGAATATTTGAAAAATTTGAGGCAATTTTCCCCTACCACATCTCCTTTCAAAACAGGATCCTGCACACTCATGTGAGGAGGTGATGGAGGCTTTGGTTTTAAGTCTGCTGCTCAGAGAGTGCAGTTCCCCCCCACTCCTTCAGCCTGGCATCTCCGTGCCACCGACTGATTCCATTGTTCTACCCTCTCAAGGAGTTGTTGCAATATTTATCTCTTCATTAATACCACAAAAAAATCAACTGACCTTTTGCCTCTCACTGTTCATGGGGTCTTGCTGTGCGTAAGCTGGCTGCCATGTTTCCTACACTTCAAAATTACTTCATTGGCTGTCAGGTGCTTTACGACATCATCAGGTCATGAAAGACACTATATAAATGCAAGTTCTTTATTAACTAGCTTCCTCGTACCACCTCCAAGCTGAGAAAGTGAAATTTTATAATCGCAATTGTTGAGTATATTCAAGAAGCAGCTCAACAAATTCTTGAATATATAGAATGAAGGCAATGCATGAAAGTGAGGTTGAGGTAAAAGATCAGCCATGATCTCGTTGAATTGATGGAACGGGTTCTAAAGGACAAATGACCCACTTCTGCTCCTACTTATTTAGTTCTTCTGGTTGTAGGGAATGTTGTTCTGGAGCTGACCATAGGGGGCAGCAAAAAAGCCCAACAACACCAACATTACATATATAAAGCAACCTCATAGCAGCTGGACTGAGAATGGAAACTCCATGGACATTACATCCTGTTAACACATCAGGGCTATGTGACGAAAAGGAAGAGATTCTGAAATGAAATTAAGAGGCTCACTTTCAGCTTCAGTCATAGAGTCATACAGCATAGAAACAGACCCTTTGATCCAACCAGTCCATGCCAACCATTATCTCAAACTAAACTAGTCCCACCTGCCTATGCTTGGTGCATATCCCTCCCAACCCTTCCTATAAATTTATCCAAATGTCTTTTAAATGTTGTGTCTGTACCTGCATCTGCCACTTCCTCTGGGAGTTAATTCCGCACACAAACTACTCTCTGTGTAAAAATGTTACCCCTCACATGCTTTATAAATTTTTCTCCTCTCACCTTAAAAAATATGTCCCCTAGTTTTGAACTCCCCCACCCTGGAGAAAAGACCCTTGCCATTCACCTTATCTATGCCCCTCATGACTTTATAAACCTCAATAAGGTCACCCCTCAACCTCCTATGTACCAGCGGAAAAATGTCCCAGCTTATCCAGCCTATCTTTATAACTCAGACCCTCCATTCCCAGCAACATCCTGGTAAACCTTTTCCGAACCCTCTCCAGTTTTATGATATCCTTCCTGTAGCAACCCTCGTAGCTCTCTGTTCCTCAGCACCTCATCAGGCATCGAGTTTTGTATCTGTCGAGTTTTTTTTTAAACATATTGGTTCTGCTGCTGTCTCCAGACATTTGGCGGCATTTTCACCTGTTTGGCAGATGACACTGGATTGGGTTGTATCAAGGGTGGGTTGAAGACACTAAAGTGACCCTCTGGACTATGTCAGTCAGCATTTGTAGCAATTTTCCTGTACAGAATTGCTTGAAATACACAGCTCTAGAAACCGTGAAGGAAGGTAGTACAGTTTGGATTCCAGAGTAGCTGGAGCAGCAAATGTTGTCATATTTAAAGTAAAAACAGAAGTCTTGCATTAGCATGGAGTTTTTCATAGCTAACAGATGTCTCAAAGTACTTTACAGCCAATTTTTTTTTGAAGCGTAGTGACTACTGTAATATAGAAAACATGGCAGCTCTTTTGGACCCAGAAAATTCCCACAAAGAGCAATGTAATTAATAATGTAATCACAAAAGGGAGGTGATTGTGTAGTGATAATACTCCTGGATTAATAATCTAGAATCCTAGTCTTAATATAGAGACAAAAAAACTGCAGATGCTGGAATCCAAGGTAGACAAACAGGAGGCTGGAGGAACACAGCAGGCCAGGCAGCATCTGGAGGAAAGGAGCAGTCAACATTTTGGGTATAACTCTTCATCAGGACTCCTGAAGAAGGGTAATACCAGAAACATTGACTGCTCCTTTCCTCCAGATGTTGCCTGGCCTGCTGTGTTCTTTCAGCAGCCTGTTTGTCTATCCTAGTCTTAGTGTGCTGGTTTCAATCCGATTATGAATTTAAATCCAGTAAAAGCTGATCATGTTACCATTATCATGGTTCACTTTAGGGAAGGAAATCTGCCATCTTTATCTGGCCAGACCCATAAATGACTCCAGACCAACAGCAGTGTGGTTAACATTGATGGGCAATAAATGTGTGTTGACTAAGTTAGTGATACCCACATTCATGTAAATATAAAGTGCTTTTGTGATGTTGATTGAGGGATAAATATTGTCCAGTACTCTGGAGTTAAATGCCCTGCCCTTCTTCACCATAATGCCATGGGATCTTTTGTATCTCCCTGAGCAAGCAGGTGAGGCCTCAGATCAACGTCCTGGCTGAAGGCAGTGCTGCCAACGGTGTAGCACTCCCTCAGTACCATACTGGATTGTTGTACTCAAATACTGGAGCGGGGTTTTATCCCCAGGAGCCTGTAATCCAGAGGTAAGCGCACTACCCGCTAAACCAATATTCAAATCCGTGTATATCTAGGCATCTGAGTAACTTCTCTGTTTAATTTACTTTTCATTTGTTTATGGAGCACAGTTGTTGCTGGCTGGGCCAGCATTTTATTGCCCTCAAGAAGTTGCCTTCTTAAAACCTTTGCAGTCCACACAGTGTAGCTGCAATCACAGCAGAACATTGGCCATTATTTCAAAAGGAATACATTATAAAAGTAGGGAGGCTTTGCTGAAAGTATGCAGGGCACTAGTGAGAACACATCTGAAATACTGTGAATAATTTTAAGCCCTTTATGCAGGAAAGATGTTATGGTATTGGAGACAATCCAGATAGGGTTCACTAGGCTTATACCAGGTATGTCTTAAGAGGGGAGGTTGAGTAGGTTGGGTCTATATTCGTTGGAGTCTAGGAGAATAAGAGGTGACCTTATTGAAACATACAAAATTCTTGGGGGGCCATTCAGGGTAGACATGAAGAGATTATATCCCCCTGTGAGAGAATCTAGGACCAGAGGGCATAATTTCAGAATAAAAGATCACCCATTTAACACAGAGATGAGGATGAATTTCTTCTCAGAATCAGTGGAGTTCTTTACCATAGAAGGCTGTCGAAGCTGGGGTGTTAAGATAATTCAAGGTTCAGATAGATTTGTAATCAGCAAGGGAATCAAAGGTTACAGCAGGAGAGTGGAGTTTGAGGGAATAGAGGGATTTGGATCCTGTAAGTGAAGGCAGTTTTAGTACGGAAGGGCAAACTGTGTCAGCGCAGGCGTGGAAGCTGAAGGTACTGTTCCTGTGCTCTATTGATTATCAGATTAGCTGTGATTTCATTGACTGGTAGAGCAGATGGGCTGAATGGCCTACTTCTGTACTGAAAACAAAAACAAATTGCTGGAAATCACAGCGGGTCAGGCAGTATTCTATGGAGAGAGAGAGAGCTTTAGATGATTCTGCATCAGAGTTCTGATGCTGCCTGACCTGCTGTGATTCCCAGCTATTTCTTGTTTTCGCTAGTTTCCAGCATCTGCAGCAATCTGCTGCTGCATTGGCCCGACTTGTTTTCTTGCCTCTGACGATCAGTGCCTCTTTGACGAAGAAACCACAGTGCTCCATCGAGTACACGGCTAAGTTCGATAGGTTACCATGAACTTCACAGCATCTGCCTTAGTTTTGATGGGGACGGCGTTATGTTTGTGGATTCAATCCAGTCCTGCGCTCGGTGTAACTCCGGTCCGGAGTTGAGAGGTTGCACAGCACTGACATCATGGTCCTGCCTCTCCTGGGCAGGGTGTAATCGCAGTGACTCCCTACCGCATCTCATTTAGGGCTGGAAGCTGCGCTCCAGTGTATTTCAGAGAGGGGGCCAGGAGATGGAGTAGTGCCTTCCCTGTAATAAAAGGCTGGGGGCAGCCCAGCGCTCTGATACAAGCTGTCAGCCCCCGGGGCTGGACAATGTCTCTCTCGCCAGCGATTTAAACCAGAGAGCTGTCTGTCTGAGTGAGAGAGAGAGAGAGAGAGAGAGGGCTCCGAGAGAAACCAGACTTCGCCCATGGTCCGCCTGATGTGGCCGGAGCTGCACAATGAGTGCGCGGCCAGCGGGCACAAGATGTTTGACGGCTCCCGGCGCCTGAAGCAGATCTGGGACGGAGTGAGGCTCGAAGTGACGGGAGATGCCAGCTCTGTGGTTCTGAACAGCTTCACCCAACTGGACCCCGACCTGCCCCTCACTGAGGTACACTTTCTAGCCTCCCTCAGCCCGCACCCCCCGACCAAAAAAAATACTTAATCACACAAAAAATGCTGAAGATGTGAAACAAACCAAAATCAGAAATTG